>CM022297.1:529666596-529774930 GCA_011799875.1 Thinopyrum elongatum
GTACAAAACGGGCAATCTCTTTCGAAGTATCAAGGTTTCAACGGAAATCGTCTGTTACAAAGGGATTTCATTTTTTTTGAACTTATTTGAACTCCAGACTTTTTGTGTGTTCAAAATGCACCATTCAAGCCAATAATCATCATAGTCATAGTGTAGCTATCTAATCACCACCAACACTAGCTAATAATAATCATCATAGTCATTACCACCAACACTAGCTATTTAATCATCATAGTCATAGTGTAGCACATCATCATCTTCAAACTCATTCTAGCTAGCTAATCACTCCTGCTGCTCTCTCTCAGGAAAATAGCATAGAACATGTGTAGCACTCCTGCTTCATCATATTGGAGCATGCAGATGAACCTGTCTCCTAATTGCTGGCTGCGCTTCTGATTGCTGCCCCCCTGTACTTCTCTGCGATACTTCACAATTTTGCTCCAGTCTTGACTATTAAGACTTGCTCGCTTTTAGAAATCCTGAATGCACTCATGTGCAATGTAGGATGTCTTGGCCGTAAGCTAACCATTGCCATGCGACCTTTAGGCTCGATGCAATGAGGCACAACTTTCATTGGGAGTCCCTGTTGAAGAACATCGTAGTAACATACTTAGCAATGAAGTTTAGCTTAAAAAATAATGTATGCAAAAGATGCACCGAGGACAAATAGTAAAAATCTTACCATCTTTCCTAAATAGATATGACCGTAGTTCAATACGCACGCTAGTTGTTGCACGTTTTGAGTACTAAGATTTTCAAGTCCAGGAAAATAATTTGTCTTGACAGTATCAAGATCCTCAAGCCATGAAACATAATGACTTATCTCCTCGCAGTTTAGTTCAGCCCCGGGACAGTAGTAGGTCAGGTCTACCAAGCGCTGGACATGTTTGCTTGAATGGAAATAAGCTGTCAATAGAAATTAGTTGTCAACTATTTTTGAATAAACAATATCCAAGACATAAATATGGTTGAGAAACTCACATAATGGTAGAACTGGAGGCGTCTGCACATCGACCCAGATGTCGATATTACCTTCAATATCATCTTCCGGACGAATATCAACGGTGAAAAGCATATCAGGCTCAAATGCATAAGCCTTGCATAGTGATCTCCAATTTTTGCATTCAAAATAGGTGTAGGTGTCTGCATTGTATAATTTTGCGGCCAAGTGAACCATGCTCGGTCCTCAAGTGAACTATCTTTACCTCATAGTTTCCATAGGACTGAAACCAATCTTATCCAAGACATAAATTCTTGCATGGCAGGGATACGCTAGTAGAATAGTAAAAATTAAAATTATAAGTTGAAGCAAAAGAAGCAGAAGTCATGCTTAATTACGAAAAAAGACTTGTCGTTGTGACTTACTATATCACTTCGAAGGTCTCATCAAACTTGATGTGAAGCGCCTACCACCAAATAAGAAATTTCTGTCGCACAGGCCGTGCTCGTCTTCGCAGTATTCGCACATACCGAAATCATTTTCGTCGTCAGACATTTCTTATGTTCATAGTTGATCAAAAATTGATTGAAGGCAACTACCAGGAAACTCAACAAACAGATCACTATTACTCAATATGCAACGGGTTGACTTTAGGTCTGTCGAGTCTTCCTTCCTGAACTCTCATCTCATGTATATGGTGGGCACTCCCTCTCTGATATTGCGACCGTCAGTGATGGTCGCTACTCCTCCTTTCCCTAGTGCATTACAAATATCTAGCACAAGGAAAAGAAGGAGAAGCGACCCCCACGACAACAGTCGGCATTCTTCTTCTCATATATGGTGGACACTCCCTCACCGTTTCGACCGTCGATGATGGTCGCTACTCCTTCTTCCCCTAGTGCGTAACAAAGGTCTAGCACAAAAGAGAAGAAGGAGAAGCGACCCCCACGACAATAGTCGGCATTCTTCCTCTCTCAAATATATAATAACAAACAATAATAAAGTAAGAAAATTACACAAGTATCTATCTTAATCATACAAGTAAGAACTTTTTTCTTTACAAAAAGAAGATAGACCAAGAGGCTCACCACTGTGGTGCCGGCGACGACATCGGCGCGGGCGATCGACGGCGATGAGGACGGGGACGGGATAGGACGGACCGCCAAACCTAGACAAATCTCGAGGAAAATGGAGCTTGGACAAGGAGCTTCGAGAGGAGAAAACTTAAGTGTGGCTCGGTCATTTCATCAAACACCTCATGTGCATACGAGGTGAGCTAGAGCACCACAAAGCTCTCCCAGGCCGACCCAAAAAACAGAGCACTCCACTGCTCTGCTCGCGGGCGAGGGGGTATTATATAGGCATCTCATTGGTCCCGGTTCGTGGCTGGAACGGGACAAAGGTCCCCCTTTGGTCCCGGTTCCAGCCACGAACCGGGACCAATGATGTGGGCCAGGAGCGAGGCCCATTGGTCCCGGTTCGTGGCTGGAACCGGAACCAAAGGGCCAGACGAACCGGGACCAATGCCCCAAGAGGCCCGGCCGCCCCCCTGGCCTCACGAACCGGGACCGATGCCCCCTTTGGTCCCGGTTCGTGAGTGAACCGGATTAATGAGCTGGCCCTGCCTGGACCAAAGCCCTGTTTTCTACTAGTGCTCCACCCCCTCTTTCACAAGAGAGAGAGCCATCAGATCGTGCCTACACTCATATCATCCAAAATCTGAGAGAGAACCACCTACTCATGTGTTGAGATCAAGATATTCATTCCTACCACATAAATATTGTTCTCAGCCTTTCCCAAGTTGCTTTCCACTCAAATCCTTCTTCCACCATAGCCAAATTGTGAGGAACTGTTTGAGTGTTGGGGAGACTATCTTTGAAGCACAAGAGCAAGGAGTTCGTCATCAACACACCGTTTATTACCTTTTGGAGAGTGGTGTCTCCTGGATTGGTTAGGTGTCGCTTGGGAGACTCCGACATGATGTGGAGTTGAGCCAAGAAGTTTGTAAGGGCAAGGAGATTGCCTACTTCGTGAAGATCTACCCAAGTGAGGCAAGTCCTTCGTGGGCGATGGCCATGGTGGGATAGACAAGGTTGCTTCTTCGTGGACCCTTCGTGGGTGGAGCCCTCCGTGGACTCGCGCAGCCGTTACCCTTCGTGGGTTGAAGTCTCCATCAACGTGGACGCATGATAGAACCACCTATCGGAACCACGCCAAAAATCTTCGTGTCTCCATTGCGTTTGCCTTCTCCAAACCCTTCCCTTTACCTTCATTGCAATGTTTTACTTTCGCTTCTACACTCTATTGCATGTGTAGGTTGATTGCTTGACTTGTGTAATTGCTAAAATCTGCTACAAACTAAAAATTGGGAAAAGGAAAGATTTTTATTTTGTCAAGTAGTCTAATCACCCCCCCTCTAGACATACTTTCGATCCTACAAGTGGTATCAGAGCTTTGGTCTCCGTAGCCTTGATTTCCATTGCTTTGGTGATCATAGCCTTGGTTTTGCAACCTAGGAGAGTATGGCGTCTAGTGAGGGTAATTATCACCGTAGAGGTCCATATTTTGATGGTACAAACTTTGCAAGTTGGAAACATAAGATGAAAATGCATATTCTTGGTCATAACTCCGCCGTTTGGGCTGTTGTTCGTGTTGGCTTGCAAGGTGAATTCTTTGAGGATGGCAAAGAACTGGATCGTGAAGCAACCGCGGAAGAATTGAAGATGCTGCAATACAATGCTCAAGCTTGTGACATTCTCTTCAACAGTTTGTGTCTCGAGGAGTTCAACAAAATTAGCCGCCTCGATAATGCAACGGAAATTTGGGATACTTTGGTTGATATGCATGAGGGTACCGAGTCCGTCAAGGAATCTAAGTTGGATGTGCTTCAAAGTCAACTTGACAAGTTCAAGATGAAGGATGGTGAAGGAGTCGCCGAATTGTACTCTAGGCTAGCTCTCATCACAAATGAGATTGCCGGCTTAGGAAGTGAAGAGATGACCGACAAGTTCATCATCAAGAAGATCCTTAGAGCTTTGGATGGAAAATATGATACCGTTTGCACATTAATCCAAATGATGCCAAATTGCAAAGATATCAAGCCCACAGAAGTTATTGGAAGAATTTTCGCTCATGAAATGTATCTCAAGGATAAAGAGGAGCTACACAACAAATCAAGCGGTGCTTACAAAGCCTCAACCGATGCTCCCACAAGTTCAAGTGACAAGCTAGTCTCAAATGAGGAGATAAGTCTAATGGTGAAAATATTCAACAAGTTTTACAAGAGCAAAGGAAAATAAAGAAGCTCTAGCTCAAGACACTATGAGAAGAGATCATCAAGTCGAGATCGAAATTGCTATAATTGTGGAAGACCTGGACACTATTCCAATGAGTGTACGTCACCTCATAAGAAAAGAGAAGAATCACCAAGAGGAAGATATCGAAGAGATGAATCACCTCATAAGGAGAGAAGGAGTAGAGAAGATCGTTATGAACGAAGGTCCTCTCGAAGAAGCAAAGATTCAAAACGGAAGGACAAGTCATCCAAGAGCTATACAAGAAGAAGATATCAAGCTCATGTTGGTGAATGGGTTTGCGTCGACTCCGACAACTACTCCGAGAGAAGCTATCACTCCGACTCCGAAGATACTTAAGATGAAGGTGTTGCCGGACTTGCACTAGTGTCATCCAACTCCTATGACATATTTGAATCACCAAATGAAGGAATTGGAAGATGCTTCATGGCAATAGGTCCTAAGGTATCACATCCCGAATACTTTGACTTGAATAGTGATGAGGATGATTTGCTTGGTGATGATGATCTACTTGTTGTTAATGCTAGTAATTTGAGCTATAATGAAAATGCTAGTAATCATAATAATCAAGAGGAAATGAATGACAGTGCTATGAAGGAGATTGAGCGCTTGACTAAAGAACTAAATGCTCTTAAGTTAGCTCATGAAACAACTCAAGAAGATCATAGAGAACTTCTAAGAACTCATGAGAAGCTACGCTTCGAGAAGCTAAATTTAGAGCAAGAGCATGAGTTTCTTAAAGCTATCAATGATGATCTTCGAAAGAAGAGTTCTTCATATCTTGCCAAACGTTTACTCTTGTCTACTTATAAGCCTCAAGTAAAATCTAGCAATAAGAGCAAGAAAGATTCTTCTTCTAGTAGTAACAATAATCATGCTAAATCCAATGTTGTTGCTTCCAGTAGTTCTCTTGATTCCACTAATGATTCTCTTCGGCAAGTTACACTTGAGCAAGAAAATAGCTTATTGAAGGGAATTCTAGAGAAAGGTGTTTATAAGAGCCTTGCCGGAAGTAAACAATTTGAGGAAATTGTTCGCAAGCAAGGAAGGCACCCGAAGAATCAAGGTGTTGGTCTTGAACGAAAGTTCAATGCCAATGGAGTTGAATGGGAAGAAGATCAATACCCGAAGACGAAGTTTGTTCCTCAACAAGAGAAGTATGACCCCACTTCTTTTGAGGGAACACAAGCTAAAGATGATCTTCCACCAAAAGACCACAAGCTAAAGGGCAGGGACAAGCTTCAAGAAGAGATTGATTCATTTGAAGAAGCTCCTAAGGCCATGGTCAAGTGGGTTCCCTGTTGGGGAACGTTGCATGGAAAACAAAAAAAATTCTACGCACACGCAAGATCTATCCATGGAGATACATAGCTACGAGAGGGGGGAGTGTGTCTACGTACCCTCGTAGACCGTAAGCGGAAGCGTTAGAACAACGCGGTTGAAGTAGTCGAACAGCTTCATGATACAACCGACCGAGCACCGAACGTACGGTACCTCCGCGTTCAGCACACGTTCAGCTCGGTGACGTCCTCGACTTCTTGATCCAGCAAGATGGCGAGGAAGTGGATGAGTTCCAGCAGCACGACGGCGTGGTGACGGTGATGGTGATGCTATCTCCGCAGGGCTTCACCTAAGCATTGCGAGAATATGACCGATGGATGGAACTGTGGAGGGTGGCGCCGCACACGGCTAAGCAATTGTCGTGGTGATGTGTGGTGCCCCCCCCCCCCCCCCCCGTATATATATAGGAGGGGGGAGCAGGGAGCAGCCAAGGGGGTGCCCCAAGTAGGCCGAATCCTAGTTGGGGTCCTCCCCAATTCGACCCCCCCCCCCTTACCATATTTGTCGGAGGGAAAAGGAAGGGAGGGAAGAGGAAAGGAAGGGGGAGGCCGAGTCCCCCCCTTTCCTTCTCCCCACTTGGTCGGCGGCCTGGGAGGGGTGCACCAGCCCCTTGTGGGCTGGTGTGCTCCTCCCCTTTGGCCCATATGGCCCATTAACCTCGCGGGGTGTCCGGAACCCCTTCCGGTGACCCGATTCCAACCCGGTACATTCCGAAACTCTTCCGGTGTCCAAATATCATCGTCCTATATATCAATCTTTAGCTCTGGACCATTCTAGAGCTCCTTGTCATGCCCCTGATCTCATCCGGGACTCCGAACAACATTCGGTCACCAATTCACATAACTCACATAACACTATATCGTCAACGAACGTTAAGCGTGCGGACCCTACGGGTTCGGGAATGATGTAGACATGACCGAGACGCCTCTCCGGTCAATAACCAATAGCGTAACCTGGATGCCCATATTGGTTCCTACATATTCCACGAAGATCTTATCGGTCAAACCGCAATGACAACATACACAATTCCCTTTGTCCATCGGTATGTTAATTGCCCGAAATTCGATCGTCGGTATCTCCATACCTAGTTCAATCTCATTACCGGCAAGTCTCTTTACTCATTTCGTAATACATCATCCCGTAACTAACTCCTTAGTCACTTTTCTTGCAAGCTTTGGTGATGTGCATTACCGAGAGGGCCCAGAGATACCTCTCCGAAACACGGACTGACAAATCCCAGTCTCGATCCATGCCAACTCAACAGACACCTTCGGAGACACCTGTAGAGCATCTTTATGATTGCCCAGTTACGTTGTGACGTTTGATAGCACACAAGGTATTCCTCCGGTATCCGGGAGTTGCATGATCTCATGGTCTGAGGAACATGTATTTGACATTCAAGAAAGAAGTAGCAATAAACAGAACGATCATATGCTAAGCTAATGGATGGGTCTTGTCCATCACATCATTCTCCTAATGATGTGATCCCATTATCAAATGACAACTCATGTCTATGGTTAGGAAACCTTAACCATCTTTGTGTAGGAGATATGCCCTAGAGGCAATAATAAATGTTATTGATTACCTCCTTGTTCATAATTAGGTTTATGTTCCATGCTATAACTGTTATGGTTCTCGAGTCTGCAAATAAAACGAGGCTCAGAGGAAGACTCATATGCACGTGTGGAATAATAAACAATAAAAAGTATTCCTAGTCAAGCCTCTATGACTGGCTCAAGTATTGCATGATGATCCTGTTTTCCTGATCATGGGCATGACTATGCCACCAATTTTGAGGGCACAATGTTAGCAGAACATTTGTGTTGAATCGACCCGAATTGATGTTATGCTTTGAGATACATTCGTCATGAGTTAATGGTTAATAACACAGAGATGGTTAACGTTTGCATGATTCCTCAGACCATGAGAGTATCGAGTTTCTTCATGCTTGATTCATGAACTTTGGGGTTTGTTAAACGTCATCCGTAACTGGATGGCTATTATGGCGGCTTACGGGTTCATGGGAAAGTATGTCAAGTAACTTGATAGCTCAAGATTGGGATTTGCTCCTTCGACGATGGAGAGATATCTCTGGGCCCTCTTGGTGTTACGGTATCCATCATCGTCTGGCCAGACACTTTGTGATTTGATCACGGGGATGCCGCAACACGGTAACGAGAAAAGAGAACAATACCGGTAACGAGGTAACTAGCATACTGGACAAGTTGTTGATCCACGGAAATGCCAACATGTCTAACCTCGGGTATTTGTAACATATCGCAAAGCAACAGGAATAGCACACAGCAACTGGAGGTTCACTCGAATATTCATTCATGTGGGTATAGGGGTCAATATGGGTGTCCACGGCTCCGATGTTGATCATTGATCGGAAGGGGTTCCGGGTCATGTCTATACTTCACCGAACCTATAGGGTCACACGCTTAAGGGTCATCTGTCTGCTGAATACTAGACAGGGAGTCTGAGAGAAAATCACCGAAAAAGTTTCGGACTCCGAAAAAGTTTCGGACAGCGGAAAAGTTCCGCAGAGAGAACACCGGATGAGTTTCGGTGAAACTGAAAAGTTATTTCAGGGTATTCCATTAAGTCAAATTGGTTTTGGCACATGCCTGATAATTCTTGGAGGGTGCCAGAATCATTCTGGAAACTTTCTGGAATTTTCTGGGATGAAAACCGGAAATGTTCCGGAGCTGCCGGAACCACTTCAGATGCTTTTCGCAGATGAAATCACTAATCTGGAATTGTTTCAGAACGCGTTGAAAATTATTTTAGTGGGTACTGGAAATGTTCTAAGCCCACATAAATATTTTCAGCTCGATTGGACGCTGAAAAATTTCATCATGAATAGTGAAAGTGCTTTTTGGGTTACTTTTTGGAAAGCCACCTTTTTGGGCTTTTGCTCCAAAATATCTTGGAGATGACATGGATGGATGTGGCTGAAATTTCAGCCCCTCCACCCCTCCTTCTCCTATAAATAGAGGTGGAGGGGGCCGACCAAACTCACTCATTCTCACATGCAAGTGCCATGCATAATCTGCCTTCTCTCTCCCTCCCACGAAAAGAGTTTCGTGGAGCCGAAAGGCTGTCTGGGTTCCGGTGGGAACTAGTTCTGGACGGCGAAGCCCTGCCGGATAGATGACACCGTATGTGTGCAACTCTGTAGAGAGGTCGTAGTTTCGATCTTAGTGCCCGAGGGGCTGTTCGTGAGTGCCTCCCGAAGGGCTGTCCAAGTGACGGTCCAAGTTCTGTGAGTCCTCCCGAAGGGCTGTCCGAGTGACCGTTCGAGTTTCGAAGGTCCTCCCGAAGGGCTGTCCGCGACACCGTCCAGGGGACTGTTCGACCGCCTCCCGGAGGGCTGTCCGAAGGGAAGACAAGGGTATACATCCTCGCGGTTGGGAGGTTGTATATCCTAGCTGCGGGGATCTGCACCGCCGACCGTCATCGACTCAACTTCCGCTGCGCTACGAGTCGGTAACGAAAATGATCAAACCTTGTATGCAGTCTCCTTAGTGGTCCTGGGCTGGTGCGTAGGTCGGAAATTTTTTGTTTTCTGCTGCGTTACCCTACACTTTGATCAACGAGCTAGTCTAGTAGAGGCTCACTAGGGACACGGTATTTATTTATGTATTCACACATGTATTTAAGTTTCCGGTCAATACAATTCTAGCATGAATAATAAACCTTTATCATGAACAAGGAAATAAAAAAGATTTATTATTGCCTCTAGGGCATATTTCCATCATTCCCAAGACTACAGCAAGCTCTACTTCATCAAGTTCAACTACAACTCCAAGGATTCCCATCAAGTTGATGTGGATCCCAAAGAAGAACAACTAGAGTGTTCTTGAGGGTGACTCCGCCAACGTACTTCACTCATATACATATTAGCAAGGACTTGTGCAATTAACTTTCATATCTTGCACTAGTTCATGGAGTCACAAACCCTCTTGTTGGTAAGACAAGGGACAAGGTAACCTAATGCTTTCATGGACATCATCACTTGTGTAATTCACTCTATGTCCATGGATATTCTTTTAGGTTCCTTGTGTGGAACTAACCCATGTAGGTATTGAAAGTGCAACATTCCAATGGATTGCTCCAAATGATCTACATCAACATCGAGCATCCACATCTTCACTATCTATATGAAGTCATCATCGACAAAACCCAAGGTTAGTTCATCCCTCTTTGGGGGGATATCACATCTAGGGGGAGCTTTACTATAAGAATTGAGCTAAAGCAACTCTAATTGTGTGAACATATTAATGCTTTATGTAAAAGTGGCAACCCCACTTGTGCTTAAACGATGAGTATGACCTATGATCAAATGTTCTCATTTGACTCCTAAGTCAATATACTCATATATAGATGACCTAGTCATCGCAATTGTTTGATAGATGCTAGAATTGTTTGTGCATGCTTTGACACATGTTTCATTTGCTATCTAATTGTGTGAGCATGTTGGTTTGCATGTTTTCTCCATTTGAGGACATCCATTTGTTGTTTTGATTGTTTGGTTTTTTTTGGCCAAATGGATGGACAAGAATGCCTAAGAACCTTCTCTAGCTATCTATGCTTTTCTTGTCTCAAACTCTATTCATGCTATATCACAAAAATTTGAACAAGTCTCTTTCAAACCATCCGGGTGAGGAGCACTCAGAGCCACCGATCCGTCAAGGGCTGCATTCCAAAACCTTCTATTGCATTTCGGCCTAACCAACTCACTCACACTCGGTCACACCGAAAGCACTAGACTGATCTAAGTTTTTCATCTCGGTGCTACCGATTAGAATGACTCGGTCTCACCGAGTTGCAATGGCTATACGCAGTTTTGCATCTCAGGGCCACCGAAACATTCCATTCGGTGCCACCGACAGCACATGGGTATATATACTCAGCGGATCCGTTCGATTGAAAATTCCTTCAAACCCTTCACGCCCGCGCCCCATTGCTGCCGCTCCCTTGGTCTCCTGATCGTCGCTGTCTTCGCCTGTGCATCTCTGCCGCAGGTCTCCGTCGCCGTCAACGGGAGTCAACACTGTCGTTGCCGCCGTAGAGGATCGTCACCATGTTATTGTACGATTCGATCTCCTCGTGCTATCCCCTTCCGATTCAATGCACAAGGATAAATGCCATGTATCTTACCACGTTTGAGATCCTTCTATCCACCAAAAAAATTCCATTAGATTAGATTTGATGAAAAATCTTAGGGTTAGGTTTCCGCCGAACTCATCTCGGACCGACCGAAATGAAGTTTTCGGTCCCACCGATTGGCTCTGGCCATTGCACTAAGTACAACTCGGTTTGATCGAAGTGTACTAATCGGTGAGACCGAACGCAAATTCTCAGTGAAACCCTAGCATCTCGGAGTCACTGAACTGCTACTCGGTCTGACCGATCTTGCATGTTTAGACTTTGTTTGTGCTTCGGTGTCACCGAGATTTTCATATCGGTAGCTCCGAAATGCTTTCTGCAGAAAACTAAAACTAAGTTTTTGACTCAACTGTTTTACAAAATCAGCTACATTTTTGTGATACTCATCTACTCTGCCTATACCCATCTATTCATAGGGTCAGTTTGCAACATGTCTAGTGCTGGTGACAGCCAGAATGAGTCAGAGCACAATGCTCAGTTGAGTGAAGGCTCAAGTCCAGAGGGTAGTTTCTATGAGGGAGAAAGGAGCTCTCCAGATTTGCCAAAAGCTGCCACATGGTCAAGGAGAAAGAAGAGAACCTCAGACAGTGAGGATGAGGATTTTGTTACTAGTGAAGCAATCCCCAAGAAGACAGTTGTGAGGAAGGAACATGGCACAGCTGCTAGCTCAAAGTCTGCTAATCCCCGGGTGGTTTTCGTAATTCATAACAACATATAGCTCATTGAACTAACATCCATTCAAGATAAATATTTCAGGAAGTTCAATGAATGGCATGGCATGGATTTGATAAGGACAAAAATTGGCAAAAGCTCAAGACTCTTCATCTTTATTTTAGTGATCCAAAATCACATTGAGTCCATAGGAAAGCCAATACTATTAAAAGGGGATGAGGTGTTTCTTAACGGTCTACTTGCTCAAAATGCTTAGTGATATTGCTCCAAAACCCTCAACCACTTTCTCCATCTAAATTTGTCAAAACCCTAAACTCCAACTCGGCGCCACCAACTCTTTCTATCCGGAGCCACCGGGTTCATATGACATAGCCACAGCCAGAAACCCTAGCAATTCGGTCTCACCGATACGGATCTCAGTCTCACCGAGATGGCCTTGCAAACTCTCTATTGCCTGTTGCAATCATTTTGGTCTCACCGAGATGGCAATCGGTTGCACCGAGTTTGCCTGACAAACTCTCTGTTACTCTGTTGTTTCACTTCGGTCTCACCGAGTTGAACCAATCGGTGCCACCGAGATGAGGTTTTGCCCTAGCCCTTGCACATCGGTCCCACCGAGTTGTTCCAGTCGGTCCCACCGAGAATCCTAATGTTCACATTTTGAACTAATCGGTCAGACCGAGTTTATCTATTTGGTCTCACCGAGTTGGGTCAAATGTGTGTAACGGTTGGATTTTTGTGTGGAGGCTATATATACCCCTCCACCCGCTCTTTCACAAGAGAGAGAGCCATTAGATCGTGCCTACACTCATATCATCCAAAATCTTAGAGAGAACCACCTACTCATGTGTTGAGATCAAGATATTTCATTCCTACCACATAAATCTTGTTCTCTAGCCTTTCCCAAGTTGCTTTCCACTCAAATCCTTCTTCCACCATAGCCAAATCTGTGATGAACTGTTTGAGTGTTGGGGAGACTATCATTTGAAGCACAAGAGCAAGGAGTTCGTCATCAACACACCGTTTATTACCTTTTGGAGAGTGGTGTCTCCTAGATTGGTTAGGTGTCGCTTGGGAGCCTCCAACGTGATGTGGAGTTGAACCAAGAAGTTTGTAAGGGCAAGGAGATTGCCTACTTCGTGAAGATCTACCCAAGTGAGGCAGGTCCTTCGTGGGCGATGGCCATGGTGGGATAGACAAGGTTGCTTCTTCATGGACCCTTTGTGGGTGGAGCCCTCCGTGGACTCGCGCAGCCGTTACCCTTCGTGGGTTGAAGTCTCCATCAACGTGGACGTACAATAGCACCACCTATCAGAACCACGCCAAAAATCTTCGTGTCTCCATTGCGTTTGCCTTCTCCAAACCCTTCCCTTTACCTTCATGTGCAATGTTTTACTTTCTGCTGCTACACTCTTAGAATTGCATGTGTAGGTTGATTGCTTGACTTGTGCTAATTGCTAAAATCTGCCTACAACTAAAAATTGGGAAAAGGAAAGATTTTTATTTTGTCAAGTAGTCTAAGCACCCCCCTCTAGACATACTTTTGATCCTACAGCTTTAGACACAATAGCTGAACTAAGATAAGAAGTGATGGCTCTTTGCCTTTTGACATGCATCACAAACTAACTCATGCTTTTTATTGGAGAATGAAAGACTGTTTTCCTTAACAATTGTTTTGACCAACACATACGAGGGATTCCCTAGATGCCTATGCCACGACAGGAATATGGTTTGCTTGCTGAAAGAGCTTGTCACCCATGGACTGCTTGGCTGATGGAGGATAGAGGCCATTCCTACTTTGGGCGTGCAGATACCTTCCCTGTTACCCGATCCTTAATGCAAATAAATTTATACCAAAACTCAATGTAATTAAGGTTGTCATGGGAAAACTTATGAGATGAGATAAAAAAATATGTAGATGTAACATGTAAGACATTTTTAAGTTATAAGGACGATCATTGGTATGTAATTGCGTTTGACCAACATGTGCTATTTTCATACCTGCTACTTGTAGACTGCGTTGGATTTTTATCCCCGAAGAGGAGAGGATGATGCAGCATAGTAGAGTAAGTATTTCCCTCAGTTAAGAAACCAAGGTTATCAATCAGTAGGAGAACCAAGCAACACCATGTAAGCAGCACCTGCACACAAATCCCAACCTTCGCACCCAACGGAAACGAGAGGTTGTCAATCTCTCGGCAGTCAAGAAATGAGATTAAAGGATATATGACAGATTGATAAATAAATAAAAGATAAAATATTGCAGCAAGTATTTTTATATAAGTAAACAAGATAGATCTTATAATAAAAGTACACCCGGGGGCCGTAGGATTCACTAGTGGCATCACTCTCAAGAAAATAGCATACGGTGGGTAAACAAATTACTGTTGAGCAATTGATAGAAGAGCAAATAATTATGACGCTATCTAAGGCAATGATCATGATATAGGCATCACATCCAAATCAAGTAGACCGACTCCTGCCTGCATCTACTACTATTACTTCACACATCGACCGCTATCCAGCATGCATCTAGTGTATTAAGTTCATAAGAACGAAGTAATGCATTAAGAACGATGACATGATGTAGTCAAGACAAAAGCATATAAGAATTCATCCCAACTTGTTATCCTTAATGGCAACAACACATGCGTATCAATTCCCCTTCTCTCACTAGGACTGAACACCGCAAGATCGAACCCATTACCGAGCACCTCTTCTCATTGCAAGAAGATCTAATCTAGTTGGCCAAACCAAACCAAAACTTCGGAGAAGAAATACAAGGCTATACTAAATCATGCATAAAAGAGATCAGCAAAGAATTCAAATAAAACAAGGATAGATCTGATCCTAAACTCACAATTCATCGGATCTCAACAAACACACCGCACAAAGTCATTACATCGGATGGATCTCCATGAAGATCATGGAGACCATTGTATTGAGATACAAAAAGATAGAGAGAGCCATCTAGCTACTACCTATGGACCCGTAGGTCTGTGGTGAACTACTCACGCATCATCAGAGAGGCGGCAAGGATGATGTAGAGCCCCTCCATGATGAGTTCCCCCTCCGACGGAGTACCGGAAAAGGCCTCCAGATGGGATCTGGTGAGAATAGAGGCTTGCGGCAGCGGAAAAAGTATTTCGTGGACTCTCCTTGAGGGTTTTGGAATATTTGTGAATTTATAGAGGTGGAAGTAGGTCAAGAGGCGCAAGGAGGGGCCCACACAGCACTAGGGTGCGCCCCCCTGGGGCGCACCCTGGTGTTGTGTGGGGCCCTCCAGAACATTCTTCCGTAGCTTCCAAGTTCCTGGTGATCCTTATCTTCAATAAAAAATCCTCAAAAAGTTTCGGGACGATTTGATCTTTTCTGATATTGATTTCCTGTGAAACAAAAACAGGGCAGAAAACAGGAACTGGCATGTGGCACTAAGTTAATAGGTTAGTCCCCAAAAATGATATAAAAATATATATAATGATAATAAAAACATCCAAGAACAGTAATATCATAGCATGGAACAAGCAAAAATAATAGATACGTTGGAGATGTATCAAGCATGCCCAAGCTTATCTCCTGCTCGTCCTCGAGTAGGAAAGTGATAAAACAGATTTTTGATTGTGGAATGCTACCCAACATACTTCAAGTTATTTTCATAGCATAGACATGAGGACTTAGATGGTTCAAAGAAATAGTCTATATTTGACATGAGGACATAAATACTCAAGTGATGCTAACAAGCAACCATGCCTTTCAAAATAACAATGCTAAAGCAATCTATCCCTAGGCCATTATGCTCAATCATTGATCCATTCATGATGCTCACTCGAATATCAATCATACTCCATGCACACACATGACCACATGACCCCCCTAGTTGGTGCTTTTTAAAGAGAAGGATGAGACTCAACATAAAAGTAAATAGAAAGGCCTTTCGCAGTGGGAAGCATTGATTTACAGAGGTGCCAGAGCTCAAGTTTTTAAAAGAGAGATGAAAATTTATTTTGGGTGGCATACTTTTCTCGTCAACGAGAACGACTCAAGGTTCCTAACACTTCTCACATTGGATACATCATAGGCGGTTCCCAAACAGAAAGTAATTTTTTTTTGTATATCTCTTTTCCCCCATCATCGTTTCAGTTTCATCAAGACTTTGGTCTCTCAACCATCACATCCAAGAAAATGAAATATTTTTTGTTTCCACCATTACTTATCACAATCCATGGCTAACCGTATCCACGGGTGCCTTCCATACCATCACATACCATTTATTTTTGGGACTGGGCATCCCTTATTACCGCCATACTCTCGTGCAATGACAAGTGAATAAACACACATCTTGAGAATAACATATCAAACATAAGAAATATTAGCCACCCCTCACCACTTCATGAGCGATACGGGCATACAAAAGAGAAATATTTTTGAGATTTTTTAGAGA
Source organism: Thinopyrum elongatum (assembly GCA_011799875.1). Classification (NCBI taxonomy): domain Eukaryota; kingdom Viridiplantae; phylum Streptophyta; class Magnoliopsida; order Poales; family Poaceae; genus Thinopyrum; species Thinopyrum elongatum. The sequence continues at coordinate 529,682,477 of CM022297.1, forward strand.
TGGCACATGCAAATTTACTTGGGACGGCAATGAAATACCGCATATAGGAAGGTATGGTGGACACATATGGCGAATAAGGTTTAAGGATAATGGATGTACAAGCAGTATTCCCGCTTAGTACAAGGTGAAGGCTAGCATAAAGGTTGAGAAGCGCCCAACTAGAAAAATCATGATGATGCACATGCATACATAAAACATAACCAACATCAAACAAAACACCACAAGTAGGATATAACTTCATTGCATAACTATTGACTTTATGTGCTTGCATAGGGAATCATCAACCTTAACATCAATATTCGTACTAGAGCATAATTAACTTACTAACATAACTCACATATCGTTATCCACATATCTCAAAACTATTGGAAAGAATCAAGTTTTTCATGTCCCGTAAAATTTTTGTATGCTAGTTTTCATTATTCTTCTTGAATATTCATCACATAGGGACTAAGCATCATATCTTGTACCAATTACCAAGACTATTTTCACACTCTCAAAAAAGATATAAGTGAAGCAAGAGAGTGAATTTCTTCAAAATTTCCAAGGTTCTCAAAAAGGTATAAGTGAAGCATGAGAACAAGATTTCTATAAAATTTCTAGCATTCTCAAAAAGATATAAGTGAAGCATGAGAACAAGTTTCTTCAAAACAATCACACCACCGTGCTCAAAAAGATATAAGTGAAGCACTAGAGCACACACCTAGCTCAACAAGTTTAAGTGAAGCACAAAGAGCAATTCTAACAAATTATGATGACGTGAGGCCATCTCAAGCAAATATGTTCAGGGGTGATGATTGTGGTAAACTAAAAAGCAAACAAAGCAAAGACTCATATCATACAAGATGCTCCACGCAAAACTTATATCATGTGACGAATAAAAATATAGCCTCAAGTGTGTTACCGATACTCGTTAGAAGAAAGAGGGGATGCCTTACGGGGCATCCCCAAGCTTAGATGCTTGAGTCTCCTTAGATTTTACCTTGGGGTGCCATGGGCATCCCCAAGCTTTGGCTTTTACATCTCTTCATTCCTTCATCCATCTTTGTCACACCCAAAACTTGAAAACTTCAATAACACAAAACTCAACAAAACCTTCGTGAGATCCGTTAGTATAACCAAACAAATCACTACTATAAGTACTGTCCAAAACCCATTCAAATTTTATAATTGCATTATAGGTACTGTATTCTAACTTTCCCATGGCTTGCACCCCCCGATACAATCCATAGATTCATCAAAATAAACAAACATTGCAACGAAAACAGAATCTGTCAAAAACAGAACAGTCTGTAGCAATCTGACGAAAAGCCATAATACTGTAACTCCAAAAATTCTGAAAAATTAGGAATTAGTGGAAAATTTGTGTATCAATCTACTGTAAAAAATTCAGACACATTCGACCCTCTGATGAATTTATAAAATTCCTGGACTGGGCGTCAAAGTTTCTGTTTTCCACAGAATTGCATTCACAAGCATCCACATCATCCCAAAGGTCTTACTTGGCACAAACACTAATTAAAATATAAAAACCAATCTCAAAACAGAAACAAATAGAGGGAAATCAAAAGAACAAAAAGAAAACATGAAAAATAAAAATTTATTTTATTGGTTGGGTTGCCTCCCAACAAGCGCTATCGTTTTACGCCCTTAGCTAGGCATAAAGCAACTCATCAAGTGTTGTCATCCTCTTCCTCGATCACACACCCACTTTTTCTAGGTGGTCCAGCAAGTAAGTTCTTAGAAAAAACATTCATTGGCAAAGATTCATAAAAATTATTTCCAAGAAAGGGCTGCCGAAAGGATTCAACAAAATTTGGGTGCACACTAATCATCTTAAGATCTCCACTGTCTTGGGAGGATGAGGCACCACTGGATTTAGGAATATAAATAAACTTGCAACCTTTGCTAGGAAAATTTCCAACAACATGTTTGGTGGGAGAAAAAGCCGAGCCCAATTTTTCCATAATTCCTTACTTTGCTCTAATTTCTTATCGATAATGTGCTCTTTGTCTTTCATGGTTTTCAAAGTCATTCCCACCTTAGATCCATATTGAGTAATATGATTGTGGATCTTTTTATCCAAATTATCAAGATGTTCTATAGTGGGAATTTTTCTTTCGATAGCATCCAACCTTTGCATCACATGCTCAAGGGTCAACGGTGTTTCATTGACCGTGATAGGTGGTGTGCCAACTAAGTCATTCAAAGCATTAAAAGCATCCAAATAAGAGCAAGTCAAGAAGTTCCCTCCGGTAATAGTATCGAGTACAAAACGGTACCACAGAGTAATTCATACATAAAAATTCCGGAGAAGAATAGTGGTGGATTGCTTTCAATATGATCTATTATGAGCATCGCAAATCCTATACTAAGCATCTTTCAAATTTTCTCCTCCTCTTTGCTTGAAGTCAAGGAATACATTCTCAGAGATGGAGTTGGAAGAAGAACTAGCCATAGCGATAAATCGGTGAAGGAAAAGATGCAAATAAAAATGGCAAAAGAAAAAGGCAAATATTTTTGTAAATTTTTAGAAGTGGGGGAGATGAAAACGAGAGGCAAATGGAAAATAAAGTAAATGCAAAGATGAGAGTTGAGAGTGTAGGTACTTGGTAATGTTGATGATGTCTCCCCGGCAACGGCGCCAGAAATTCTTCCTGCTACTTGTAGACTGCGTTGGATTTTTATCCCCGAAGAGGAGAGGATGATGCAGCACAGTAGAGTAAGTATTTCCCTCAGTTAAGAAACCAAGGTTATCAATCCAGTAGGAGAACCAAGCAACACCATGTAAACAACACCTGCACTCAAAACCCAAACCTTCGCACCCAACGCAAATGAGAGGTTGTTAATCTCTCGGTGGTCAAGAAATGAGATTAAATGATATATGATAGATTGATAAATAAATAAAAGAAAAATATTGCAGCAAGTATTTTTGGTATTTTTATATAAGTAAATGATATAGATCTTATAATAAAAGTAGACCTGGGGGCCGTAGGATTCACTAGTGGCATCTCTCTCAAGAAAATAGCAAACGGTGGGTAAACAAATTACTGTTGAGCAATTGATAGAAGAGCAAATAATTATGATGCTATCCAAGGCAATGATCATGATATAGGCATCACATCCAAATCAAGTAGACCGACTCCTGCCTGCATCTACTACTATTACTTCACACATCGACCGCTATCCAGCATGCATCTAGTGTATTAAGTTCATAAGAACGAAGTAATGCATTAAGAACGATGACATGATGAAGTCAAGACAAAAGCATATAAGAATTCATCCCAACTTGTTATCCTTAATGGCAACAACACATGCGTATCAATTCCCCTTCTGTCACTAGGACTGAACACCGCAAGATCGAACCCATTACCGATCACCTCTTCCCATTGCAAGAAGATCTAATCTAGTTGGCCAAACAAAACCAAAACTTCGGAGAAGAAATACAATACTATACTAAATCATGCATAAAAGAGATCAGAAAGAACTCAAATAAAACAAGGATAGATCTGATCATCAACTGACAATTCATCGGATCTCAACAAACACACCGCACAAAGTCATTACATCTGATGGATCTCCATGAAGATCATGGAGACCATTGTATTGAGATACAAAAAGAGAGAGAGAGCCATCTAGCTACTACCTATGGACCCGTAGGTCTGTGGTGAACTACTCACGCATCATCGGAGAGGCGGCAAGGATGATGTAGAGCCCCTCTGTGATGAGTTCCCCCTCGGCGGAGTAGCGAAAAAGGCCTCCAGATGGGATCTGTCAAGAACAGAGGCTTGCGGCGGCGGAAAAAGTATTTTGATTGTTTTGGAATATTTGTGAATTTATAGAGGTGGAAGTAGGTCAAGAGGCGCAAGGAGGGGCCCACACAGCACTGGGGCGCGCACTGGTGTTGTGTGGGGCCCTCTAGAACCTTCTTCCGTAGCTTCCAAGTTCTTGGTGATCCTTATCTTCAATAAAAAATCCTCAAAAAGTTTCGGGATGATTTGATCTTATCTGATATTGATTTCCTGCGAAACAAAAATAGGGCAGAAAATAGGAACTGGCACGTGGCACTAAGTTAATAGGTTAGTCCGCAAAAATGATATAAAAATATATATAATGATAATAAAAACATCCAAGAACAGTAATATCATAGCATGGAACAAGCAAAAATAATAGATACGTTGGAGACGTATCAATACCTGCCCTGTTAGCCGCATGGACTTGTTCTTGGCCATTGTAGTGATCTTGCTCTGCCAGCTTGCCTAGCTCACCAGTATTGTGGTTGGTAGCCCCGGCTGTAGGGGAACGTAGTAGAAAACAAAAAAATTCCGACCTACACCCCAGCCCAGGACCACTATGAAGACTGCATACAAGGTTCGATCTTTTCGTTGCCGACTCGTAGCGCAGCGGAAGTAGTGTAGCGACCCGACCCGAATGGATCAAAGTCTCTGTGCTTAAGTGTCATCCCTGGATCGGTATGCTGACACACACAGTACTCGAGGATTTATAACAGAGGTAAATCACATGTATAAAGTAACGTAAATACTATTACCTCAATCCATATAGCGGAAGTAACAACAAGGTTGTGGATTCCCATCAACACCAACGGCAAAGTTGAGTGTAGAAATCGTAACCCTAACGTATCACTTACTCGTCGTAAGAATTCCTGCAACATGAGACGTTGCAGCCATGTAGGTCAGTACATTGAATGTACTGGCAAATTCACACCATAGGATAATGATGAATAATAGCTATCACTATATGCATATTTGGCTGGTGGAGGCTCTAGGTTTAACATGATTTTGCGAAAAGCTAATTTTTTTTCCTACAACAAAGGAATTTATTTTATTTAACTATCATGGTGGTTGAAACATTGAGAAGGTAAAACCCCCTCTCAATCCCAATTAAAAGTAATCATTAATCCCAACAAATTAATTTAGAGTGATGGGATTCAATATGAAAATCCAAGAACCAGATACTCAAGATGTCCATAACCGGGGACACGGCTAATCATGATTAGTTTGTACACTCTGCAGAGGTTTGTGCACTTTTCCCCACAAGACTCGATCTCCTCCGTTGGATTTCTCGCACTACATGGTGTTTGAGAAACGGATGACCGAGACACAGTCTTTCAGAAACATTTACTCTTTACTCTGGGTAGACAGTTACACCTACTTTCCCCTACATCTGCCAGCCTACCACTGAAAGAGGTCATGTAACATACTCAACTATGCTAGAGCCCATAATAGCTTGTGGCTGCACACGGAAGTTTCTAGCATGAATAATCTTATGATCCCTTTGAGCCTGGGTGGCGGACCGTAGGAGGATCACACGGTATATCCCCGGGATCTCCTAGGACAACACTGGTATATCCCCAGGTGCCCAAACAAGCAATCCACCCAGATGTGTATTAAAGTTGCCACCTTAAGTTGAACCATTAATTAAAAATCTCACATCTGTCATGGATACACTCAAACCCAATCCACGTCTACGAGCATAGCATGGCAACATAAGCATAGCGTAGAAGTAACTCCCAAGGGTTTGTTATTAAAAAGGGCAATAGGTTCTACCTCATCATCTACTTCCCAATACCCACAAGTTAATCACATCCTAGTCATGTAGTGTTTGAGGATAAAACTAATGCATAAAAACTGGGTATAGAAGAGTATGATCAAAGTGTGAACTTGCCTTGTACTGTTGATGAAGATCCTTCGCACTCATAATTCCTGATAGTTCTACTCGTCACACTCCGTTCAATCTAACGTGAGCAAGCAATTGCATACATAAGCACTCATGCAAAAGAATCGAAGAAAAGATCTCGAAAAACTTCGAAAACTAGCAATTAACTCTTGCAACAGAAAACAATTTCTAACAGTACCAAAATTGGGTGGATTTGGTCTTATCAGAAAGTTTAGGTCAAGAGCTTCAATTAGCAAAAAGAATCAATTAAATCGGAGTTACGAAACTCAAGTTATAGCCAAAACAAGTTTGAATATGAATCTGAACAAATTTCGAAATTTGAAAGTTGCAAAAAGTTTATTTGATAGGTTCACTAGAAAGGTGGAATCCAGACAAAAATATTGGCGTTGGTTTCGTCTAATTTGGATGAACGAGTAAAAAGTTATGGCTATTTGAAAAATCAGGGCCAAGCTGTTTTACGGAAGAAAAAGAGTTATGGCTAAAAGAATTCTAGTCCTAAAATGTAAATACAAGGACTAATTTATAAATCTAATTATTCTACCGTACTAGTCTAGAAATAATAAGCTACGGGAGTATATAAAAAAATACGAAGAAAGATACCTTTATAAGGTAGAGAAAAGATGACTTCCGAGAGAGAAGACAACTTTCAGAAGTCCCGCCGGAGAGAAGAAAAATATTTTTATTTAGTGAATCTAGTCAAACCAAAATATATTGATTTAACCCGAATCGGATGATTTTTGGAGGCTCTATGGGTCTATATTTATAGGTGGAAAGGATGCTTAGAGGTCAAAAGCTAGGCAATGTGGGACTAAACGTAAACAAAAGGCAGACGAAAGATATAGGAAAAACAAAGAAAAGAAACGACGCCGCATGGGCCTTCGGCCGGCCTGCGCGTGTGCGTGCATGTGTGCGTGCGCGGAGTTTTTTTTTTTTAACAGAAAATAAATAAATTAAAGGACAACTGGAAAAATAATATAGTCCGACCTGCTAGCTATGTAGCGCACGCTGGCGAAGGATAGCAGTCGGTTGCTCGTACAGTTTTTTTTTTAGAATAAAAACAAAAAAAGGTAAACGGAAAATAAGAAAAATTTCCATAGGCATATTATATATCAAAATTTTCAGAAAAAGATTTCCTAAAAGATGAACATATTTTCAGCGGCAAATAAATTTCACAAAAATTTAAATAAAGCAAACAGTGCTACTGCTGCAATAAAACCTAATAAAAATCATTTTAAAAATACCAAAATGATTTCAAATTTATTTCTCTCTAATTTTATATTGAAGGGAATCATTTTACCCTAATTTCCATATATTTTATTTTTGGATAAAAATAATTTGAATAAAAACCAAATAACTCCAAATTGAAAATAATTTCAAAGGGACTTTAAATTTGATTGTTTTAAACTTCCAACTCATATTTCATATAATTTGAAGAAGTCATTTTATCTCCTCTCATGAAAATCATTGAGTTGCATAAAGTTTTCGAATTTGGAATATTTCCAAATGGAATTCAAATCTTTTCAAAACCCTTTTCATTTATTTAAATGGAAGAAGTGATATCATCTTCACTCTAGGGTTTTGTGATGAAATGAATATGAATTCATGGAGATCATAAATGCAAGGTGAAAGTTTTGGGAAAGTCATTTTATTCCCTCTCATTCAACTTTCAAAAAGTTTCCAAATTTCACTCAATTTCACACAAGCAACCACACCACAATCAAACAATCAATCAAAACTATTTATTTAATTTAACATTCCAAAATTTAGAATTTTGGGATGTTACAAACCTACCACCCTTAAAATGAATCTCGTCCTCGAGATTCGGAGAGGCTAGCAAGAAATAGGTTAGGGTCGGGGGTCTCCTCAAAATCCATCGATTGTCATGAAGGTCTGGGGTGCTACCACCCTTAGAAGCATGGTTATGGTTCCATCAAAACTCATGTACTCCATCTTTATTGTTGACAGTGTCGATCTTCTCAGATCTTCAGGATAATTCCTTCTCTGCGCTCTTCCGGTAGTGGCATAACTTTTTTTTTTCAATTCTTGTGTCCTTGCATCATGGTAATTAAGGTTCTTCCGAGACAGTGTCTTCTTAGCTGACATGTTTGGCGCCAATACTAAACAACTATCGATATCTCATGGTGGTCATCAAACAATTTGACTGGGTCCCTGCAGAAAACGGGTCTGGGCTTCATTCTCACCGTATGGCCTACGGTTGGCAACAACTGCCTTGTACAAGGGGAAAAATTGTCACACCATTCTATGGTTTAAACAAGGTTTTGATCGTCGTCGCTCTACTATGGGTAAGTCACTCAGATTTACCATCCCATATAGCAAGGCGAATAATAAGAGTAAGTCGGTATGGTGATCAATCCATCCCGCACCCAAATCATTACCTTGTATATGGTTTAGCGAATCTCGCATTCTATCACTCGGTCATCCTCACAAGCATTGCAGAATTTCTCTTGTCGACGAACTAAGTTCGGATAAATCCATTGATTCTGCAAGCCAAACGAACATCTATCGTTCTTCACCTCTCTCAGGTTTTGCGTTAACTCCTATAAGATCGTCTGTTGATAAAGTCGTATCTTCTTCCAGGGTTTTTCCTTCAGCAAGAGTGTGCTTGCTTCTTGGTAGGTCCTAAGGCCTGTGGGTTATGGCCCATCTCATCACTTGTAAACCTTGAACTCATCATCGGGGCAACTGATCATTATTCCAACATCCAGCTTCCTAGCATTCTTAAATCCATCCCATTGTACTGTCTCCCTTCCTTCTATCGGTACCAAACTAAGAAGGGATTACACAGACTCATCAGGGGGTTACAATTGCTCCATATTGCCAACCTTCTACCTCCTTTATATCCAATAGTACTTCATCCCATCATATTCTTGGGGTATCCCACATATCGAGATAAAACTCGTACTTCTTTTGTCCGAAGTCCACTCCATGGAATATCATTATCTTTTCCAGAGGTCAAGTGTCCTCACAGGGTACTACCACCCTTGAACTGCACAAATTCATCCGTAGACCATATTTCTCATATCCTCGAAAATGGTCAAAATCTTTCTTCATAGAGTAACAACTCATAAAATCCAAATCAGTACCAACAATAATGCTAACTTTATTGATTCTCAAATTTTTTACAATCTCATGCATTTCCATTACAGGCCTCAACTCAATACCTCAAAAAGAATTGTTCCCACTACTACTACTATATTTCTTTTTCGACACAACTATTTAGCACAAGTCTCCTTCTCATTGGGACAATCTCTGGCAAAGTGACATGCTTCATTACAGCAGAAACATATTACTTCTGACAAGTCTCGTGGTTTCCTAGTGATTACATAGCCTCCTTGGGTCCTCGGCTTCCTTTTTGGGCATTCGCTAAAGTAGTGTCCTGAATCTTTGCACCTAAAACATATGATATGACTCAGGTCCTTCTTTGTAGAAATTTGGTTGTTCTTGGAATCCAATCTATTTCTCTTCCTGGACTTTTTCGTGCCAATCAGAACTTCTATTTCCTGTGGATCATACTCTACTTCCTCTGTCGGGAATGCTACTAGATCCCCCTTCAGACAATTCTGGGAGATGTGTCCTTCTTCTCCACATGAATAACATGACTTGGTGCAGGGTTTAATTAGGTCTTCTTCGGGTGTGTCCTCCACCTCTTCCTTCATCACAGGTTCTTCTAAAATTTCCATGAGGGCTCCTTTCATTGCTTCTTTCTTCTGCTGGATGGTTCTTTGTACCATGGGGTAAATGTGACACTGAGCAGGGTAGTGGGTAGTCCCTTCACACAAGAAACAAGTAATCTGCCTAGTTGGGCATTCTTCAGTTGGGTGATTTCCTTCACAATGAGGGCATTCATCCTTGTGTTCTTTATGGTTGTGTCCTATTTCTCCACAGAACTTGCATGCACAAGGTTTCTTCATATCATTTCCATAAGGCTTCAACTTCTGGGACACAAGCCGAGACTTTAGCAGAGTCATCTTAAATTCTTTCCAAGTGGTTACTCTTTGCCATCCATTGATGGTTTGGTACATCCTCCACCAAGTAGCAGCACCTCTTTCAAAGCACTGAAGAGCATGCTGGGTCATATCCTTTCTGGCTATAGCGTTATTCTTCATGTGATCTTCCATGTTCTGAATCCATCGGTCCGTCTCCAATTGACTTATCGGTCCAGAAAATATGAGCTCTTCTCCACTCATCCTCTATTGGTTCCAAGGGTTTGGGGTGGGATAAGAGAGATAGAGAGGGATACACACAATACAAACAATAGTTTTGAAGAGGCAGATTTTTATTTTGTGGCTGTCGGAAAAACATCAAACAAATGACAGCTCACAATCGTCGTATCTAACGTAAGTATATAACAGGGGTTTGGTCTTCTAATGGTCAATAAATCTTCAAAGTCGCCAAACCCTTCAAGTCTTGTTCATGTATCCGATGGGCTTCTTCCGATCGTGCTTGACCTTCTCAAGTTCTTTTGCCAGATCATCTTTGTTGACGCGAAGTCTCTCGTGACGTCCTTTAATATTCTGGAGTTGCGTTCCAAACTTCTGGGTTTCAACATCCTTGGCAATGAACCATGGTCCTACTGTCTTCCAGTTCCTGACGAATCTCCGGTATCTCGAGGTTTTGCTCCTCCAGCTTGGCTACTTTCAGCTTCTGGGTCCTGAGTTCTTCACGCAACACTTTCTGGACGAATAAGGCTTTCAGAAGGTCCATCTGAAAATTCTTGATGTAATACTCCAGATCCTGGCGATACACCAGCTAAGGTTTAAAACTTCATCTCTTCCTGGTAGGTGCTCCATTAGCCATTTTGTCACCCAATCCTTCAGACGAAATGTATGCTTAACTCAGCACGGTGACAATAGCCTTGGCGGGCGATAGCATCATGGATAGCCGTGTTTATGCCCATGCCTCTGCCATGAGTTATCATTCCATAGTTGATATCTCCTGTCTTAGGGTTTTCTTGACAAAACTTTGAGCTTTAACGCTCCATGTTATGGTCTCTCTGCGACACACCTTGATCCCGGGTATTGTCAGCTTCAATAGTCTGACAAATTCCATAAGGGTAGCCTTCCTAGGTCATACCAATCTGGAAATTCTTCAGAAACTTCAAATTCTCCTAGTCTTCGGAGTCTTCAACTGTTGTAGTTTCCATTATTATAATGCACGATAAAATCCTCTTCATTCCGAAGTGGTCTTAGTTGTCCGATATCTTGTACTTCTTGGATTGGTCTCATCAGTTGAACCTTCGAGTGGTCAAAAGGGAAAAAGGGGTATAGTCTAACTACTTGAGGTGAGAGGAAATACTTGGTAAAGCTTTAGAAAAGATGAGACTTAAGGGATCTCTTTTGAAAATAAAGTTTAGAGAAAATCTTTCCTATGGGCTAGCCAGTTTCTAGGGGTCATGTCCTACAGTCAACATGTGCTCTGATACCATCTTGTAGCGACCCGACCCGAATGGATCAAAGTCTCTGTGCTTAAGTGTCATCCCTGGATCGGTATGCTGACACACACAGTACTCGAGGATTTATAACAGAGGTAAATCACATGTATAAAGTAACGTAAATACTATTACCTCAATCCATATAGCGGAAGTAACAACAAGGTTGTGGATTCCCATCAACACCAACGGCAAAGTTGAGTGTAGAAATCGTAACCCTAACGTATCACTTACTCGTCGTAAGAATTCCTGCAACATGAGACGTTGCAGCCATGTAGGTCAGTACATTGAATGTACTGGCAAATTCACACCATAGGATAATGATGAATAATAGCTATCACTATATGCATATTTGGCTGGTGGAGGCTCTAGGTTTAACATGATTTTGCGAAAAGCTAATTTTTTTTCCTACAACAAAGGAATTTATTTTATTTAACTATCATGGTGGTTGAAACATTGAGAAGGTAAAACCCCCTCTCAATCCCAATTAAAAGTAATCATTAATCCCAACAAATTAATTTAGAGTGATGGGATTCAATATGAAAATCCAAGAACCAGATACTCAAGATGTCCATAACCGGGGACACGGCTAATCATGATTAGTTTGTACACTCTGCAGAGGTTTGTGCACTTTTCCCCACAAGACTCGATCTCCTCCGTTGGATTTCTCGCACTACATGGTGTTTGAGAAACGGATGACCGAGACACAGTCTTTCAGAAACATTTACTCTTTACTCTGGGTAGACAGTTACACCTACTTTCCCCTACATCTGCTAGCTTACCACTGAAAGAGGTCATGTAACATACTCAACTATGCTAGAGCCCATAATAGCTTGTGGCTGCACACGGAAGTTTCTAGCATGAATAATCTTATGATCCCTTTGAGCCTGGGTGGCGGACCGTAGGAGGATCACACGGTATATCCCCGGGATCTCCTAGGACAACACTGGTATATCCCCAGGTGCCCAAACAAGCAATCCACCCAGATGTGTATTAAAGTTGCCACCTTAAGTTGAACCATTAATTAAAAATCTCACATCTGTCATGGATACACTCAAACCCAATCCACGTCTACGAGCATAGCATGGCAACATAAGCATAGCGTAGAAGTAACACCCAAGGGTTTGATATTAAAAAGGGCAATAGGTTCTACCTCATCATCTACTTCCCAGTACCCACAAGTTAATCACATCCTAATCATGCAATATTTGAGGGTCGAAACTAATGCATAAAAACTGGGTAACGAAGAAGTATGATCAATGTGTTACTTGCCTTGTACTGTTGATGAAGATCCTTCGCACTCATAATTCCTGATAGTTCTACTCGTCACACTCCGTTCAATCTAACGTGAGCAAGCAATTGCATACATAAGCACTCATGCAAAAGAATCGAAGAAAAGATCTCGAAAAACTTCGAAAACTAGCAATTAACTCTTGCAACAGAAAACAATTTCTAACAGTACCAAAATTGGGTGGATTTGGCCTTATCAGAAAGTTTAGGTCAAGAGCTTTAATTTGCAAAAAGAATCAATTAAATCGGAGTTACGAAACTCAAGTTATAGCCAAAACAAGTTTGAATATGAATCTGAACAAATTTCGAAATTTGAAAGTTGCAAAAAGTTTATTTGATAGATTCACTAGAAAGGTGGAATCAAGACAAAAATATTGGCGTTGGTTTCGTCTAATTTGGATGAACGAGTAAAAAGTTATGGCTATTTGAAAAATCAGGGCCAAGCTGTTTTACGGAAGAAAAAGAGTTATGGCTAAAAGAATTCTAGTCCTAAAATGTAAATACAAGGACTAATTTATAAATCTAATCATTCTACCGTACTAGTCTAGAAATAATAAGCAACGGGAGTATATAAAAAAAATACGAAGAAAGATACCTTTATAAGATAGAGAAAAGATGACTTCCGAGAGAGAAGACAACTTTCAGAAGTCCTGCCGGAGAGAAGAAAAATATTTTTATTTAGTGAATCTAGTCAAACCAAAAGATATTGATTTAACCCGAATCGGATGATTTTTGGAGGCTCTATGGGTCTATATTTATAGGTGGAAAGGAGGCTTAGAGGTCAAAAGCTAGGCAATGTGGGACTAAACGTAAACAAAAGGCAGACGAAAGATATAGGAAAAACAAAGAAAAGAAACGACGCCGCATGGGCCTTCGGCCGGCCTGCGCGTGTGCGCGCATGTGTGCGTGCGCGGAGTTTTTTTTTTTATAACAGAAAATAAATAAATTAAAGGACAACTGGAAAAATAATATAGTCCGACCTGCAGCTATGTTGCGCACGATGGCGAAGGATAGCAGTCGGTCGCTTGTACAGTTTTTTTTTTTTTTTAATAAAAAAAAAGGTAAACGGAAAATAAGAAAAATTTCCAGGGCATTTATAATCAAAATTTTCAGAAAAAGATTTCCTAAAGATGAACATATTTTCAGTGGTAAATAAATTTCACAAAAATTTAAATAAAGCAAACAGTGCTACTGCTGCAATAAAACCTAATAAAAATCATTTTAAAATACCAAAATGATTTCAAATTATTTCCCTCTAATTTTATATTAAGGGAATCATTTTACCCTAATTTCCATATATTTTTATTTTGGATAAAAATAATTTGAATAAAAACCAAATAACTCCAAATTGAAAATAATTTCAAAGGGACTTTAAATTTGATTGTTTTAAACTTCCAACTCATATTTCATATAATTTGAAGAAGTCATTTTATCTCCTCTCATGAAAATCATTGAGTTGCATAAAGTTTTCGAATTTGGAATATTTCCAAATGGAATTCAAATCTTTTCAAAACCCTTTTCATTTATTTAAATGGAAGAAGTGATATCATCTTCACTTTAGGGTTTTGTGATGAAATGAATATGAATTCATGGAGATCATAAATGCAAGGTGAAAGTTTTGGGAAAGTCATTTTATTCCCTCTCATTCAACTTTCAAAAAGTTTCCAAATTTTACTCAATTTCACACAAGCAACCACACCACAATCAAACAATCATTCAAAACTATTTATTTAATTTAACATTTCAAAATTTAGAATTTTGGGATGTTACAAGTAGAGTTGATGACGATCGGCGGAACAGATCCCCACAACTAGGATGTACAACCTCCCAACCATGAGGATGTATACCCTCGTCTGCCCCTTGGAAATCCCTCCGGGAGGCGGTCAGACAGCCCCTCAGACGGTGTCGTGGACAGCTCTTCGGGAGGACCTTCGAAACTCAGACGGTCACCCGGATAGCCCTCCGGGAGGACTCAAAGAACTCGGACCGTCACTTGGACAGCCCTTCGGGAGGCACTCTCAAAACAGCCCCTCGGGCACAAAGATCGAAACTACGACCTCTCTACGGAGTTGCACACATACGGTGTCATCTATCCGGCAGGGCTTCACCGTCTAGAACTAGTTCCTGCCAGAACCCAAACAGCCTTTCGGCTCTACGAAACTATTTCGCTGGGAGGGAGAGAGAAGCTAGACAAGTCAAATGGCATGTGTATGTGAGAAGGGATGATGGTTTGGGCAGCCCCCTCACCTCCTTTTATAGGAAAACCAAGGGGTAGGATTGGTATTCAAAATACCAAAAATACCCATGAAGGAAACACTTTCCAAGGGCAAAAGGGGAAAACCAAAGGACATGTGGAGCTCCAAGGAGGAGCTCCTCATGTGGCCGGCCACACCCCTAGAGGGCCACCCCAAGGGGGCTCTCATCCATCCATGTCACCCCAAAATATCTTGGGACAAAGCCCAAAATAATGGCTTTCCAAAAAGTAATCCAAAAAGCACTTTCACTATTCACGACGACATTTTTCAACTTCCGTTCGAACTGAAAATATTTATGTGGGCTTAGAACATTTCCAGTACCCACTAAAATAATTTTCAACGTGTTACGAAACAATTCCGGATTAGTGATTTTCATCAGCGAAAAGCATCTGAAGCGGTTCCGGCAGCTCCGAAACATTTCCGGTTTTCATTCCGGAAAATTCCCAGAAGTTTCCAGAATGATTCTGGCACCCTCCAAGAATTATCAGGCATGTGCCGAAACCAATTTGACTTAATGGTATCCCCTGAAACAACTTTTCAGTTTTACCGGAACTCATCCGGTGACCTCTCTCTTCGGAACTTTTCCGCTGTCTCCGAAAACTTTTTCCGGAAACTTTCTCTCAGACTCCCTGTCTAGTATTCAGCAGATAGATGACCCTTAAGCATGTGACCCTATAGGTTCGGTGAAGTATAGACATGACCCGGAACCCCTTCCTATCAATGATCAACATCGGAGCCGTGGACACCCATATTGACCCCTATACCCACACGAATGAATATTCGAGTGAACCTCCACTTTCCGTGTGCTATTCCTGTTGCTTCACGATATGTTACAAATACGCGAGGTGAGACATGGTGGCATCCCCATGGATCAACAACTTGTCTACTATGCCAGTTACCTCGTTACCGGTATTGTTCTCTTTTCTCATTACCATGTTCCGGCATCCCCGTGATCAAATCACAAAGTGTCTGGCCAGACGATGATGGATACCGTAACACCGAGAGGGCCCAGAGATATCTCTCCATCGTCAGAGGAGCAAATCCCAATCTTGAGCTATCAAGTTACTTGACATACTTTTCCATGAACCCGTAAGCCACCGTAATAGCCACCCAATTACAGATGACGTTTAACAAACCCCAAAGTTCATGAAGCAAGCATGAAGAAACTCGATACTCTCATGGTCTTAGGAATCATGCAAACATTAACCATCTCTGTGTTATTAACCATTAACTTGTGATGAAAGCATCTCATAGCATAACATATATTCAGATCGATTCAACACAAATGTTCTGCTAACATTGTGCCCTCAAAGTTGCTGGCATAGTCATGCCCATGATCAGGAAAACAGAACCATCATGCAACACTTGAGCTAGTCTTAGAGGCCAGACTAGGAATACATTTTACCGTTTATTATCCCACACGTGCATATGAGTCTTCCTCCGAGCCTCGTGGTTATTGTAGACTCGAGAACCATAGCAGTTATAGCATGGAACATAAACCTAATTATGAACAGGGAGATAATCAATAACATTTATTATTGCCTCTAGGGCATATCTCCTACAGACTACCACTTGCACTAGAGTCAATAATCTAGTTAATGCTAATGCACTTTACACCTGTGGCACACCGGTGTAAATATGCTTCGCTTGTGGTATAGCCTGATGTCCAATGGATCTGACGACTTCAGCTCCGTGTGTATCTTTGCATATCCTCGTGTTTTCACGCTTTCACAAAATTCATATTTTGTGTGGACTTGGCTTTGCATATGTGTGAATCATTGGTCAAAACCTGATTCTCGGACTGAGCTATGGAGCAACTATCTGCAATAGTGTCCCATTGACAAAAGCCATCTTGGAACCATACTAAGTTCATGAATGAACTATATGATTCAACAACTTCTTTGTCGCTTCTAAAGTGTCAACATACTTAGCCTTTGTTATAGAATTCGCCACAGTACCTTGTTTGGAACATTTTCCAACTACCGTGCCACCATATTGTGTATTACAAAACCCTTAACTTAAATCGAAAATCGCATGGAGCATTGATGAAGACTGTATTGATGTAATTACTTACAACGAGCACTTCATAATCTCTGCTTGCGAGAAAATATGTCATCAGTGCTACTCTAGTACTCAATGACATCTTTCATCGTTGTCCCATGATCAGTACTTTTGATCACTTTGGTATCTATACTCGCAACAACTTTGGAGTATTGGACATATCTGGTTGTTTTTACATACCATGGAATACATGATTAATCCAAACACAAAGGTGTGTGGAATCTCCATCATGTATTTTGCTCATCGGTGTTTTGGGACACCGAGTCTTGCAAAAACTCTTTCCATATGACTTCGGCAAGAATCACTCCTTGGTGTTTTAAATGCTAAAAGGTTTTAGCACCTTGTCAATATGTATTCATTGCTTAGCCCCATTTGGTAAATCTATCTCCATAGATCATCATGCCTAAAATTGAGGCTGTTTAGCCCAAGCACTTCATCGAAAAACTATTTTCAAATGAAGTCCTAATTCGTGTCAAGAAATTTATTTCCAATTAACAATGTGTCAAGTACACAAGGTTTTTAGAAATATTGTCATGCTCCCACTTACTTTCTTGAATCACAAGCATCTTCGTTACCCACTGATGAAGTCAAAACCCTTTTTGACCATTTCATCAAAACACAAAGATTCCAATTCCATTTTGCTCCCTTCTGTCCATCGCTGGATCTCTGAATTTTGCATACTTACTAGCATCCTCTGGACTGACAAAATACCTTGGACTATAACACATGCAAGTCGTTGGTTTCATTTCCATCAGATGGAAATCCTTTCGTCATCCATGTTTCATATCTCATGATTGAAATATGTATTAATTGCTAGTTTAACTCGAACCGATTTTAAGCATCGCTACGGTGAGAAAACCTCATCAGAGTCAACTCCTTGAACTTGTTATTTCAACAAGTCGAGCTTTATGGATAAAACATTTTTATCCGTATCAGTTTTTAGTTCCAATACAATCCTTTAGACTCTAAGTCATCCGGAGGGTTTATCAAGATTTAAATCTTGAATCATTTTATGGAAACTAACTCGGATTATATTGGCATTTAGCCAATCCCGGAGTCAGGGCCCATCAACGCTTCCTTGTGTATCGTAGGTATACTGTTGTCTAACAACAATATCTCGTATGCGCACCTGAGAGGTTTGCACTAGTTTTTCCTACGTGGTTCAGCTGCAAGTTCGACCAAAGTCCATACATCTCATGTAGAGGCTTCCGTATCAGTCGCAGTAGGAAACTCTGGAATCACTTCCAAGGTCTCTTTCCTTTGATCTGATGACGAAGATACTAGTTATCTCGTCGAGTTGCACTGTTCTCCCACTCACCTTTTTGAAAGAACCATTTTCTTCAAAAAAACATACCGTTCTTTGTGGCAAACCTATTTGCCTTGGTATAGTGAAGGAGGAAAACCCAATGACTTGGGATAACCTACAAAGTAGCACTTGTCTGATTTGGAATAGGTTTGTAACCTTTTACACAAGCCCCATATTCCAAATGTTAAGAAAAGATATAACATGGTTGGGCATACCATACCATGGCGTCATTTCAACAGACCCGATGGAGCTCTTTTCAATGTAAAAGCCGCAGTGTCTAAAGCATCACTTTAAAAGGGGATAATGGCAAATTTATTCATGTCATCTTTGATCTTACCATGTCATGAATGGTTCGATTACACCTTCACGGACTTTCCACTTGCAGTGGTGTTCCGGGAGGTGCAAGTTATGAAACCCCTTTCACAACTCATCAGACATTCGCTAAACTTGTAAATCAAATTTTCCTTTCTGCAATCGAATTGTAGAAACATAATTTTCTTGTTACAATAACTTCTACTTCATTTTTGAAAACCTTTCGAATGATTTCAAAAGATCCAGACTTACGTCTCATCAAGTAAATATCCATATATCTACTTGTGTCATTTCTGAAGATAGAGAAATCCACTACTTGCAACAACATTTATTGAACACACATAAAAAATGTATGATCACCAATAAGTTCATTGCTCGTTCCTTATGGCCTGTGAACGGTATTTCAGTCACTTTACTTTTCAGAGGAAAGTTGCAAGTGTCAAATGATTCAAAATCAAAAGACTTCAAAATCCATCATAATGGAATTTTCCATGCAGGTTTCTCCAATGTGACCAAATGCAGTGCCACACTTGTGTGGTATTCTTTTAGTCTTGCGACATTTAGCGTCAGTGTTATGGATGTATCATATTACCATCAAAATTCATAACATACATCCCATCTTGGATGGAAGTATGGCCCTTCATGTTATTCATAATACTGAACCATAAATGTTGTTTTTATGAACAACTCTTTTGCAACAAACATTGTGCAATGGGCTAGAGTGTATGAAACTCTAAAATGAATCATGAAAGTAAACCCAGAGGTAATATATTATTATCAACATTCATAACATACATCTCATTCATAATGAAAGTATGGCCCTTATGTTATTCATAACACCAAACATCAAAAGTTCTCTTATGAACAACCTTCTTAAAAGATACCTTATGCAATGGGCTAGAGTGTGAAACTCTAAAATGAATTATGAAAATAAATACATAGGTAATACACCGATGAAAGGTATAGTAACATTTACTATGTTCCATGTGTGTATCTCAACCTCATTCCTGGCTAGTCTTTCAGGCCATAGTAGTTCTTACATCGAGTTGCAACAGAATGCAATCGAGTGGGTATATTTGTGATTAACTCACAATACCCAAGAATTAGTGATTAACATGTTTAACCATAATTCCCAAGAACAATATCTTTGACCAGCCTTCTATACATCAAAAACTTGTATGACATTCATACATGAGCTGGATATTCCAGTCTTCTTTCTTTCTGCCTTTATACTTCTAACAGTTTAACTTTTAGTATTTCTCCTACTCTCAGAAGAAGCACCTAACTTAAGAGTGGCGTTAGCCCTGGACTTCCTAGGCGTGAAAATTTCACTAACACCCTTCGGACACTTCCTTTCTCTTTAAGTTGTTGTTTTATTCACCTTTCATCATATGACAGGCGTTCTTCTGGATCCCTCTCTTATCAGTATAATGCATAGTAAACACCTTTATTAATAGTTTGCAAACAAACATTGCTTTGGATATCTCATATCTTTTAGCCCTTGTTTGTCCCTGAAAATGATTTTCAGATTGGGCTGGTGCGTAGGTCAGAAAATTTTTGTTTTCTGCTGCGTTCCCTACAGTGGCATCATGAGCCGTGCTATGCGTAGATGCAGGTTGCGATCTAGAATACATGAGATGTATGGGTGTTGCACAATATAATTAGGTAGTAGATGAGTTCTATTACTGAAAATTATTTGTGCGGGTAGCAGATGAAATCTGTTACCCGATGTTCTTGTTGCTTCCCTGGAATTTGCATATTTCTGATCTTGATAACAGCATGGTGGAGTTTCAATGTTCTGGCAATCCGCGATCCTGATTGATCAACGAAGTGCTAACAGTTCATTGAATTCCACCGTAGTTAAAAAGAAAGATGAAATTTTGTAGACAAAAGGGCAATGCAGATATGATCTGCACGGGGGTCATGCGTATGACGAAGTTTAGTATGGGGCTCGAGATTTTATTATCTCGGTTTTCATACAACCCGCGATGTTAATCTAGCGACTTGGATTATCATACTTGATGATGGACGTTGGTAGCTTCGGTTTGTTTCAAAACCTTAGAAGCCACGTAAAACCAGTTTTTGCATGAACCGATTAGAGGCATCTAACTTGGTTTGCAGGAGGGTTTGCATGTGCATATGATGTGTTATAGCAGTGCTCATAATAATTTGATTATGTATGAGATGACTATATGATGTAAATTAATTAACATGACCTGCGTGTCATGATTCGGCATGATGGCTGGAGCCATATGATTGCACTTTAATGACCTGCGTGTCAACCTTATGTAATGCACTTATTAGCTATAGAGATAGCAATATTATCTGGTGCGTCGACAAGGTGGTGGCAATCTTCGCAAAGGTGAACACCGACGCGAATGCCGAAGACGAAGAAATACAAGACTTCTCCGTCAGAAAGGGCTATACCATATCATGCTATTATGAATTGCCTGAGATGTTTATCCCTTATGATGCACCCTTCTTGATTGCGTGGTAGTCGCTTTTATTAGGGTGATCTCTCAGAAAAATATCAAGTAGTTAGTGTTCTCCCAAGTGTAGCACTGTCACGGCACCTAACTTTTCGGGGTGCGCCATGGTTGCATGGGTACAAACGATTAGGGATGTGTGAGGCGGGTAAGGTCAGACCTCACAGCAAGATCACTTGGTTGTCTTGACGTTCATGGCAGGATCGTCCTGAGCTCGAAACACACGCATCGAAAGATGAACAAGAGTCACATAGAGATGTGATCGGCAAGTTGGCCTACCGATTAAAATTCCCGTCATGAGATGATGATTCTATGGCGATGAATTGAAGTCTGGATCTTGTATCACTCAAAATCAATTATGAGAGATATTGATTTGAGTGGGAGCGCACTGTAGAATTAATTCTTTTAATTCTTAGAGCAATTAATTTTGGACACTATCTAAGTGTGTTTTGCATAATAGTTGTAGAATAATGGCTCATGTTTCCACCTTCCCTGTTAAAATTGAACAGTTGTTAAATATCTTGTTAAAACTTTACGGTTGGTAACGTAATATGAGGATTGTCCTCAAGAGTGACGAGAAGGACTTTGTCCTATCGCATACTTTCGGTATTCTCTCTCTTATGCTATGGATCTTGTGACTCCCGTCCTTCGATCCAAAAGCTAGAATTCCGTTTCAGTCAAGTGCAATATGTTTGCTTCCATGAGACCCGAACTTCGAAAGTTTGGATAGTTATGTAATATTCATGGAATCTGAAAATCATTTTCAGGGACAAACAAGGGCTAAAAGATATAAGATATCCAAAGCAATGCTTGTTTGCAATCTATTAGTAAAGGAGTTTACTATGCATTAGACTGATAAGAGAGGGATCCAGAAGAACACCTGTCATATGATGAAAGGTGAATAAAACAACAACTTAAAGAGAAAGGAAGTGTCCGAAGGGTGTTAGTGAAACTTTCACGCCTAGGAAGTCCGGGGCTAACGCCACTCTTAAGTTGGATGCTTCTTCTAAGAGTAGGAGAAATACTAAAAGTTAAACTGTTAGAAGTATAAAGGCAATAAGATAGAAGACTGGAATATCCAGCTCATGTATGAATGTCATACAAGTTTTTGATGTATAGAAGGCTGGTCAAAGATATAGTTCTTGGGAATTATGGTTAAACATGTTAATCACTAATTCTTGGGTATTGTGAGTTAATCACAAAGATACCCGCTCGATTGCATTCTGTTGCAACTCGATGTAAGAACTACTCTGGCCTGAAAGACTAGCCAGGGATGAGGCTTAGGTATACACAGGGAACATAGTAAATGTTACTATACCTTCCATCAGTGTTTTACCGTCTGTATTTATTTTCATAATTCATTTAGAGTTTCACAAACTCTAGCCCATTGCATAAAGTATCTTGCAAGAAGGTTGTTCATAAGAGAACTTTTGATGTTCGATGTTATGAATAACATAAGGGCCATACTTTCATTGAGAATGAGATATATGTTATGAATAATGATAATAATATATTACCTCTGGATTTACATTCATAATTCATTTTAGAGTTTTACACTCTAGCCCCTTGCACAATGTTGTTGCAAAAGAGTTGTTCATAAAAACAACAATTGTTGTTCAGTATTGTGAATAACATGAAGGGCCATGCTTCCATCCAAGATGGGATGTATGTTATGAATATTGATGGTAATATGATGCATCTATAACACTGACGCTAAATGTCGCAAGATTAAAAGAATACCACACAAGTGTGGCACTGCATTTGGTCACATTGGAGAAACCCGCATGAAAAATTCCATTATGATGGATTTTGAAGTCGTTTGATTTTGAATCATATGACACTTGCAAATTTCCTCCGAAAAGTGAAGTGACTGAAATAACGTTCACAGGCCATATGGAACGAGCAACAAACTTATTGGTGATCATACATTTTGATGTGTGTAGTCCAATAAATGTTGTTGCATGTAGTGGATTTATCTATCTTTAGAAATGACTCAAGTAGATATATGGATATTTACTTGATGAGACGTAAGTCTGGATCTTTTGAAATCATTCAAAAGGTTTTCAAAAATGAAGTTGAAGTTATTGTAACAAGAAAATTCTGTTTCTACAATTCGATTGCAGAAAGGAATATTTGAATTACATGTTTAGCGAATGTCTGATGAGTTGTGAAAAGAGTTTCATAACTTACACCTCCCGGAACACCACTGTGAGTGGAAAGTCCATGAAGATGTAATCGAACCATTTATGACATTGTAAGATCAAAGATGACATAAATAAATTTGCCATTATCCCTTTTAAAAGATGATGCTTTAGAGACTGCGGCTTTTACACTGAAAAGAGCCCCATCGGGTCTGTTGAAATGACGCCATGGTATGGTACGCCCAACCATGTTATATCCTTTCTTAACATTTGGAATATGGGGCTTGTGTAAAAGGTTACAAACCTATTCCAAATCAGACAAGTGCAACTTTGTAGGTTATCCCAAGTCATTGGGTATTCCTCCCTCACTATACCGAGGCAAATAGGTTTGCCACAAAGAACAGTATGATTTTTGAAGAAAATTGTTCTTTCAAAAAGGTGAGTGGGAGAACAATGCAACTCGACGAGATAACCAGTATCTCCGTCATCAGGTCAAAGGAAAGGAACCTTGGAAGTGATTCCAGAGTTTCCTACTGCGACTGATACGGAAGTCTCTACAATAAAATGTATGGACTTCGGTCGAACTTGCAGCTGAACCACGTAGGCAAAGCTCGTGCAAACCTATCAGGTGCGCAAACGAGATATTGTTGTAAGACAACAGTATACCCATGATACACAAGGAAGCGTTGATGGGCCCTGATTTCGGGATTGGCTAAATGCCAATACAGTCCGAGATAGTTTCCATATAAGTGATTCAAGATTAAAATCTTGATACACCTTTCGGAACACTTAGAGTCTAACGAATATTTATGGAACTTAAAACTGATACGGATAAAAATGTTTTATCCATAAAGCTCGACTTGTTGAAATAACAAGTTCAAGGAGTTGACTACGGTGAGGATGTTTCACCGTAGCGATGCTTAATGTCGGTTCGGGTTGAACTAGCAATTAATACATATTTCGAATCATGAGATATTAAACATGGATGACGAAAGGATTTCCATCTGATGGAAATGAAACCAAGGACTTGCATGTGTTATAGTCCAAGGTATTTTGTCATTCCAGAGGATGCTAGTGAGTGTGCAAACTTCGGAGTTCCAGCAATGGACAGAAGAGAGCAAAATGGAGTTGGAATCTTCGTGTTTTGATAAAATGGTCAAAAGGGTTTTCACTTCATCAATGGGTAACGAAGATGCTTGTGATTCAAGAAAGTAAGTGGGAGCATAATAATATTTCTAAAAACGTTGTGTGCTTGACACATTGTTCATTGGAAATAACTTTCTTGACACGAATTAGGACTTCATTTAAAATATTTTTTTGATGAAGTACTTGGGCTAAATAGCCTTTATATTAGGCATGATGATCTATGGAGATAGATTTACCTAATGGGGCTAGGCAATGAATACATATTGACAAGATGCTAAAACTTTTTAGCATTTAAAAACGCCAAGGAGTGATTCTTGCGGAAGTCACATGGAAAGAGTTTTGCAAGACTCGGTGTCCCAAAAACACTGATGAGCAAAATACATGATGGAGATTCCACACACCTTCATGTTTTGATTAATCATGTATTCCATGGTATGTAAAAACAACCAGATATGTCCAATACTCCAAAGTTGTTGCGAGTATAGATACCAAAGTGATCAAAAGTACTGATCATATGACAACAGTGAAAAGTGTCATTGAGTGCTAGAGTAGCACTGATGACATGTTTTCTCGCAAGCGGAGATCATGAAGAGTTCATTGTAAAATGTTATATCGATACAGTCTTCATCTTTTCTCCATGTGATTTTTGATTTAAATTGAGGGTTTTTTGTGTAACACACAATATGGTGGCACAGTTAGTTGGAAATTGTTTCAAAACAAGTTACTGTGGCGAATTCTATAACAGAGGCTAAGTATGTTGCTGCTTTCGAAGCGACAAACAAGATGTTGAATCATATAGTTCATTCATGAACTTAGTATGGTTCCAAGATGGCTTTGGTCAATGGGACACTATTGCAGATAGTTGCTCCATAGCTCAGTCTGAGGAATCCAGGTTTGACTTGTGATTCACATACATACAAAGCCAAGTCCACACAAAATATGAATTTTGTGAAAGCGTGAAAAACGCGAGGATATGCAAATTTACACATGGAGCTGAAGTTGTCAGATCCATTGGACATCAGGCTATACCACAAGCGAAGCATATTTACACCGGTGTGCCACAGGTGTGAAGTGCATTAGCATTAACTAGATTATTGACTGTAGTGCAAGTGGGAGTCTGTAGGAGATATGCCCTAGAGGCAAAAATAAATGTTATTGATTATCTTCCTGTTCATAATTATGTTTATGTCCATGCTATAACTGCAATGATTCTCGAGTCTGCAATAACCACGAGGCTCGGAGGAAGACTCATATGCACGTGTGGAATAATAAATGGTAACATGTATTCCTAGTCTGGCCTCTAAGACTAGCTCAAGTGTTGCATGATGGTTCTGTTTTCCTGATCATGGGCATGTCTATTCCAGCAACTTTGAGGGCACAATGTTAGCAGAACATTTGTGTTGAATCGACCCGAATTGATGTTATGCTATGAGTTACATTCGTCACAAGTTAATTGGTTAATAACACAAAGATGGTTAATGTTTGCATGATTCCTTAGACCATGAGAGTATCGAGTTTCTTCATACTTGCTTCATGAACTTTGGGGTTTGTTAAACGTCATCCGTAAATGGGTGGCTATTACGGCGGCTTACGGGTTCATGGAAAAGTGTGTCAAGTAACTTGGTAGCTCAAGATTGGGATTTGCTCCTCCAGCGATGGAGAGATATCTCTGGGCCCTCTCGGTGTTACGGTATCCATCATCGTCTGGCCAGACACAATGTGATTTGATCACAGGGATGCCGGAACATGGTAACGAGAAAAGAGAACAATACCGGTAACGAGGTAACTGGCATAGTGGACAAGTTGTTGACCCACGGGGATGCCATCGTGTCTCACCTCGCGTATTTGCAACATATCATGAAGCAACAGGAATAGCACACGGCAACTGGAGGTTCACTCGAATAATCATTCGTGTGGGTATAGGGGTCAATATGGGTGTCCACGGCTCCGATGTTGATCATTGATTGGAAGGGGTTCCGTGTCATGTCTATACTTCACCGAACCTATAGGGTCACACGCTTAAGGGTCATCTATCTGCTGAATACTAGACAGGGAGTCTGAGAGAAAATCACCGAAAAAGTTTCGGAGACAACGGAAGAGTTCCGGAGAGACAACACTGAAAAAGTTTCGATAAAACCGAAAAGTTGTTTTGGATAAAAGCATTTATCCAAAAAGGTTTCGGCAAGCACCAGAAATGTTTTGGAGGTTGCCAGATTTTTCTGGTAATTTCTGGAATTTTTTCGGAGAAAAACCCGAAAAAAAGTTTCGGAGCTGCCGGAGTTGTTTACCGGGTAAACAAAGATGGTTTTAAATTAAACCACCATACTGGAACTGTTCCAGAGTGTGTCCTGATAATTTTAGAGGGTGTCAGAAATGTTCTGGGACCTTCCGAAATTTTTCAGAAGTAATAGTCGCGGAAAACATCTTGTCCCAGCGTGAGGGGACAAGATCCCACGGATCATGGGCCTGTTTTGGGGGCGCCCCCCCTTGAGGGGGCAGCCCCTTGTGGCTGGACAAAGATGTTGGGGGGCCCCCATGGTGGGGGGCAGCCCCCACAAATGGTGGAGAGTGTTGGGAGGAAGGTGCGGCACCATGGGGGAACACCATGGACAAGGGAACATGTTTTTCGCTTGTTTGATGGGAACATGTTCTCCTTGTTTTGTGGGAACATGTTTTCCCCATGTTTAGTGGGCTGAATTTTCAGCCCCCTCCACCCCTTCCACCACTATATAAGGAGGAGGAGAGGTGCTCTCCAACTCCACTCCAACTCTCTCACACTAGCCATGCATGATCTGGCATTCTCTCTCCCTCCCACGAAATAGTTTCGTAGTGCCGAAAGGCTGTCTGGGTTCCGGTGGGAACTAGTTCTGGACGGTGAAGCCCTGGCAGATAGATGACACCGTATGTGTGCAACACTGTAGAGAGGTCGTAGTTTCGATCTTAGTGCCCGTGGGGCTGTTCGTGAGTGCCTCCCGAAGGGCTGTCCAAGTGGCGGTCCGAGTTCTGTGAGTCCTCCAGAAGAGCTGT
The DNA here is from genome assembly GCA_011799875.1 of Thinopyrum elongatum. NCBI lineage: Eukaryota > Viridiplantae > Streptophyta > Magnoliopsida > Poales > Poaceae > Thinopyrum > Thinopyrum elongatum. The sequence goes on from CM022297.1 coordinate 529,709,647, forward strand.
CCGCGACACCGTCCGGGGGACTGTCCGACCGCCTCTGGGAGGGTTGTCCGGGTGGCGGATGAGGGTATACATCCTTGCGGTTGGGAGGTTGTAAATCCTAGCTGCGGGGATCTGCACCGCCGATCGTCATCGACTCTTCTTCCGCTGCGCTACGAGTCGGTAACGAAAATGATCAAACCTTGTATGCAGTCTCCATAGTGGTCCTGGGCTGGTGCGTAGGTCCGAATTTTTTTTTCTGCTGCGTTCCCTGCACGAGGATGTATACCCTCGTCTGCCCCTTGGACAGCCCTCCGGAAGGCAGTCGGACAGTCCCTCGGACGGTGTCACGGACAGCACTTCGGGAGGACCTTCGAAACTCAGACGGTCACCCGGACAGGCCTCCGGGAGGACTCACAGAACTCGGACCGCCACTTGGACAGCCCTTCGGGAGGCACTCTCAAAACAGCCCCTCGGGCACAAAGATCGAAACTACGACCTCTCTACGGGGTTGCACACATACGGTGTCATCTATCCAGCCGGGCTTCGCCGTCCAGAACTAGTTCCTGCCGGAACCCAGACAACCTTTCAGCTCTACGAAACTATTTCGCTGGGAGGGAGAGAGAAGCCAAACAAGTCAAATGGCATGTGTACGTGAGAAGGGATGAAGGTTTGGGCAGCCCCCTCACCTCCTTTTATAGGAAAACCAAGGGGTAGGATGGGTATTCAAAATACCAAAAATACCCATGAAGAAACACTTTCCAAGGGCAAAAGGGGAAAACCAAAGGACATGTGGAGCTCCAAGGAGGAGCTCCTCATGTGGCCAGCCACACCCCTAGAGGGCCCCCTCAAGGGGGCTCTCATCCATCCATGTCACCCCAAAATATCTGGGGACAAAGCTCAAAATAATGGCTTTCCAAAAAGTAATCCAAAAAGCACTTTCACTATTCACGACGACATTTTTCAGCGTCCGTTCGAATTGAAAATATATATGTGGGCTTAGAACATTTCCAGTACCCACTAAAATAATTTTCGACGCGTTCCGAAACAATTCCGGATTAGTGATTTTCATCTGCGAAAAGCATCTGAAGCGGTTCCGGCAGCTCCAGAACATTTCCGGTTTTCATTCCGAAAATTTCCCAGAAGTTTCCAGAATGATTCTGGCACCCTCCAAGAATTATCAGGCATGTGCCAAAACCAATTGATACGTCCATTTTGCATCATGCTTTTATATTGATATTTATTGCATTATGGGTTGTTATTACACATTATGGTACAATACTTATGCCTTTTCTCTCTTATTTTTCAAGGTTCACATGAAAAGGGAGAATGCCGGCAGCTGGGATTCGGGACTGGAAAAGGAGCAAATATGAGAGACCTATTCTGCACAACTCCAAAAGTCCTGAAAATCTACGGAGAATTATTTTGGAATAAATAAAAAATATTGGGCGAAGAAATACCAGAGGGGGACCCACCAGGCAGCCACAAGCCTGGGGGGCGTGCCCTACCCCTCTAGGCGCGCCCCTGTGGCTTGTTGGCCACCTGGCAGGCCTCTAGGGTTTTGACCTGGAAAAAATCAGAGGAGAGCTTTTGGGACGAAGCGCCGCCGTCTCGAGGCGGAACTTGGGCAGTACCAATCTAAGGCTCCAGCGAAGCTGTTCTGCCGGGGAAACTTCCCTCCCGGAGGGGGAAATCGAAGCCATCGTCATCACCAACGATCCTCTCATCGAGAGGGGGTCAATCTCCATCAACATCTTCACCAGTACCATCTCCTCTCCAAACCCTAGTTCATCTCTTGTATCCGATCTTTGTCTCAAAACCTCAGATTGGTACCTGTGGGTTGCTAGTAGTGTTGATTACTCCTTGTAGTTGATGCTAGTTGGTTTATCCGGTGGAAGATCATATGTTCAGATCCTTAAAGATAATTATTACCCCTCTGATTATGAACATGAATATGCTATGTGAGTAGTTACGTTTGTTCCTGAGGACATGGAAGAAGTCTTGCTATAAGTAATCATGTGAATTTGGTATTCGTTCGATATTTTGATGAGATGTATCTTGTCTTTCCTCTAGAGGTGTTATGTGAACGTCGACTACATGAAACTTCACCATTGTTTGGGCCTAGGGAAGGCATTGGGAAGTAATAAGTAGATGATGGGTTGCTAGAGTGACAGAAGCTTAAACCCTAGTTTATGCGTTGCTTCGTAAGGGGCTGATTTGGATCCACATGTTTCATGCTATGGTTAGATTTATCTTAATGCTTCTTTTGTAGTTGCAGATTCTTGCGAGAGGGGTTAATCATAAGTGGGAGGTTTATCCAAGTAAGGACAGCACCCAAGCACCGGTCCACCCACATATCAAATTATCAAAGTAACGTAGCGAATCATATGAGCCTGATGAAAACTAGCTTGACAGAAATTCCCATGTGTCCTCGGGAGCACTTTGCTTTATATAAGAGACCGTCCAGGCTTATCCTTTGCTACAAAAAGGATTGGGCCACCTTGCTGCACCTTTGCTACACTTGTTACTTGTTACCCGTTATGAATTATCTTATCACAAAACTATCTGTTACCGATAATTTCAGTGCTTGCAGAAAATACCTTACTGAAAACCGCTTGCCATTTCCTTCTGCTCCTCGTTGGGTTCGACACTCTTACTTATCGAAAGGACTACGATAGATTCCCAATACTTGTGGGTCATCAAGACTCTTTTCTGGCGCCGTTGCCAGGGAGTGAAGCGCCTTTGGTGAGTGGAATTTGGTAAGGAAAAATTTATATAGTGTGCTGAAATTTACTGTCACTTGTTACTATGGAAAATAATCCTTTGAGGGGCTTGTTCGGGGTATCTTCACCTCGACAGGAAGCACAAAGAGTTGCTCCTCAACCTACTGAACCTACTGAAAATATTTATTATGAAATTCCTTCGGGTATGATAGAGAAACTGCTATCTAATCCTTATGCAGGAGACGGAACACTACATCCTGATTTGCACCTGACATATGTGGATGTAGTTTGTGGATTATTTAAGCTTGCAGATTTGCCCGAGGATGAGGTCAAGAAGAAGGTCTTCCCTTTATCTTTGAAGGAGAAGGCATTGACATGGTATAGGCTATGTGATGATATTGGATCATGGAACTACAACCGATTGAAAATGGAATTTCATCAGAAGTTTTATCCTATGCATCTGGTTCATCGTGATCGGAACTATATTTATAATTTTTGGCCTCGTGAAGGAGAAAGTATCGCTCAAGCTTGGGGGAGGCTTAAGTCAATGTTATATTCATGCCCCAATCATGAGCTCTCAAGAGAAATTATTATTCAGAACTTTAATGCTTGGCTTTCTCGTAATAATCAATCCATGCTCGATACTTCTTGTACCGGTTCTTTTATGAAGAAGACTATTGAATTCAAATGGGATTTATTGGAAAGAATTAAATGCAACACTGAAGATTGGGAAATCGACGAAGGTAAGGAGTCAGGTATAAACCTTAAGTTTGATTGTGTTAAATCTTTTATGGACACCAATGCTTTTCGTGAATTTAGCACTAAATATGGACTTGACTCTGAGATAGTAGCTTCTTTCTGTGAATCATTTGCTACTCATGTTGATCCCCCTAAGGAGAAGTGGTTTAAATATCATCCCCCCATTGAAGTGAAAGTAGTAGAACCTATTATAGTTGAAGAAGAAACAATTACTTATAATGTTGATCCTGTTATTCCTACTGCTTATATTGAGAAACCACCTTTCCCTGCTAGAATAAAGGATCATGCTAAAGCTTCAACTGTGGTTCGTAAGAGCTATACTAGAACACCTACACCCACTGAGCAAATTAAAGTTGAACCTAGTATTGCTATGGTTAAAGATCTCTTGGTTGATAATATTGATGGGCATGTTATTCATTTCTGTGATGAAGCTGCTAGAATTGCTAGACCTGATACTAAAGATAAACATAGACCTGTTGTTGGCATGCCTGTTGTTTCTGTTAAAATAGGAGATCATTGTTATCATGGCTTATGTGATGTGGGTGCTAGTGTGAGTGCAATTCCCTTTACTTTATACCAAGAAATTATGAATGATATTGCACCTGCTGAAATAGAAGAAATTGATGTTACTATTAAGCTTGCTAATAGAGATACTATATCACCAATTGGGATTGTTAGAGATGTTGAAGTCTTAGTGTGGGAAAGTAAAATACCCTACTGATTTTCTTGTTCTTGGTTCCCCACAAGATGATTTTTGTCCCATTATATTTGGTAGACCTTTCTTGAATACTGTCAATGCTAAGATAGACTGTGAGAAAGAAACTGTTACTGTAAGTTTCGGGGATGTGTCCCATGAGTTTAATTTCTCTAAATTTCGTAGACAACCCCATGATAAAGAATTGCCTAGTAAGGATGAAATTATTGGTCTTGCTTCTATTGTTGTGCCTCCTACTGATCCTTTAGAACAATATCTGCTAGACCATGAGAATGATATGCATATGAATGAAAGGAATGAAATAGATAAGATTTTCTTTGATCAGCATCCTATGTTGAAACACAACTTGCCTGTTGACATACTTGGGGATCCTCCTCCACCCAAGGTTGATCCCGTGTTCGAGCTTAAACAATTGCCTGATACTCTGAAATATGCTTATCTTGATGAAAAGAAGATATATATTGTTATTATTAGTGCTAACCTTTCAGAGCATGAAGAAAAGAGATTATTGAAAACTCTGAGGAAGCACCGTGTTGCTATTGGATATACTCTTGATGATCTTAAGGGCATTAGTCCCACTCTATGTCAGCATAAAATTAATATGGAACTTGATGCTAAACCAGTTGTTGATCACCAACGACCGTTAAATCCTAAAATGAAAGAAGTGGTAAGAAATGAAATATTAAAGCTTCTGGAAGCATGTATAATCTATCCTATTGCTGATAGTCAATGGGTAAGTCCAGTTCATTGTGTCCCTAAGAAGGGAGGTATTACAGTTGTTCCTAATGATAAAAATGAATTGATCCCACAAGAATTGTTACAGGATATAGAATGGTAATTGATTTTAGAAAATTAAATAAAGCTACTAGGAAAGATCATTAACCTGTACCTTTTATTGATCAAATGCTAGAAAGACTATCCAAACATACACACTTTTGCTTTCTAGATGGATATTCTGGTTTTTCTCAAATACCTGTTGCACAATCTGATCAAGAGAAAACCACTTTTACATGTCCTTTTGGTACATTTGCTTATAGACGTATGCCTTTTGGTTTATGCAATGCACCTACTACCTTTCAAAGATGTATGACTGCTATATTCTCTGACTTTTGTGAAATGATTGTTGAGGTTTTCATGGATGATTTCTCAGTTTACGGAACTTCTTTTGATGATTGCTTGAGCAACCTTGATCGAGTTTTGCAGAGATGTGAAGAAGCGAATCTTGTCTTGAATTGGGAGAAGTGCCACTTTATGGTTAATGAAGGTATTGTCTTGGGGCATAAGATCTTCGAAAGAGGCATTGAAGTTGATAAAGCTAAAGTTGATGCTATTGAAAAAATGCCGTGTCCTACGGATATCAAAGGTATAAGAAGTTTCCTTGGTCATGCTGGTTTCTATAGGAGGTTTATTAAAGACTTCTCTAAAATTTCTAGGCCTCTCACTAATCTTTTACAAAAAGATGTCCCATTTGTTTTTGATGATGATTGTGTAGAAGCATTTGAAATTCTTAAGAAAGCCTTGATTTCTGCACCTCTTGTTCAACCACCTGATTGGAACCTACCCTTTGAAATTATGTGTGATGCTAGTGATTATGCTGTTGGTGCTGTTCTAGGACAAAGAGTTGGTAAGAAATTAAATGTTATCCATTATGCTAGTAAAACCTTAGACAGTGCTCAAAGAAACTATTCTACTACCGAAAAAGAATTTCTAGCGGTTGTGTTTGCATGTGATAAGTTCAGATCTTATATTGTTGATTCCAAAGTCACTGTTCACACTGGTCATGCTGCTATTAAGTACCTTATGGAAAAGAAGGATGCTAAGCCTAGACTTATTAGATGGGTTCTCTTGCTACAAGAATTTGATTTGCATATTGTTGATAGAAAGGGTGCTGAGAACCCCATAGCAGATAACTTGTCTAGGTTAGAGAATGTTCTTGATGACCCACTACCTATTGATGATAGCTTTCCTGATGAACAACTAACTGTCATAAATGCTTCACGTAGTGCTCCTTGGTATGCTGATTATGCTAATTACATTGTTGCTAAATTTATACCACCTAGTTTCACATACCAACAAAAGAAAAAGTTCTTCTATGATTTAAGACATTACTTTTGGGATGACGCACACCTCTATAAAGAAGGAGTAGATGGTGTTATTAGACGTTGTGTACCTAAGCATGAACAGGAACAGATCCTACGCAAGTGTCACTCCGAGGCCTACGGAGGGCACCATGCTGGAGATAGAACTGCACACAAGGTATTACAATCCGGTTTTTATTGACCTACTCTCTTCAAGGATGCTCGGAAGTTTTTCTTGTCTTGTGATGAATGTCAAAGGATTGGTAATATTAGTAGACGTCAGGAAATGCCTATGAATTCTTCACTTGTTATTGAACCATTTGATGTTTGGGGTTTTGATTATATGGGACCTTTTCCAAAGTCCAACGGGTATACTCATATTCTAGTTGCTGTTGATTATGTTACTAAGTGGGTAGAAACTATTCCAACTAGTAGTGCTGATCGTAACACTTCTATTAAAATGCTTAAAGAAGTTATTTTCCCAAGATTTGGAGTCCCTAGATATTTAATGATTGATGGTGGTTCACACTTTATTCATGGTGCTTTCCGTAAATTGCTTGCTAAGTATGATATCAACCATAGAATTGCATCTCCGTATCATCCTCAGTCTAGTGGTCAAGTAGAATTGAGCAATAGAGAAATTAAATTGGTCTTGCAAAAGACTGTTAATAGATCTAGAAAGAATTGGTCTAAGAAACTTGATGATGCATTATGGGCTTATAGAACTGCTTATAAAATCCATATGGGTATGTCTCCATATAAAATGGTTTATGGCAAAGCATGTCACTTACCTCTAGAACTAGAACATAAAGCTTATTGGGCAATCAAAGAGCTCAACTATGATTTCAAACTTGCTGGTGAGAAGAGGTTATTTGACATTAGCTCACTTGATGAATGGAGAACCCAGGCCTATGAGAATGCCAAATTGTTTAAATAAAAGGTTAAGAGATGGCATGATAAAAGGATACAGAAGCGTGAATTCAATGTAGGTGACTATGTCTTGCTATACAATTCTTGTTTAAGATTTTTGCAGGAAAACTTCTCTCTAAATGGGAAGGGCCTTACATTGTCGAGGAAGTATATCATTCCGGTGCCATCAAGATCAACAACGCCGAAGGCACAAACCCGAAGGTGGTAAATGGGCAAAGAATCAAACATTATATCTTAGGTAATCCCATAAATGTTGAAACCAATATTATTAATACCATAACTCCGGAGGAGTACATTAGAGAGACCTACCAGAACGTTTCAGACTCCGAAAAGGAATAGGTATGAGGTACGGTAAGTAAACCGACTCCAAAACTTTCTCAATAGCAATTTTTATCTGTTTTGGAATATTTAATAAACTAGGAAAATTTAACGTAGTCCGAAAAGTGCACGAGGGGGCGACAAGCTGTGAGGGCACGCCCTACCCCCCTGGGCACGCCCCTGTGGCTTGTGGGCCACCTGGCAGGCCTCTGGTCCCCATCTTCTGCTATATGAAGGGGTTTGACCTGGAAAAAATAAGAGGAGAGCTTTCGGGACGAAGCGCCGCCGTCTCGAGGTGGAACTTGGGCAGAACCAATCTAGGGCTCCAGCGGATCTGTTCTGCCGGGGAAACTTCCCTCCCGGAGGAGGAAATCGAAGCCATCGTCATCACCAATGATCCTCTCATCGAGAGGGGGTCAATCTCCATCAACATCTTCACCAGCACCATCTCCTCTCCAAACCCTAGTTCATCTCTTGTATTCGATCTTTGTCTCAAAACCTCATATTGGTACATGTGGGTTGCTAGTAGTGTTGATTACTCCTTGTAGTTGATGCTAGTTGGTTTATCCGGTGGAAGATCATATGTTCAGATCCTTAATGATAATTATTACTCCTCTGATTATGAACATGAATATGCTTTGTGATTAGTTACGTTTGTTCCTGAGCACATGGGAGAAGTCTTGCTATAAGTAATCATGTGAATTTGGTATTCGTTCGATATTTTGATGAGATGTATGTTGTCTTTCCTCTAGTGGTGTTATGTGAACGTCAACTACATGACACTTCACCATTGTTTGGGCCTAGGGGAAGGCATTGGGAAGTAATAAGTAGATGATGGGTTGCTAGAGTGACAGAAGCTTAAACCCTAGTTTATGTGTTGCTTCGTAAGGGGCCGATTTGGATCCACATGTTTCATGCTATGGTTAGATTTATCTTAATTCTTCTTTCGTAGTTGCGGATGCTTGGGATAGGGGTTAATTATAAGTGGAAGGTTTGTCGAAGTAAGGACAGCACCCAAGTACCGGTCCACCCACATATCAAATTATCAAAGTAACGAACGCGAATCATATGAGCATGATGAAAACTAGCTTGACAGAAATTCCCATGTGTCCTCGGGAGCGCTTTGCTTTGTATAAGAGACCGTCCAGGCTTGTCCTTTGCTACAAAAAGGATTGGGCCACCTTGCCGCACCTTTGCTACACTTGTTACTTGTTACCCATTACGAATTATCTTATCACAAAACTATCTGTTACCGATAATTTCAGTGCTTGCAGAGAATACCTAACTGAAAACCGCTTGTCATTTCCTTTTGCTCCACGTTGGGTTTGACACTCTTACTTATCAAAAGGACTATGATAGATCCCCTATACTTGTAGGTCATCACCAATTTGACTTAATGGTATCCCCTGAAACAACTTTTCAGTTTTACCGGAACTCATCCGGTGACCTCTCTCTTCGGAACTTTTCCGCTGTCTCCGAAAACTTTTTCCAGAAACTTTCTCTCAGACTCCCTATCTAGTATTTAGTAGATAGATGACCCTTAAGCGTGTGACCCTATAGGTTTGGTGAAGTATAGACATGACCCGGAACCCCTTCCGATCAATGATCAACATCGGAGCCGTGGACACCCATATTGACCCCTATACCCACACGAATGAATATTCGAGTGAACCTCCAGTTGTCATGTGCTATTCCTGTTGCTTCGCGATATGTTACAAATACCCGAGGTGAGACATGTTGGCATCCCCGTGGATCAACAACTTGTCCACTATGCTAGTTACCTCGTTACCGATATTGTTCTCTTTTATCATTACCGTGTTCCAGCATCCCCATGATCAAATCACAAAGTGTCTGGCCAGACGATGATGGATACCGTAACACCGAGAGGGCCCAGAGATATCTCTCCATCGTCGGAGGAACAAATCCCAATCTTGAGCTATCAAGTTACTTGACATACTTTTCCATGAACCCGTAAGCCGCCGTAATAGCCACCCAATTACGGATGACGTTTAACAAACCCCAAAGTTCATGAAGCAAGCATGAAGAAACTCGATACTCTCATGGTCTAAGGAATCATGCAAACATTAACCATCTCTGTGTTATTAACCATTAGCTTGTGACGAAAGCATCTCATAGCATAACATCAATTTAGGTCGATTCAACACAAATGTTCTGCTAACATTATGCCCTCAAAGTTGCTGGCATAGTCATGCCCATGATCAGGAAAACAGAACCATCATGCAACACTTGAGCTAGTCTTAAGGGCCAGACTAGGAATACATTTTACCGTTTATTATCCCACACGTGCATATGAGTCTTCCTCCGAGCCTCGTGGTTATTGTAGACTCAAGAACCATAGCAGTTATAGCATGGAACATAAACCTAATTATGAATAGGGAGATAATCAATAGCATTTATTATTACCTCTAGGGCATATCTCCTATACCGGTGGCAACATACCAATTGGTATCCACATCGTAGGTGTTGACCACTGTGGTCACCGTCTTCTTCAGTGTTATCGGCAATGACGCTTCCAGCAGTGATATGCTTCATGTCCTTCATGGCGTCAGATTTGACACGTCTCCTCAGATGATGAATTGCCACTGCCGCCAAGATAGCCTGCACCGCCACCTTATTTTGGCCGATGATTGTTAGGTTGATAATCGCTGTTGCCGCGTCCACCACGGTTACCATAGCCGTTGTTGTTCTAGCGACCGCCGCTCGAGGATCCCCGCTGCCCTCTGTTAGCGAAGTTAGCATAATACCCAGCGTCGGCGTTCTGAGCTTCAAGCAGGCCCTCTACAACTAGGATCTGGCCATAGAGGTCACCAAGGGAGTGGGGTGGTTAGTCGCCACGGACGAAAGTGGCAGTGATGGCAGAGACAAAGGGATTGTAGTCACTCTCGTTTTATTCCCAATGGCTGCCATCTCATCAGCGATGCTCTCCATCTTGGTGAAGTAGGCGATGCCACTCATTCCCTCCTTCATATTCGCGAGTTGGGTGCGTAGCTAGATTGCACGCGCATGGGATTGCGAAGAAAATATCTCCGTGATTGCTTTCTAGATAGGTGCCGATGAACTTATGTCCGACACCTATGCCAGGACCTCTCAGGAGAGAGATCCCATGATGTAGGTGACAATATGATAGTCCTAATAGACCCAGGTGTTGTAGAGTAGATTGGGAATCAATTTTGTGCCACTTTTTTCCGCCTTCAGGAGCTCCATGAATTCTGGCGAGGCGATGGTGGTTCCATTGTTGTAGCCTATGAGGCATGCTCCAATGATATGCGGGAGCACCACGCCTTTCCAGAGAAGAAAATTTTGTGTGAGGCACTCTGTGACCTCCTGTCCGAAATGATTAGTGGCAGGTGATGGGGAGGACGAAGTCGACGACATTGCTTCGATGTGCTAGGAAGTGATGGCTCTGTATACAGTGTGAATATGGGTGGAAGAGTATGCTATGTTGGAGCAGGGACTCATGTGCGTATATATAACAGGAGAGATTTATAGAGGTCGGTTCAAGTTGTGTAACTTGATCCCTATGATAACTATACACGAGATATGATCAATCTGTGTACAACAACCTAAACCGGATTACAACAACTCCAAGATTAAATACAACAACGTACACGCACGGGAATACTAGATAAGTATTTCAACAGGGGCTCATATGACTAAATCACCATAAATGAGTTGTAATGCTTAGTGTTTCTTCACAAATTCCATTTCCTCCTGTAAATATTTACACATTAATTGATTGAATTTGGAGAATAAGTGCAGACTCACTTGCTCTGAACAATGACCATGGGTCTTAAGTTTGAAATTCTTCTATTCCTCACTCTGTATAAAGTTCTCATTGCCCAATCTTCAATTCATTTAAGGTGGCTTTAGAAGAGTACTTGCTAGCCGATCGAAGCAAAATGTTTTCTTCTAGCTTTTACTGCAAAATAGCCTGAATAACATAAATATTTTGAACAGAACACATTGATACCTGCCTTCCTACAATTATGTACTTTCATAATGACAACGTGGAACAAATTCACCTATTCCGAGATCGCTTCTTTGGTCAGCAGTGCTAGAACTTGTTAGGTTTCGTAGAAGCGTCTCAACTTCCATACATAGAAGCCTGCATTGTATATATTGATTGAACGAGGCTAGATCTCGTAGAGGCATACATGTGTGGTTGTTACAACGAGACGGAGAGATACATTGGGATATAACAGAAGGATAAACAAGCTACGGGATCCTCCAATCCTAACTACCCTAATGTGAGCATCAACCGTACCAACATGGGACTTGGTGTGGTACAAGTTGTAACGTGACATAATGTTTAACACTCTCCCATAATCACAACTTTACCAAGTTGAGGTTACATCTAAATTTGTCAAAGCTTCTACTGGGCAATGCCTTGGTGAAACCATCTGCAAGTTGATCATCTTTGGAAGGTATAAATCTGACCTCTAGTTGTTTATTTGCAACAATTTCTTTGACAAAATGAAAATCTATCTCAATGTGTTTAGTCCTGGCATGAAAAACTGGGTTAGCAGACAAATACGTGGCTCCAAGATTATCACACCACAAACAAGGAGGTTGAGCTTGGAATACTCCAAGTTCCTTAAGCATAGACTGAACCCAAATAACTTCTGTTGTAGCATTTGCTAATGCTTTATATTCTGCTTCTGTACTTGACTTGGAAACAGTGGCTTATTTCTTTGCACAACAAGATATCAGATTAGGTCCATAGAAATAGCATATCCACCTGTTGATCTTCTATCATCTAAACAACCAGCCCAGTCTGCATCTGAGAAGGCACTAACAAGTGTGGAGGATGACTTGCTGAATGTGAGACTAGTGGTTAATGTGTTTCTTATGTTCCTTAGAATCCGTTTAGCTGATGTCCAGTGAGCTGTGATTGGTGCATGAAGAAACTGACACACTTTGTTAACTACAAAAGAAATGTCAAGTCTGGCAAGGGTCAAGTACTGAAGACCACCAACTAAACTTCTGTAACCAGTGATGTCCTCTTGGTTCAGAGGCTCTCCTTCTGTCAGGGATAGAGATTTTGAACTGGACAATGGAGTTGGTGAAGGTTTACAGTTTTGCATGCCAATCCTACTCAACAATTCAGTTGCATATTTTGCTTGAGATAGATGAATACCACTACTGATTTTCTTAACTTCAATACCCAAAAAGAAGTGTAGATCTCCTAAGTCATTGAGAGCAAACTCAGAACCTAGATCCTTAAGTAATGTTGTCACTGCTCCATCAGAAGAACTAGTAACAATGATATCATCAACATATATGAGAACAAATATGGATGTTTGGTGCTTGTTATAATTAAACAGAGAGGTGTCAGATTTTGATGGAACAAACCCAAGTGCTTGAAGCTTTATATTCAACCATGAATACCATGCTCTAGGTGCTTGTTTCAACCCATACAAGGCCTTGTCTAGCTTGCAGACATGAAACAGTGCATTCTAATTTTCAAACCCAGGAGGTTGTTTCATAAAAACTTCCTCTTCCAGAACACCATGAAGAAACGCATTCTGCACATCTATGTCTGAGACTACATCCCCAGGACACAACAATTGATAGAACACAGTGAGTTTTTGTAGCTTTAACAACTGGACTGAAAGTGTCCTCATAATCTATACTATACCTTTGCTTGAAACCCTTGGTGACAAGTCTGGCCTTGTAACGATCTATAGTGCCATCTGACTTCTTTTTGATTCGATATACCCACTTGCAGTCAATGAGATTTCTGCCCTACTTAGGAGGAACAAGATGCCACGTCTTGTTTTTCTGCAAAGCTGTGACCTCGTCTTCCATGGCTGCTCTCCACCTAGGATCATCAAGTGCTTCCCTTACATTATTAGGTTCACCAGTTGTGCATAAACATACCAAATTTAGAGAATTTTTTGTAATTTAACCGAGTAGTGACTCCCTTTTGAAGTCTTGTATGGGGCGCCACAGGAGGAGCCACAGGGGTCACTGGTGCAGGTGCTCCAGGGGTTGTTGCAGGGGATCCACCAGCAGCGTCGTCAGGTACTGGCGACTCCAATCCCGAGGGGGGATCCTGTCCCTGCCTCAGGCGCCAACGAGCGTGGTGCGGGTGACCGAGGCGTCCTGGCGGGGCCAGGGGAATCTGGACTGCGCGTTCATTGAGGCGTCCTGGCGGGACTAGGAGAGTCTGGCGCCGGACCGCGCGTCCCCGCCTGCCACGCGTCATCAACCGACTGGCGCGGGTGGAGGCCGTCGTTGTCACGCCTGTTGGGCTGCATGTGGGCGCCTGTGCTGCCATCCACGTCTGGACGCGCGGGGCTCGAGGCGGAGTCAGGTGTTGCAGCGGTGGATCCAGGAGCAGATCGGCCTGCCACCTGCAGGGGTGATCCCGAGGCGGATCTGCCTCGTACTTCGGTGTCCCTAGCTGGGAGACCCATGAAATCATGGCCGTTTTTGCTGCGGTTTGCATTATTTGAAGCCAAATTTTGTCCTGAACTCAGATCTGCACCAATGAACTCAAGCAAAACAAGATGAGTAGTCAAATGTTGATCAGCACTAGTATTGTTTTCGCCCCCATTATCAATGCCGGAAAGAGAGGATGGTAGAAGAAGGATTTCTTGTTTAATGAGAGCTCCAGCATTTGGATGGAGTTTCTCGAAGGGAAACTGTGTTTCATCAAAAACAACAACACAAGAAATGTACACACGTCCTGTGGCAACATCAAGGCACTTGACACCCTTGTGTTGCGTACTATAGCCAAGGAAGACACACTGTTTTGATCGAAACATAAGTTTGCGAGTATGGTAGGGACGGAGGTTTGGCCAACACGTGCAACCAAACACACGGTGTGAGGAATAATCTGGTTTGGTGTGGAAGAGATGTTCTGTGGGTGTTTCATTGTTGATGACTCTACTAGGCAATAAATTAATGAGATGAACCGCAGTAAAGAAGGCTTCATCCCAAAAATTTAATGCCATGGATGCAACGGCAAGAAATGAGAACCCTACATCAACAATATGTCCATGCTTCCGTTCCGCGGAACGGTTTTGTTCATGAGCATGTGGGCAAGATACATGGTGAGAAATTCCTATTTTCTGAAAGTAGGAGTTTAACTTTTCATATTCACCGCCCCAATCAGATTGCATGGCAATAATTTTTCTATCAAATTTTCTCTCAACAAGTGCTTGAAAATTATGAAACACTTGGAAAACTTCGAAACATTTCTTAAGTAGATAGATCCACGTGTACTTGCTAGAGTCATTAGTGAAGCTTACGTAATATGGGTGTCTACTAACAGAGGAAGGAGCAGGCCCCCATACATCGGAAAAAATAAGTTGCAAGGGTTTTGTGGATACACTAGTGGAAATACAATAAGGCAATTGATGACTTTTTGCTTTCTGACAAGCATCACAAATAGTTTCACGATCATGCTCACCAACAAAAGGGAGTTTATTCTTGCTAAGAATTTTAGAAACAATGAAAAAAGATGGATGGCCTAAACGATTATGCCATTGTTCTGAAGAGACCTTGAAGGCTCCATGAACTTGCTTATTGAATTTGCAAAACTTGGGAATCAACAGATAGAGACCTTGCATGCATCTACCATGATAGAGAACCCTCCTCGTGACCTGATCCTTGATAAAAAAAAGGATGAAATTCTATGAAGACACCATTATCAAGGGTAATGCGATGAACGGAAAGGAGATTCTTTGATGCAGATGGAACATGTAGAATATCTTTAAGATGGATATGACGATGTGGGGTTTTAACAATAGACTGAGCAACATGACTTATCATCATACCTGTAGCATTTTCTGTCGTGTGAACCTGCTCCTTGCCGTGGTACCTTTCATGCATGGTCAGCTTCTCAAGATCGGAGGTGATGTGATCGTTGGCGCCCGAGTCAACATACCAGTTGGAATCAACTCCGTACAAGGTGTCCGCTACAGCGGCAACATGTTTCCTCTGGGAATTGCCCTCTACATAACGCCATTTGAGCTCTTTTGCGATGTTATTAGTTTTTTTTACAGATCTGACATTTGTTCTCATACCCTTCACACCCGGTGAAGTGACGCCCACCATTTTTGTAGTAGTAGTGGCGCGGCGGGCCATTGTTGTTGTAGCCGCCGCCGCCGCCGTGGTTGTTGTAGTTGCTGCCACCGCCACCGCGGTAGCCATTGTTGTTGTAGCCATTGTTGTTTCCCTGGTTGCTATAGCCACCACCGCCGCCGCGGTAGCTGCCTTAGCCACCGCTATTGCAAGGGTTGTTGGAGCCACCGCCACCACCGCCACTATTTCCGCCCCCCTTGGAGAAGCCACGGTTTCCCTTGGAGGAACCACTGCGCCACCGAGAGGCAGCATTGGCGGATGATTTGAGTGCACCTGATCCAGAACCGTGGAACATCTCCACTCTTTGCTCAAAGTTCGACATCATACAGAATAGATCATCGACGGAAAGTGGTTCAGTGCGGACATCTAGTGCAGATATGAGTGATTGGCAGTCCATATCGAGACCAGCGATCATAAAAGAGACTAGCTCCTCCTCGAGAATTGGTTTTCCAGCCATGGCAAGCGCATCGGCAAGCGCACACATCTGACCAGAATAGGCAGCAGCCGATTAGGAACCCTTTTGGGCGTTGGAGAGGGCAGTGAGGCAGTTGTTGACGCGCGATCTAGACTGGGCTGCGAACATGTTCGTAAGCGCAGACCAGATTGCATGAGATTTTTCGAGAGAGGCGACTTGCACCAGAACCTCCTTAGAGAGATTGCGGAGCAGATAAGCAACAAGCTGCTGGTCTTGAATCAACCAGGTGGGATAGACTGGGTTGGGGACGACTTGATCTTTCCCTTCTGCATTTTTGGAGGTGAAGGTGGCTGGTGGTTCTGGGATAGTTTTGTCGATGTATCCTAAGAGACCCGCCCCTATGATCTGGGATCGGGCTTGTGCTCGCCACAGAACATAGTTCGTGCGAGTGAGAGGTTCTGAGATCGTGTTGTTTAGGCCAGAAGAGGAGGTGGTTTGGCTGGAGAAAGACATGGCGAGGGAAGGTTGAAGAGCGAGGTGAAGGTAGAAGATGAAAGCTAGATGAGATGGCAGAGGGAGGCTCTGTATACCATGTTAAGTTTCATAGAAGCGTCTCAACCTCCATACATTGAAGCCCGCATTGTATATATTGATTGAACGAGGCCAGATCTCGTTGAGGCATACATGCGTGGTTGTTACAACAAGAGTGAAAGATACATCGGGATATAACAGAAGGATAAACATGCTACGGGATCCTCCAATCCTAACTACCCCAACGTGAGCATCAAGCCGTACCAACATGGGACTTGGCGTGGTACAAGTTGTAACGTGACATAATGTTTAACAGAACTCATTAGTCCAAGAGAAAAAGGTGGTAATTTTTTTTAGAGAGATTCAAAGTCTCTATGGAACTAACTATCCTTGCTTCGTGATGTATCTTCATTTTTTATAATATTGCTCCATGAATTGAGGTTTGGAAGCAAAAGTTTAGACACGGTGTTGGCATGGTGATCCATAGTGTGAAAGAAAAAACGATATCTTAATCCATAGGGAATGGGCTCGCGGGTCATCAATTTTAATCTGTCTCTTTCTTTTTGCATCTCCTCCTCTACTTGTTTCTTCTCAAAAAATAAAGAAGTCTCTTGTGAGGACCAGATGAAAAGCTCAGGGATTTATTTATCTAGTTTTACATTTGGAAACTATAAAACAGATGCTAATATGGGATTATTGCCTAAGCTCGTATTGCAAGCTCGGTCTTGGCTTCTGAGCTCGCGAGTAAATCATCGTTAATTTAGTTACTTAATTGAACACGAGTATAACAAACAGATGTGTACATTTTCTTTTCTTGACACTAGAATCAGAAATTCAGAGCAGAGAACTTACTTGATGCCTGCCTTGGGTGGGTGGTGCTGGCCTTCTGAGCTTTTCGTGCAGCGGTGTCCGAGGTCCGGCAAGTCTTTGGCTGCTATCCTCTCTTTGGTGCTCTCGGGAGCCTCTTTGGTGCTCGCGGGCGCCCTCTGTTCTTCGGTGGTTCATCGCCCTCAATCCGTGTGGGACGGCAAAGGGTTCCCCTTCCCGGCGACAGTTTTTGTGGTGGCTCGTAGAGCACAGGTGCCATTTCAGCGGCAACGATTCAATGCTTGGGTGTGAGCCGGTTGCTCTTGAGCTCTCTGTATTCTTGTGCTACAGCGCGTCATTCCATCAGCTTGCCAATTGTTTGTTTCGGCAACGCGGGTCTGCAGCGGTGTGGCTATCATGGTGTTCTCGGTGCGGCGTGGTGGTCACATGCAGGTGTCCTGTCTTCCTGATCTCGAGCTTGCACACCCACTTGTTCTAGGGTGAACACCTCGCTCGACGGTGCGGCGTCCTTCGAGCCAGGACGAGGGGGTAGGGTCCCTCTTCGGCGAGGAAAAGGTGGGTCAGTGGGTGTGTGGTGCTTTCGGTCCCATTGCAGGAGGCGGCGAGATTGTCTTCTAGGCAATGTGTTTCTCCTTCTTGCTGCTCCTCTTGTCTTGAGATGCTGTGTTCGAGCATGCAGGGCGTCTCCTCCGACAAGCGGAGCTTCTTTTCCTCTCTCATTCTGTGTGCTTGTTGTATAGAGTTGTAAGTTGTTCTCTTGTAAGTTGTTCACCTTTTATTTTCCAGGTGAATGAGACCATATTATATCTCACCTAGATGAGTTCTAGGAGTAGTCTCATTCACCTGGAAAATAAGAACAGATACAACCCACGTCAGCACACACGCATCTTATAGCATCACATCCAATGGCTATAAAAGGTGAATGAGACCAAATTATATCTCATCTAGATGAGTTCTAGCAAAACTGATAATCTTTTGTACAACAACCTCATGATGTGCGATCGATGAGGCTGTTCTCTTCTTGTACGCCACAGCTGGGTAAATACGTGTGGAGATACGCTTCCCAAACTTACAGGGGCGCAACGGTTTTAATCCATCTTCTTCTTTCACATCTCCCCTACTTATTTTTTTCTCATTGTTTTTGATATAGCTCACCATTCATTCCGAATGGTTACTTATTTCTTTTCTCAAACATAAAAAGCGATGTAATTTCAATATAAAGCACCTGATGAAAAGCATGGATTTATTTATCTAGTTTTACATTTGAAAACTAGACATTGCTGGCAGCAGAGGATAATCTGCAGTGATTATTGCTTAATCTCGTGGTAGTAAAGCTTCCCCTTTTGGCTACAGTTTCTTCAGTTCACGCCCTTGACGGCAGCACGCAGTTGCCTATCTCTGTAAAGAGTGGAACAAACAAACATGTACGAAATCACCATTAACAAACAGACGCGCACATTTTGTTTTCTTGAAACTAGAATCAGAAATTCCGGGCAGAGAACTTACTTGGTGCCTGCCGGACAATTGTACCGGCACCGGCGAAGTCGCACGTTCCGGCGGCCCGGTTATGACGCTGGTAATAGTCATTGAACGCGAAGGACGCATGGGCGACCTTGGTGTCGGGATCGAAGCACCGTGCTCCAGGTTGGATGTCAGTGCAGTCCGCGCCGTGGCCGCAGGCGTAGTCCAGCGCGTTCTGCAGCCGCGCGGCGCCCACCGCCGCGTTCGCCACACACCAGCTCGGGCTCGGGTCGCAGCGGCCTACGCAAGCAATGGAATCGTCATGGTTGGCTTCCTGTGTGGAGCAGATAGTATTGTCGTATTCAAGGACTCACCTGATGGTGCCTGGTTGACAATGGTGCCGGCACCGCCGAAGTCGCACGCGCTGCTGGCCCGGCCGTTCTTCTGGTAGTAGTCGTTGAAGGCGTACGACGCGTGCGCCAGCTTGGTGTTGGGCTCGTAGCAGGGCTTGCCTGGCTGGATGGCGCTGCAGTCCGCCCCGTGGCCGCACGCGTAGTCCAGCGCAGCCTGCAAGGCCGCGTCCCCGGCCGTGGCCTTCGCGGCGCAGTAGCTCGGTTGCACCGGGCCGTTACCATGGACGAAGTCGACTTGGTACACGGGCTGCTGGTTCGGGTAGAACAACCCGAAGTCCTGCTCGTCTTCGGGCTTGTTGTTCTCGTTGAAGAGTTCGAAGATGTACACGTCAAGATCGGCGTTGGGACGGTGCGGGGTGCCGACAGCACTGGTGGCGAGCCGGTTATATCTGTTTGAGGTGGTGCCGGAGTTACCGCCACGCACTTTGCTCATGAGACCATCGGTGAACGCTTGGGCGTTGGCTGTTGTTCCCACGCCATGGTGGCCTCTGGTCGGGTGGTGACTCTCACCAAGCTTCACCTCCAGCATTCCGCCCCCTGCTGTGAGCTTCCTCATCCCCCCAGCACGCAGGCTGGAGGACGGCAGCTTCTCCATCGCATAGTACACAGCGTCAAGCTGCGCGTCGAGGAGGCTGAAGTACGTTTGCCTGCTATTCTTGTCAAGAACGCCAGCGTTGGGGCGGAACAAGAGATAGTCGATGGACATGCCGGGAGTACTCAGGTACGCAAGGTACGGGTAGATATTCATCATGAGGTACGACCCGGTTTCCTGCAAGAAGTCGACCATGGGGCTCATCACCGACAACACGATGTCGTCACGGAACGCGCCCTGGGACGGCGGGAACGACGTCTTGAGCGCGTCGAACGCGATGGGCGTGGTCACCTTCACGGCGTCCGCCAGGCCCAGGCAAGCCAGCGCCGCTTGCACCTTCTTCATGGCCGGCACGAGCTGAGAGTTCAGCTGACTAGCCTCTTTGAAGACCTCGTTCCCGATCGTCACGCCATTGATCTGCGTGGCCGGGTAGTACGCCTTCACATTGTTCTGCACCCATTGATCAGCGAAATTTTGGTCCGTGGCAGCGGAGGCCAGCTCCTCGTTGGTTAGCTCCACCGTGACCTTGATGCCGGTGTTGGCCAAGGCGGCCAGCACCGTTGGGTTGGTGTCGTAGATCCTCACCAGGGTGATGCCGTTTTTCTTGAGCAGTTGCACCACAGTCGCCGGGTCAGGCAGGTTAGTCGCCATCCTCCCGTAGCATACGCCTACCTCGCCCCCCTCTGCAGTATGTGTGTGTACAATAAGAAACATCACAATTAAGTCGTACACTTCGATGCAGAGGCAAGGGTTTATCGTTCTTTCTCAAAATAAAAACTTATATCGTACACCTACAGCGTATATATGTTTCCGGAAAAACATACGATAATCAGGATAACGTCTCCATGACGGTTACCTGCACGGGAGAAGAAGAGCAGTGGCACTGCGATGCCGAGGAGGACGGCCTGGAGGTGACTCGACAGGGCCATGCCCTCGGTGGTCTGTATAGTGGAGCTAGCTAGCTAGGGCCTTGAGGGGACGATGATGATCGAGCTGATGAGTTGGGAATAATGATCACAGGCGGGCTGGAATTTATAGCCGGCACCAACGGTAAGATGGAGGTGCTACATTTTTCTTTGTGCAAGTGATAGCAGGCACAACAAGACGTACGATAGTGCAACCAAAATTGGGGTATATGCAATGCCAATAGCAGCATGCATATACGCCTAACATGGACTTGGACTGGTCGAGCCGATCAGCTACAACTTGTACCTGAAGAACCATGCTTGGGTACACCTCTCTTGCCCCTAAATCTAAGAGATAGTCGGATAAACTCTCACTAGTGGCAGCATCTCGGGACCCCGCCCACACAAAATCAATGAACGCCCGCCATTTCTCTTATAATTATACGGCTCGCGGGAACAAAACCGACGGCTACCACTGTCACTGGACAAAAAAAAAACACAGAGAACTCCATGCTCTTGTGGAAAAGACTAGACGCGAGTCAATGCAATAGCTATCACTACCTGTGGGCTGTGGGTGCTTGCACCAATAGCTCATTGTTGTCTTGTAGAGAAAACGTCGCTTACAATCGTCTGTTCCGTGCGCCTAGTTGCCCACTTGTAATCTTGCATATCTTCTCATTTACGCAATTATCTTGTATAGCAACCGTGGGTTGGGTTGCAACTCTGTCATGTGCGACCAATTGGCTCGTAGGGCTCATTCAGAATACTTTTTTTTAATCAGACTAATAGAAATGGTAAAGGATTAGGATACCCAGTCTGATCTAATCCTGGATTTTGATGAGGTCTCGCCGCGCAAATGCTAAGAAATTTAAGGAGTTGAGTCAATTTGGAAACTACACTATCATCTCATTTCATGTTGCATGTAGTTCTCATATATGCTGTTGTGGATGGAGCACGTAGAAACCTTGGTTTTCCTGATTTTTTTTCAGTTGGTGTCGGAGGTCATGTTAATTCTTAATGATACCAGCTGAAGCAGCAAGCGCTTTTTGAAAAAATATCAAATAATATTCAAATAATTAAATCTTATAAAAACGCCAAACAATTCAATCTTATAAAAACATAGTGCATATTAGATGTGTAATTGGTTTTTGGACCGTCTAAGTGAAACGAGCGATCAATGGTGATAATGGCCATCTATCAAGTGTCGCTTGCTCGAAACAATGTAAGAGATGGCAAGGGTATAGAGGATCCTGGGTAGGTCGCTGACCAGGCCCGAAGGCTGCAGGAGGAGTGATCAAAGAGGCTAGACAAGCCAGTCCCGGCCAACCTCGGGAGCTCTGGCGTGCGCCGGAGTGGATTAAGGTGAACGTTGATGGCGCAGTTGGAAGAGTTCCAGAGATGGAGCAGATGGAGAGCTTGTCAGTTTTTCCCGTTAGTCTCTTATCAGGAGTTGGCTCACTTGTTGGCATGTGGGTGGGCTATTTAGTTATTGCTTGAACTGGGCCTGTCTATCGGGGTGCTGGAGACAGATGATCAAATTGTGGCAAGATCCCTAACGGAGGAGGAGTTGAACAGGTCGGTCTACAGGCCGCTCATTGAGGAGATCAAGGACTTGCTAAGGTCCAGAGAAAGGTTTTAGGTCAAGTGGGAGGGGCTAACGAAAACGACACATGTCTTAGCTAAAGTGTGTTGTGGCAATGATGTGTGCAAGTCGTGGTTGCATGAACCATCAGAGTGTATTCGATATTGTAATCGATGAACGTTATGAATAAATTAAACCGCAAAGTTCCTCCTGAAAAAGTCAAATAGTATGTCATTAAACCTTCCCATTGTCTAATGCAACCTTGCTTGGTAGTGCGGCGTGCTATTACCAAATTTTGTCAGCTCGTGTGGAAAAACTAAAGCTAGAGGTCAACCAACAACTAGCGATACTTTTATTGTTTTGTGTATATGGCGCTGGCTAGTATGTATCTCGTGGAATATCCAGGCCTCGTGGTCATGGCTGTCTGGGCAGATTGCACAGATGGTGGTTGGCCGGTTGCGCTTGCTAGCTTGTGAATGTCCGTGACACTAGCCGTTATACATCCAAATGCTAGCTACACACGGGGAAACTTAAGACTCGAAACACATACTACCGATGAACAAATAATTGGCCTCTGCATTTTAACATAGGAGAAAATTATATTATTTCCGGTGTCTCAACTAGTACGGACTGAGCACAGTTTCATCCTTCAACTCCGAAACCGTCCAAAACTAATCCACTCAACTGTCCTTTTTTTTGCGCGCGGTAGTCCACTCAACTGTCAACTACGAATACCGTGGAACTTTTATCCGCTAGAGTGGTCTTGTATATTTGCGTCTTATTTATGACCGGTTGGATATATGGCACCGAGATGTTGGTTTGTACTCCCTCTATCCCAAAATAAGTGTATACTAAGGTTGAGACACTTATTTTGGGACGGAGGGAGTATGAGTGTATAGAGCATTCACACTTTGAGATAGTGATTTTGAGTGACATGTATTGGTGCGGTTTAGTAAGGTCATGATGGTGCTACGTGAGTTAGTATGATTGGACAAAGGCATTGTTGTGATGAGAAGCAGTGGATTTATTTTTACTTTGAATTTTATAAAGATCGTTGGAGAGGCTCCTACTAACAGTGGAGTAGATCTTGTCGTGCTTGGGGAGAAGGTGGTGGGAATTATCAATATTTGGATATTGTGGAATATGTGGAAGCTGGGAGAGAATGGTGGATCTTAGTGCAGAGGTAGGCATGCGTGCACTCGGTAATGGATGTGTGCTTAAATACACCATGAAGTGGGTTGGACACTCTCACTTGACACACATGCGATTAACTTATCACTTTAAAAGCGATGATTTTAAGTGCACAAAACCTCAGGCTACAGGTGCCTCATGACAAGCATGGGTAAACATAGCCGCCAAGAAGGAAAAGGAGGACGACCCGGCTAAAACCATCACCGGGGTTCCCTCACCGGCTGCTCCAGCGGCCGTGGGAGCGTTGGGAACGTCGGGATCTTGTCCCGTGTCCATCCAATAGTGTAACGTCAGGCAAAAGTGATCGGTTTCTAGCCGTTGTGTTTGGCAACCACCTACAAATTAGAGTGGCCTCATTGAACAATACTAGTATTTTCTGAGCAATTTTTTCTCACTCGCACGCATTCGGCATCAACTTCTCAGCCGGTCACTCATCCTCAAATTGCTCAGACTTCTAAGCATCAAACTTAACTAGATATTTCTCAGTTGTTCCTCCTTTAGTAATACCGATAGCCCTTGTTAATTTCTTGGTCACACTAAGCTTCTCTCTAACTCAGATGAATTCACCAATGAAACTATTAGGCAAGGTTACTTGCCTCATGTACTTCACCAATGCGCTTGCCTGTTCAATTATAAGTAATTGTTGTTGTATTGGCGCGGCCTTGGATTGTGGGAGTCCTCCTTGCCATATTGATGCACGGCGCATTAGTATATATAAGAGTTAGTTTAGGTTCTATTTTTATCGATTTTATTGGTTATCATCCAATTTTATGGTTCTTGGTATGCTTTTCATTTTATTTTACCAAGAACACATGAATATAATATTTATAATAGGTAAAAAATTCCTTAAGTTCATGAATATGTGTTTAAAACTCCTATTTTTTTAAGAAAGCATGATTTTTTTAATCTGGACTCTTCTTGGAAAAACAGTGAATAGTTCTAAAATTTGTGTGAACTATTTTAAAATTCATAAGAATTTTGTTTACAATTTCAGGAACTTTTTGAAAGGTACGTACTTTGCTTGTAGTATTGAGAAATTTTTTCAAAATAATTCTAACTCAAAAGGAATACTAATAGAAAACCGACAAAAGCTTGAAGAAAACTGTCAGAAAAACACTAGAGCCAAGGGAAAACCTGAAAAACCAAAGACTAAAAATTAATGAAAAAAGGTCGCCACAACCAGGAGGAGCACTTGCGAGGAGATGCCGAACTGGCCCGGCCTAGACGTGAGTGCCTTGTGCGCCATTCCATTAATTTGTGAGACCAACTAGTTAACGAGCGCTCCTTCCGGAGCTTTGCAACGGTCACTTGAAGGTGGGCACGTGTCGCGCTCTGGGCGCTCCCACCGGATTTTATTTTTTTATTTTTCCGCACGCGTTTTCGGCTTTTTAAACTAGTTTTTTGGTTTTTTTTAACTTTTTGGTTTTCCACCAGTCCTCCTTAGCTTTTGGACAAAAAAATATTTTTTTGCGTGAAAAAACACAATTTTTTTGCCTTCCGCGAGAGGCACATTCATGCCTCTCGGAAACGAAAAAAACGTGTTTTCTATTTTTCTTTATTCCGTGAGAGGCACGGTTTTGCTTCCGCGAGAGGCACGGCCGTGTCTCTCGGAAACGAAAAAAAAAATGCGTTCCCGGTCCAGTTTTGCTTCTGCGAGAGGCACGATCCGAAACAAGAAAAATGCGTTTTCTATTCTTTTTTCTTTCACGAGAGGCACGGTTTTTCTTCCGCGAGAGACATGGTTGTGCTTTCGCGAGAGGAACGCTCGAAAATGAAAAAAAATACCTTCTATTTATTTTTTCTTCCGCGAGAGGCACGGTTTGTGCTTTCTCGAGAGGCACGGCCTTGCCTCTTGGAAGTGGAAAAAAACGTTTTTTCTGTTTTTTTTCTTTCCGCGAGATGCACTGTTTTGCTTACTCGAGAGGCACAATTGTGCCTCTTTTAGAAAGAAAAAAACGTGATCCCGGTCCGGTTTTTTCGTGAAAAAAAGTTTGTCCAAATCCATCAACATGTGAGCTACTTTTGAAGATCTCGACGCGAGGAATCCAAAGGTGAAAACGGTTCGAGATTTGGACGCACGGTTTAAGAGATAAAACATTTTGAATAAACGGATCTGCAAAAAAGGAAAAACTCTCAGGTCGCGACAAGTGATGCACATGCAGCGCGTCACTTGTCACAACCTGGAAAGGCGGAGTGATCTTTGCAAGGAGTATTCCTCAATTAGTGATTTCGTTAATTTGTTGTGTGTACTTATCAACAGAAGCCGCCGCAGGGGAAGCTTTTCCCTCTAGCTAGTGTTTTATCCCCCCGGAGGCGATTTTATTGCCGCCGTCGAGACCTTGCTTCCCTCACCCGATATCCCCTAGACTTCGGTTTGGGCTGATTAAGGGGTGATCCCTGGATCACTTCCCGGCCTTGATCGATATATTGGCTGAGAGAAGGGAGTTAGAGCATCTACAACCGGACTCCTCAAATTGACCGGGCAAGCGTGGGGACCACTGACCGGACAGAAGAGAAAAGCAAAAGGTAGCAAAAAGTTGACCCAACCAGACCCCTCATATCTTCCCTATATGTCCGGGCTGTCCGCGAACCCTCATAGTCATCCCAAATATAGGGAGGATATGAGGGCTCGCGGACACGCCCGGGCGCGCCCGGCCAATCCGCCACGTAGGACGCGGCCTCACCCCGGACCATCTTTTCTCTTTCTTTATTCATTCTTTTCTTTCTCTCTTCATCTCCATCAATCACGTGTAAGTGACCGGACATACGAGGAAGAAAATAAAGATTGTGGTTGCGTGGATGAATAAAGAGATATAATGAATAAATAAGGGCTCAAAACGAACACACATGGTCACTGACCGGACGCGTCCGCGGATGTTTAAGGGGTCGAATTAGAGGTACGTGGCTGTAGATGCTGCTCCTCCACAACACCCGATTGAAAGATTCTTGAGAACGCCACGTACGGCCGCGTATATATGTGTGCACCGGCCACGCTCCGAAATCGCAACGCACCACAAGTCAACAACCACAATACCCGCGCAACAACGCCCTACGGCACGAGCGACAATCACCGGGATTTAGAAAAGTGAGATAGGCGATCGATGGCGGCGGCGGCGCTAGGGTTAGCGGGGAGGAGGCTGGGCGGCGGCACGCTCCGGCAGACGCAGACGCAGACGCGGGTCGTCGAGCTGGGGCAACGCCGGCTCCTGCCGAGGTCCATCCACACCGAGGTACGCACCTTTTTCACATCTCGGTTAATCGATCGATTGCTTGGCAACACCACACGGGCACACGCACGACCACTCCTGACGAACCTAACAAAACCAACATTGCTCGATCGTGTCGCCAGCAGCAGCAGCAGCACAATTGCACCAAAAAAGACAGAGTCATGAAGCAGATCAAGAAGGCCAAGGAGGAGCTGTTCGATCTTTCGGGGGAGGCGCACAAGTCGTACGGGCAAGACCCGGACCCGGCCTGCCGGAAGAACTTTGAGCTGCTCCGCGACCTCTTCAACCACGTCAAGCGTCGCCCCGACGACCCAGTCTGGTATGATCCATCGATCCCATCCCAAGTTCCCAACCCAAACGCGTACCCTATATGTACTATATAGTGGTTTAACTGGGGTTGCCAATGTGATATTGCAGGAATGTGGCTATGGGGGCGAGATTAAGGCATGATCTGATTCATTTGGCGGGCACTTATGCGTTGGTCCTTGGGGCCAGCATTGGTGCGAGCTACATGTTTTCTGAAGCGATCCTGTGGATGGCATTGCCTTCACCAAGGGACGACTAGCTATTTTAGTACTCACTGGAAGTAAAAAAGCGCTTTGCTGCGCCGTCAGTATGTAAAGCGTTAACAATTAGCCAATTAAAACTTCATGCTTGTTAGGCACTAAAACAATAAGTACTTTACACATCAAGCACATAATTTAATTCAGATTCAATTTCCTTTTTTGGATTATGCAAGAGATACAACCATATGAAAAGCTAAATAGAGTGAACCATGTAATTACAAAAAAAGTCAAAAAATAGAATGAACCATGTAATAATCTAGCTAATCCCAGTGAAGCGGATTGCCCAAACAAAATGAGGTAGTAACAATCTAGCTGGTCCCACTAAAGCGGACTGTACAAACTGAAATCTAATAAAACTTGTTGTTTACGCATGCATTCGCGTCAACAAGTGATCTCCACCGCAGACTCGTTAGGGGTGAATGAAAGGAAGGCGCCGCTATTTCATCGGCCGACGTCGGCCAGCACCAGGGCATTCTGGCTTCATCCTTGGACGCCTATGGTTCCCAGATCGATGATCTCCCTAGCTGTTGGATGTAATATCACTACGGAATCAGACCAATTTGCATCTACACTCTGATATGTATGCATGTTTATATTTATCAATCAAATGTGCCTGAAAGCAAAAATCCAGTTAATCATAGGGGTGCAGGCGGAAGCGGCCTCCCGGCTACACCACATATATCTTCCTGCAACACATAACCTATGGATATCCATGGGTGAACACAGAAAATATGTGGGACTTCAGAGCATTCCTCTCAGCCTAGATACAGCTCACTTATCCAGCAGTGAACAAATCTGCATCCACTGCAAACTCTCATACATGTGAGCGCGTCGTCTAGAAAAAAGCTAAATAATTTCCTCACGTGAAGGTTTTCCTTGGCGGTGATTAGAAATAGCGAGCCATGCATGCTAGAGAGTGAATTCGTTAGAACAAATTCTTAGTGCATTTGAACTATGAATTCTAAACAAACGAAAGTTAACCGCATCATGAGAATGAACTATCAGTTTGGCAATTATCCATGAGCCCATGTCACCTGGCAGACATACCCGCTTCTAGTTTATCAGGCATTTCCCACCGGGCGCTTCATCTTTATTAGCCCAAAGGAACCCACGACATTGCTTGCTAATTTTCTTTACCATCCATGGGTTCGGGTCTATTGCCAGCTGCTACATTGTGGGGATAGCATAAACGACTGATCAAATCAGGGTAGCCCGATTGGCAATTGGCAACTTCAGCTTGTTCCACCCCTTGGATTTGTAATGCAGCTTGTTAAAAATGGGCTGGTAATGGAATATTTTTAGCTTTGTGACATCTAGAAACATCCCCAAGTAGGTGCAAGGGAACTCATTAACTAGACATTGCAGGGTGGCGGTCAGTTTAGCGATGTCAATCTTCTCACAGCGGATGCCGCAAATACTGCTCTTCTGAAAGTTCGTCGTCAACCCACTTGCATCAGCAAAGTTGTCAAAAATGGCCTTGGTTACAGTGATCTCAAGACTCAAGGGCTTAATGAACATGATAATATCGTCCACGTAGAAGACGCCCTGGTGGGCGGCAAGCTCGTAGCGAGGGGGCTGAACAACTAGCTATTTATAGCAGCACGAATTAGGCCATACAACATGTCAATCACGAGGACAAACAACAAGGGTGACAGTGGGTCGCCCTGGCGTAGGCCTTTGTGATGGTATTTTGTTGCTGACAGCTCTCCATTTACCAGAATCCATGTTGATGCCAATGCAAGGATCAGTGAGATCCAGTTGCGCCAATTTGACCAAAGCCCTTAGAAGTGAGGACTTCAAGGATAAAATTATCTTGCAAAGATCTTCCTTTAATGAATGCAATCCGAGTGGGAAACACAAGGTCATTCATACGCGCCGATAGCGACGCCTGAGTGCGCCGTTCCCCTCCTTGGAGGCGTCGGTATGGACTGATCTCCTCACTTCCCCTTCCACTAGGTCTCCCGGGCGAAAGCCCTAACTTTGTTGGGCGGCGGCGGCGCTCACGGCGCCGTTCCTTTCTTGAAGGCGCCGCTTTGGGAACCTTGGGGTTGGGTGGCGCTTGTGGATGGTGGGCGACGGCGGTGGTGCGGCCCTATCCTAGCATGTATTTACGTCCGTTGCTTGGAGATGGACTCGCGTAGGTGGAGGTCGTCGTCTGGCGTCGTGGTGGCGTCAATGGCGGAGGACCTGCCAAGGCTCGCGTAGGTGGAGGTCGTCGTTTGGCGTCGTGGTGGCGTCGATGGCGGAAGACCTGCCAAAGTTGTCACCTCAATCTGCTCTGAAGATGGACCAGTGGAAGATGGCGGCGACGACACATGTGAGTGCGTCGGACCGGTTTGAGCCCCGGACCCAGCAGATGGCTCGGTCGGGGCCTCTGGCTTTAGATGTTAGGCTTAGGTGAGAGGTCTGGGTATGTGGCCCAGCTTGCACCCGTTCATTATTTGGATAGGAGTAGCGGCAGATGTTGCCAAGATGACGGATTCAGGCATATTGTTGTTCTACTTTGTAAGGTCCTCGAGAATAATCAATAAAATGGCCGCATGCATCTCCTAGATGCAGAGGCCGGGGGTCATCCTCCTTTTCTAAAAAAATATTGGGTTGTAGTCTTGTAGCAAGCATCTCCGTCTAGATGAATAAGTCATTCGCGTAGTTCTAGGTCATCGATTTGAGGAATTAAATATGTATTATATGTCATGAAAAGTATATCATTAGATTTCTACACGGATGTAGTTTCTAAATATATATTTTTTGTCGCATATAATACATATTTAGATAGTTAAATCGTCGATCTAGAACTACGCGAATGACTTATTCACCGAGACGGAGGTAGTACTAATTTTGCAAAGAAAGAGATGAGACTGATTGGTACTCCCTCCGTTCCGATTTATAGTGTGCCCTCGTTTTCCGTGTCACAACTTTGACCGTAAATTAGACCAACGAGACCGACTGCGGCGGGAGCAAAAATTATACCACTGAATGTTTCAGTGGTATAATTTTTGCTCCCGCCGCAGTCGGTCTCGTTGGTCTAATTCATGGTCAAACTTGAATCTTGATTTCCGTGAGCGCACTACATTTCGGAACGGAGGGAGTATGTGGTCCTTGGCCTCTTGGGCATCTTGGTTCTTGGGAATAAGAATCGTCGTCGTTTCATTGAGGCATTGCACGTGTGTTGAGTTCAGGTTCTCGAGGGCCTTGATTGCCGCCATGATGTCATCCCTGATCACCTCCCAACAGACCTGGAAGAAGTGGGCCGTGAATCCGTCCAGCCTAGGTGCTTTCCTTGGTGCAATTTCCATTAAGGCAACCCTTACTTCCTGTTCCGAGGATCACTATCGAACTCAGATAGGTCAGATGCAAGAATACCAAGCTCGTCGCTACTGTAACCTGCAAGTTTGCAGCGTCTAAATTCAAATTTAATAAACTAGACGATGGCCATGGCCATGGCCATGAGAGGGAGAGAGGCCATGGCCACTGATTGTTGGCCGACACTGGAGGCTAATTGCCAGATGGATTGGATTGGGTTCGGTTTAGTTAGCTGAAAAAAGGATGGCGGCTTGGGTCCCCAGCCGTCCGATCAAAGCCCTGACAAACATTGGATTAAGTCAACTTTGCCACATCGTTCTCATGCAATATAACGCCGTAGTGGCCTCGTCTTCCTCGCCTTGCAGCCAACACAAATCCCCCCCCCCCCCCCATGCACACACATTCCCACACGGGATCCCTAGATAGGGCAGTCAGCTCCGACGAGCTCGCAGTCGCAACCGCCATGCCGCGCTTGCTCACAGGCCCAGGTTCGGCACCAACATCGTCCCTCGCCTTGCAACAAAGCCGATCGCACTCATGGCAGGACCACCCCTGCGGGCGGCTGGACCCCTGCAACATCGTGGTGCCTTCTCCCCTACAACACCGCCACTAGCCATTGCAGCTCGCTTCTGCAGCAGACCAGCCTGCCGCAACGAAACATCGTCGCCGGTCATGGCAACGACGTTGACTCACAAGTGTGGCAATAACGCTTCATTACAACGAGCGCAGTTTCGCATTGCCGGCAGCAACTCCCGGTCCCCCGCTGCTGTCGTTGTATTTTCCATGGCTCCTCTCCATGGACGCTACTTTGCAGCTATGCCACCTCCAGCGATGCAACAGAGGAGCTCCGGCTGCTAGTGCCAATGGCCGGCGTCAAACTCTTCCGATTTTGTAGCTGTTGTGATGGTGCTCGCCATGACTCCTCTCCTCTCCTTTGGCGATGAGATGTAAGGGAAAGAGAGAAGAAAAGGGAATGTGTGGAGGAGCAGCTTCGTAGAGATAGGATAAGCTTGACGGAGAGAGAGAAGGAACCGAAGGAGGCCATCGCGCATGCACGAAGGACTCTGGTTTTATGTTCAATAAAAAGGACTGAGGTTTTTATTTTTTATTTTGAACACAGTATAGACGCAAGCGACGCACGCACACCCTATCCCTATGAGCACCTCCGAAAGACTGAGCCAGCATATCATCCTGAAATTTACGCCGGAAATCCTGAAATAAATTCAGGAATAAATGCGAGCTCCAGGACTTGAACTCTGGTGGGCTGGGGATACCATAATCCGTCTAACCATCCAAACCACACGTTGATTCACAGGTTTTTATTTTTTATTTTGAAGGAGAAACGATCGATCAAAAAGGGAGAGCGTCGCTGCTACACGTACGTACGCGCGCCTGCGCCTGGCCCGGTGCGATTCTTTCCTGGTCGATGGATCGGGGAGGACCGAGGGCCGATCGGGATCAGAACCGGGAGCACGCTCGTGACCGACTCGGAGCCTGAACGGCTATCCACCACGCGCGGCTCCTAAATAAATACGTACCACGTTTCCCCCGAACAAACAGAGCAAGGCATAGACGAGAGGCGACGATCCCAACAAGCGTAAATAGGCCATGGCGTCGGCGGTGCTCGGAAACGCGGCTAGAAGGCTGGGCGGCGGCGCGCTCCGGCAGGTGCAGGCAACGGGGACCTTCTCGAAGCTCTAGCCGGCCGTGAAGCTGGGGCAGCAGCGGGTCTTGCAGAGGTTTATCCACACAGAGGTACGCTACGCACAAACATTACCTGGCCTCTTGCAACCTGTCCAGTAATCAATCTCTCGATCGACTGGCACCTGAACTAACATTGCTTGGTACGTGTTGCCTGCAGCAGCAGCAACTGGTGCAGGCTTGCAGCAGCTATGGGACGAAACCCGAGAAGGACGGCCTTCTGGGCAAAATCCAGGGGACCAAGGAGGAGCTGTACGACTTGATGACGGAGGCGAATAAGATGTATGGGCCTGGCAGCGACAAGAAGCTCTTCCAGTGTCTCTCCGGACACGTCCAGCCCAGACCCCATGACCCTACATGGTACACTCCCTCTCTCTCTATTAGTAGTAGCTTCGCACGTGCGCTCGCTCTTTCCCTTTTTGTGTGATCCTTAACTCGTTCTTGCCTGCAGGGAGTCCAACATGTGGTCGAGGCACCTCGACGCCGTCTTGAGGGGTGTCGGCATCACGAATGCCGTCGTTGTGTATTCTGGGCTCTGTCTTGTCTCCGGAGTAAACATGGCGATTTGGATGCGCTCCTAGTGAAGACATCGGGGTTTCATTGCATGCACTTGTCTAGCTCAAAATATATGGATCACCGGTTCGGTTGTAATAGATAGATAGATAGATAGATTTCCCTTCTTTAGGTGATTTCGCAATGCTTCTGTTTTTCATCTGAGTTATAAGTATATCTTCCTTTTCTGTAAAACGCCAATGAATTAATCATTGTGATGCATGATAAATAAACATATCTATCATGGAGACACATACAATTTTTTGCGTGAATTGTATGGAGTATTTCACAAGTCTATAGAATCGTATGGAGTGACCAGGCAATCATCAAATTGCATGGTCATTGTCCGCGGACACGCCTAGGTGCGCCCTTGAACGTATAAGGTGCCGGGTTTGGCAACCACGACTATAGATGCTCTAACGTACTTGTGTTAAAAAACACTACTCCTAGTCCAATATAAGTATTTTGGACACATCTAGTGGCCATTCGTTGGTTAGCGTTACCAAGCACCCACCCCGATTAGGAAAATCTTTGTCCCCATGTCATCTCATTAGGAAATCTCCCACGTCATGCCAAAACCGGTTTCACCTAGTCCCCTCCACCTCCCTTCATATTAGGCAAAGTGCAAGTGTGAACGCATAAAAGTGCAAGTGTGCACAAGTGTCTGCACATGGTACGGTCCCTCTCTAGGTTTTAGGGGCCTGTTCTGAAGTCCTCCCACTCCATGCTTCACAAACTTCTCGTGAGGAGATGAGCCTAACGGAATAGCTGCCAGAAGCTAGCTTTAGGAAGTTACGGTCGATCCTAGTGCAAAAATCTGGAGCGAGGTCGGGCCAGCTTCACAAAAACGAGAATCTGTAGTTCACCCATATTACAGCCAAAGTGCCACCGCCAAACATAACGTTTCATCAAACTACGCAAAAGAAAACGATTCGTCCCCTCAAGAGCCAACAGTCGATACGAACAGGTACCATGTCTCCCCTCGGCAACCATCTGGGCTGGTTGCAGCCCGCCCAATATGGTGGTAGACAGCCCAAAAACTGCAGCTAGCCCAGGATGGTGATGTAGAAGGTTATTTAACTCCCGAACGGAAGGAAATCACTGCATGGAGCGAGAAGCCACGGAAAGAAGCTGGATTTGTGGAGTTTTGAGAAGTTGGAGGACGTCAGAACAGGCCCTAGCTTCACACATGTGCTAGGTCTTTCGATAGATATTTCCTCGCGTTTTTGCGTGATCCTTGACTCCTTTTTGCTTGCAAGAAGTCGAATATGTCATCGAGGCGACTCGACACCCTTTGGAGGGGTGTCGGTGTCACGAATACCTTTGTTTGCATTTGCAGGCTGAGTATTGTTTTGGACTAAACATGGTGCAGTGGATGCACTCCTAGTGAAGAGATCAGGGATTCTTTGCACTTTTCTAGCCTAAAATAGATCACCGGCTGTGATAGATAGATTTCCCTTGCTTAATGACTTTCCAATAATTTTGTTTTTCGTCCGAATTATAAGTACATCTACCTTTTCCTCAAGACTGGGCCTATGAATGTATCACTGTGATGCAAATGAAATACTCCTACTCTAGTCAGTTGTAGGAGAAAATAATAGTAACTACTCCTACTCTAGTCAGCTGGGAGTACAAATCACAGTACTCTAGAGCAAAAGCTACAATTTTACCCAGTTTTCCAAATGAATTACTCCTACAACTGCAGAGTACTCCTTGCAAACAAGGGTACTCTAGAGCAAATCACAGTATTACTCACACACAAATGGTTTCTGCCATGATAGTACTCCTTGCAAGGACAATTTAGTCAGTATAATAACTGAATTTTCAAACTCTGAAGTAACATCTGTACAATAACTGAATTTATCACTGAAGTTTTACTTATGCTAATGGACTACAATGCTAACTGAATCTCCTTACATTACTCCTAACATTTATCAGTACTGAACTCATTTGTCTGACTAGCAGAGAGAGAGAGAGAGAGAGAGAGAGAGAGATGAGAATCAACCGTGATCTCTCTTCATATACCAGTCGGAACAGAATAATCCCCATCTCTCTAGACTAATGCCACAGGTACGACGAGCATGCCACAGGTACAAACACATTACTGCCATGAAATGAAATGAAATAAAAAGATGATCTTTGGCGCATTCGTCGTCATTTGGACCGAAAGGTCCAACCTTTCTTATAAGGTGGAGGGGAGGGAAGGTGCGGCGAGGGAAAGTGGAGGGGAGGGAAGGTGCGGCGAGGGAAAGTGGAGGGGAGGGAAGGTGCGGCGAGGGAAAGTGGAGGGGAGGGAAGGTGCGGCGAGGGAAAGTGTAGGGGAGGGAAGGTGCAGCGGCCAGGCGAGGGGGCGGCGAGGTGAGGCGACGAGGAAGAATAAATTTGGCATGCCTCTAGGGCATATTTCCAACATTCCACCTGTCCACCCACATGAAGTGGTGCTCCTCGCAATTAGAGATATTCTTGTTGTTTTGCCGACTAGTCCTACAAATCATGAGAAAAATAAATCAGTAACATTCTGTGTATTTACCACGATTTCACATGTACTACTAAGTTTTCTCACCTATGAAGCTTCACACTTGTTTCCACGTGGTCCGGCGGGTTTGTTGCCATAATCCAAATTGCTTCACGATGCCATATGGGAGATGCCACTCAACCGCATAGAAACATATCATGGGGCACCGCACATGCCGGAGGTGCCGGTCACGCAGGCACATAGAGTTCAAAATAAACTGCCTCATGACCATGTACAACCTCCAGTTGACCTACATCACAACATGTTACTTATGCAAAGAACAGTTTGAGCAATAAGGGCTATTATCCATGAAGAACTACCTGATTGTAAGTCAACATATCAAGCTCGCTGATGTACCACTTGTATCGCCCCATTGGGCCCACTGTGGACACTTCGACGTTAGCCCCTGTGTGCATGCTAGTGGATAGCACTCTTCATCCCCGTCAAAAACACAGTCCCAAGGTTGATGTGGAGGAAGGGTGATTGACCGACCGACGGGGATACACTCCCATAACCAAATCTGCAGAGCCCACACAAAACCACCAACACGGGAGGTCGGCTTCTTCCTCATACATGCCTCGTCCAGCTGCACATTCAAAAACAAGTTAAATCTTGACACACTATCATTTACTTCTTACGATGAAGATGGATCCTACTAATCATTATCTCACCATACAAGAAGGCAAGTCCTGCTGATCCCCAACTCCACTTAACCTGCTAGTCATATAGCGTGTCTAGGTACATCCATAAGGCGGTGTCCCTTGTGCCATCTGGAAACACCACATAGGTCAAGAGGTTCCAAAAATACGCCCTGGCGTACTTCTCCAGAAGTGCCGAGCTGGCATTCTCCGGACACTCATAAAAATGTTATCATATCCACGTGTACAACACACCATATGGCCTTGGATCCTCTGCGTTTCATGAGTCCATTCAACCGGTTCAGCACCAACCAAACTGGCAACCCGTTGTCTCCACCCCTGAGACTTCATGTTCCCAGTAAGAGCCTTGCCCTATATAGGAAGGGCGGTGATCATAGAAAAATCCTCCAAAGTGATTGTCATCTCGCCAAGGGGCGGGTGGAAAAAGTGCGTCCCCGGCCTCCAATGGTCAATAAGGGCGGTACTGGTCGTGGAATTTATCCATGGCGGTGTGCCTTTAAAGTTGAGGACAAGCGGGAGAAGATCCATTCTTCTATAATAGGGCTCGTAGTGAAGGAAATATGCCCTAGAGGCAATAATAAAGTTGTTATTTTATATTTCCTTATATCATGATAAATGTTTATTATTCATGCTAGAATTGTATTAACCGGAAACGTGATACATGTGTGAATACATAGACAAAACACCGTGTCCCTAGTAAGCCTCTACTAGACTAGCTCGTTAATCAAAGATGGTTAAGTTTCCTAACTATAGACATGTGTTGTCATTTGATGAACGGGATCACATCATTAGGAGAATGATGTGATGGACATGACCCATCCGTTAGCTTAGCATATTGATCGTTCAGTTTTATTGCTATAGCTTTCTTCATGTCATGTACATATTCCTTTGACTATGAGATTATGCAACTCCCGGATACCGGAGGAATACCTTGTGTGCTATCAAACGTCACAACGTAACTGGGTGATTACAAGGATGCTCTACAGGTATCTCCGAAGGTGTTTGTTGGGTTGTCATAGATCGAGATTAGGATTTGTCACTCCGAGTATCGGAGAGGTATCTCTGAGCCCTCTCGGTAATACACATCATAATAAGCCTGACAAGCAAAGTGACTAATGAGTTAGTTGCTGGATGATTTATTACGGAACGAGTAAAGAGACTTGCCGGTAACGAGATTGAACTAGGTATGAAGATACCGACGATCGAATCTCGGGCAAGTAACATACCGATGACAAAGGGAATAGCGTATGTTGTTATTGCGGTTCGACCGATAAAAATCTTCGTAGAATATGTAGGAGCCAATATGAGCATCCAGGTTCCGCTATTGATTATTGACCGGAGAGGTGTCTCGGTCATGTCTACATAGTTCTCGAACCCGTAGGGTCCGCACGCTTAACGTTCGATGATGATTTTGTATTATATGAGTTATGTGATTTGGTGACCGAATGTTGTTCGGAGTCTCGGATGAGATCACATACATGACGAGGAGTCTCGAAATGGTTGAGAGGTAAAGATTCATATATAGGACAATGATATTCGGACACCGGAAGTGTTTCGGAGGTACAGGGTACATATCAGGTCACCGGAAGGGGTTCCGGGCACCCCCCCCCGGCAACTATATGGGCCTAATGGGCCAAGAGAGGGACAGACCAGCCCCTAAGGGGCTGGTGCACCCCCATATAGGCTGAAATAGGAGGAGAAGGAAAGGAGGGAAGGGGAGGATTCGGCCTCCCCCTTTCCTTCCCTCCCCCCTCTCTTTCCTTCCCCCTCCGAAAATTATGGAAGGGGGGAGGCCGACTTGGAGGAGGCGCCCAAGTAGGATTACTCCTACTTGGGGCGCCCCTTGCTGCTTCCCTCCCTCTCTCACCTATATATATGTGGGGGGCACCGCTAGAACACACAACATTGATTCCTACCCGTGTGCGGCGCCCCTCTCCACAGTTTACGCCTCCGGTCATATCTTCGTAGTGCTTAGGCGAAGCCCTGCGCGGATCACTTCACCATCACCGTCACCACGTCGTCGTGCTGACGGAACTCTCCCTCGACACTTTGCGGGATCAAGAGTTTGCGGGACATCATCGAGCTGAACGTGTGCAGAACTCGGAGGTGCCGTACGTTCGGTGCTTGATCGGTCGGAACAAGAAGAAGTTCGACTACATCAACCGCATTGTCAAACGCTTCCGCTTTCGGTCTACAAGGGTACGTGGATACACTCTCCCCCTCTCGTTGCTATGCATCTCCTAGATAGATCTTGCGTGAGCGTAGGAATTTTTTTGAAATTGCATGCTATGTTTCCCAACAGTGGCATCAGAGCCAGGTCTATGCATAGATGATATGCACGAGTAGAACACAAAGAGTTGTGGGCGGTGATCGTCATACTGCTTACCACCAATGTCTTATTTTGATTCGGCGGTATTGTTGGAAGAAGCGGCCCGGACCAACCTTACATGACCACGTTCATGAGACCGGTTCCACCGACAGACATGCAACTAGTTTTGTATAAAGATGGCTGGCGGATGTCTGTTTCTCCAACTTTAGTTGAATCAAATTTGACTGCGGCCAGTCCTTGTTGAAGGTTAAAACAGCAAACTTGATAAATCACCGTTGTGGTTTTGATGCGTAGGTAAGAACGGTTCTTGCTAGAAGCCCGTAGCAGCCAAGTAAAAACTTGCAACAACAAAGTAGAGGACGTCTAACTTGTTTTTGCAGGGCATGTTGTGATGTGATATGGTCAAGACATGATGTGATATACGTTGTTGTATGAGATGATCATGTTTTGTAAAAGTTATCAGCAACTGGCAGGAGCCTTATGGTTGTCGCTTTATTGTATGAAATGCAAACGCCATGTAATTGCTTTACATTATCACTATGCGTTAGCGATAGTTGTAGAAGCAATAGTTGGCGAGACGACCACGACGCTACGATGGAGATCAAGGTGTCAAGCCAGTGACGATGGAGATCATGACGGTGCTTTGGAGATTGATATCAAAGGCACAAGATGATGATGGCCATATCATGTCACATATTTTGATTGCATGTGATGTTTATCTTTTGTGCTTCTTATTTTGCTTAGTACGGCGGTA
This sequence comes from Thinopyrum elongatum, assembly GCA_011799875.1. Classification (NCBI taxonomy): domain Eukaryota; kingdom Viridiplantae; phylum Streptophyta; class Magnoliopsida; order Poales; family Poaceae; genus Thinopyrum; species Thinopyrum elongatum. The sequence continues at coordinate 529,748,782 of CM022297.1, forward strand.
CCATTATAAGATGACCCCTTACTAAAATTTCAAGGTATAAGTGTTCTCCCTGAGTATGCACCGTTGCGACAGTTCGTCGTGCTGAGACACCATGTGATGATCGGGTGTGATAGGTTCTACGTTCACATACAATGGGTGCAAGACAGTTTTGCACATGCGGAATACTCGAGTTAAACTTGACGAGCCTAGCAAGTACAGACATGGCCTCGGAACACTGGAGACCAAAAGGTCAAACGTGAATCATATAGTAGATATGATCAACATAGAGATGTTCACCATTGATGACTACTCCATCTCACATGATGATCGGACATGATTTAGTTGATTTGGTTCACGTATCATTTAGATGAGTTGAGGGTTGTCAATCTAAGTGGGAGTTCTTAAGTAATATGATTAATTGAACTTAATTTATCATGAACTTAGTCCTGATAGTTTTTGCATATCTATGTTGTAGATCAATGGTCCGTGCTACCGTTCCCTTGAATTTTAAAGCGTTCCTAGAGAAAGCTAAGTTGAAAGATGATGGTAGCAACTACACGGACTGGGTCCGTAACTTGAGGATTATCCTCATTGCTGCACAGAAGAATTATGTCCTTGACGCACTGCTAGGTGAAAGGCCTGCTGCAGGAGCAGATGCTGATGTTATGAACGTCTGGCAAGCTCGATCTGATGACTACTCGATAGTTCAGTGTGCCATGCTTTACAGCCTAGAATCGGGACTTCAAAGACATTTTGAACGTCATGGACCATATGAGATGTTCCAGGAGTTGAAGTTAATATTTCAAGCAAATGACCGAGTTGAGAGATATGAAGTCTCCAACAAGTTCTATAGCTGCAACATGGAGGAGAATAGCTCTGTCAGTGAACACATACTCAAAATGTCTGGGTATCATAATCACTTGACTCAGCTGGGAGTTAATCTTCCAGATGATAGTGTTATTGACAGAGTTCTCCAATCACTGCCACCAAGGTACAAAGGCTTCGTGATGAACTATAATATGCAAGGGATGGATAAGACAATTCCCAAGCTCTTTGCAATGCTCAAAGCTGCAGAGGTAGAAATCAAGGATGAGCATCAAGTGTTGATGGTTAACAAGACCACTAGTTTCAAGAAAAAGGGCAAAGGAAAGAAGGGGAATTTCAAGAAGAATGGCAAGCAAGTTGCCACTCCCGGGAAGAAGCCCAAATCTGAACCTAAGCCTAAAACTGAGTGCTTCTACTGCAAAGGGACTGGTCACTTGAAGCGGAACTGCCCCAAGTATTTGGCGGATAAGAAGGATGGCAAAGTGAACAAAGGTATATGTGATATATATGTTATTGATGTGTATCTTACTAATACTCGTAGTAGCGCTTGGATATTTGATACTGGTTCGGCTGCTCATATTTGTAACTCGAAACAGGGGCTACGGATTAAACGAAGATTGGCTAAGGACGAGGTGACGATGCGCGTCGGGAATGGTTCCAAGGTCGATGTGATCGCCGTTGGCACGCTACCTCTACATCTACCTTCGGGATTAGTTTTAGACCTGAATAATTGTTATTTGGTGCCAGCGTTGAGCATGAACATTATATCTGGATCTTGTTTAATGCGAGACGGTTATTCATTTAAATCAGAGAATAATGGTTGTTCTATTTATATGAGTAATATCTTTTATGGTCATGCACCCTTGAAGAGTGGTCTATTTTTATTGAATCTCGATCGTGGTGATACACATATTTATAATATTGATGCCAAAAGATGCAAAGTTGATAATGATAGTGCAACATATTTGTGGCACTGCCGTTTAGATCATATTGGTGTAAAGCGCATGAAGAAACTCCATACAGATGGACTTTTAAAATCACTTGATTATGAATCATTTGATACTTGCGAACCATGCCTCATGGGCAAGATGACTAAAACTCCGTTCTCCGAAACAATAGAGCGAGCTAATGACTTATTGGAAATAATACATACCGATGTATGCGGTTCGATGAGTGTTGAAGCTCGCGGCGGGTATCATTATTTTCTGACCTTCACAGGTGATTTGAGCAGATATGGGTATATCTACTTAATGAAACATAAGTCTGAAACATTTCAAAAGTTCAAAGAATTTCAGAGTGAAGTGGAGAATCATCGTAACAAGAAAATAAAGTTTCTACGATCTGATCACGGAGGAGAATATTTGAATTACGAGTTTGGCCTTCATTTAAAACAATGTGGAATAGTTTCACAACTCACGCCATCTGAAACACCACAGCGTAATGGTGTGTTCGAACGTCGTAAGCGTACTTTATTAGATATGGTGAGATCTATGATGTCTCTTACCGATTTACCACTATCGTTTTGGGGTTATGCATTAGAGACAGCTGCATTCACGTTAAATATGGCACCATCTAAATCCGTTGAGACGACATCGTATGAACTATGGTTTGGCAAGAAACCTAATCTGTCGTTTCTTAAAGTTTGGGGTTGCGATGCTTATGTGAAAAAGCTTCAGCCTGATAAGCTCGAATCCAAATCGGAGAAGTGCGTCTTCATAGGATAACCAAAATAAACTGTTGGGTACACCTTCTATCACAGATCCGAAGGCAAGATCTTTGTTGCTAAGAATGGATCCTTTCTAGAGAAGGAGTTTCTCTCGAAAGAAGTGAGTGGGAGGAAAGTAGAACTTGATGAGGTAATTGTACCTTCTCTCGAATTGGAAAGTAGCTCATCACAGAAAACCGTTTCCATGATGCCTACACCAACTAGAGAGAAAGCTAATGATAATGATCATGACACTTCAGATCAAGTTACTACCGAACCTCGTAGGCCAACCAGAGCACGTTCCGCACTAGAGTGGCACGGTAATCCTGTTCTAAAAGTCATGTTACTAGACCATGACGAACCTACGAACTATGAAGAAGCGATGATGAGCCCAGATTCCGATAAATGGCTTGAGGCCATGAAATCTGAGATAGGATCCATGTATGAAAACAAAGTATGGACTTTGGTTGACTTGGCCAATGATCGACAAGCCATAGAGAATAAATGGATCTTCAAGAAGAAGACTAATGCTGATGGTAATGTTACTGTCTACAAAGCTCGACTTGTCACGAAAGGTTTTCGACAAGTTCAAGGAGTTGACTACGATGAGACTTTCTCACCTGTAGCGATGCTTAAGTCTGTCCGAATCATGTTATCAATTGCCACATTTTATGATTATGAAATCGGGCAAATGGATGTCAAAACTGCTTTTCTTAATGGATTTCTTAAAGAAGAGTTGTATATGATGCAACCAGAAGGTTTTGTCGATCCTGAAGGTGCTAACAAAGTGTGCAAGCTCCAGCGGTCCATTTATGGACTGGTGCAAGCATCTCGGAGTTGGAATATACGCTTTGATGAGGTGATCAAAGCATATGGTTTTATACGGACTTTTGGAGAAGTCTGTATTTATAAGAAAGTGAGTAGGAGCTCTGTAGCATTTCTAATATTATATGTGGATGACATATTGTTGATTGAAAATAATGTAGAATTTCTGGATAGTATAAAAGGATACTTGAATTAGAGCTTTTCAATGAAAGACCTCGGTGAAGCTGCTTATATATTGGGCATCAAGATCTATAGAGATAGATCAAGACGCTTAATTGGACTTTCACAAAGCACATACCTTGATGAAGTTTTGAAAAATTTCAAAATGGATCAGTCAAAGAAAGGGTTCTTGCCTGTGTTACAAGGTGTGAAGTTGAGTCAGACTCAATGCCCTACCACTTCAGAAGATAGAGAGAAAATGAAAGTCATTCCCTATGCCTCAGCCATAGGTTCTATCATGTATGCTATGCTGTGTACCAGACCTGATGTGTGCCTTGCTATAAGTCTGGCAGAGAGGTACCAAAATAATCCAGGAGTGGATCACTGGACAGCGGTCAAGAACATCCTGAAGTACCTGAAAAGGACTAAGGATATGTTTCTCGTTTATGGAGGTAACAAAGAGCTCGTCGTAAATGGTTACGTCGATGCTAGCTTTGACACTGATCCGGATGACTCTAAGTCACAAACCGGATACGTATTTATATTGAATGGTGGAGCTGTCAGTTGGTGCAGTTCCAAGCAGAGTGTCGTGGCGTGATCTACGTGTGAAGCGGAGTATATAGCTGCTTCAGAAGCAGCGAATGAAGGAGTCTGGATGAAGGAGTTCATATCCGATCTAGGTGTAATACCTAGTGCATCGGGTCCAATGAAAATCTTTTGTGACAGTACTAGAGCAATTGCCTTGGCGAAGGAATCCAGATTTCACAAAAGAACCAAACACATCAAGAGACGCTTCAACTCCATCCGTGATCAAGTCAAGGAGGGAGACATAGAGATTTGCAAAATACATTCGGATCTGAATGTAGCAGACCCATTGACTAAGCCTCTTCCACGAGCAAAACATGATCAGCACCAAGACTCCATGGATGTTAGAATCATTACAATGTAATCTAGATTATTGACTCTAGTGCAAGTGGGAGACTGAAGGAAATATGCCCTAGAGGCAATAATAAAGTTGTTATTTTATATTTCCTTATATCATGATAAATGTTTATTATTCATGCTAGAATTGTATTAACCGGAAACTTGATACATGTGTGAATACATAGACAAAACACCGTGTCCCTAGTAAGCCTCTACTAGACTAGCTCGTTAATCAAATATGGTTAAGTTTCCTAACCATAGACATGTGTTGTCATTTGATGAACGGGATCACATCATTAGGAGAATGATGTGATAGACATGACCCATCCGTTAGCTTAGCATATTGATCGTTCAGTTTTATTGCTATAGCTTTCTTCATGTCATATACATATTCCTTTGACTATCAGATTATGCAACTCCCGGATACCGGAGGAATACCTTGTGTGCTATCAAACATCACAACGTAACTGGGTGATTATAAAGATGCTCTAGAGGTATCTCCGAAGGTGTTTATTGGGTTGGCATAGATCGAGATTAGGATTTGTCACTCCGAGTATCGGAGAGGTATCTTTGGGCCCTCTCGGTAATACACATCATAATAAGCCTTGTAAGCAAAGTGACTAATGAGTTAGTTTCAGGATGATGTATTACAGAACGAGTAAAGATACTTGCCGGTAACGAGATTGAACTAGGTATGAAGATACCGACGATCGAATCTCGGGCAAGTAACATACCGATGAAAAAGGGAATAACGTATGTTGTCATTGCGGTTCGACCGATAAAGTTCTTCGTAGAATATGTAGGAGCCAATATGAGCATCCAGGTTCCGCTATTGGTTATTGAACGGAGAGGTGTTTCGGTCATGTCTACATAGTTCTCGAACCCGTAGGGTCCGCACGCTTAACGTTCGATGACGATTTTGTATTATATGAGTTATGTGATTTGGTGACCGAATGTTGTTCGGAGTCCCGGATGAGATCACGGACATGACGAGGAGTCTCGAAATGGTCGAGAGGTAAAGATTCATATATAGGACGATGATATTCGGACACCGGAAGTGTTCCGGGGGTACCGGGTACATATCGGGTCACCGGAAGGGGTTCCGGGCCTAATGGGCCAAGAGAGGGACAGACCAGCCCCTAAGGGGCTGGTGCGCCCCCCTATAGGCCGAAATAGGAGGAGAAGGAAAGGAGGGAAGGGAGAAGGAAAGGGGAGGATTCGGCCTCCCCCTTTCCTTCCCTCCCCTCCTCTCTTTCCTTCCCCCTCCGATACTTATGGAAGGGGGGAGGCCGACTTGGACGAGGCGCCCAAGTAGGATTACTCCTACTTGGGGCGCCCCTTGCTGCTCCCCTCCCTCTCCCACCTATATATATAAGGGGCGGGGGGGGGGGGGCACCGCTAGAACACACACAACATTGATTCCTAGCCGTGTGCGGCGTCCCCCTCCACAGTTTACGCCTCCGGTCATATCTTCGTAGTGCTTAGGCCAAGCCCTGCGCGGATCACTTCACCATCACCGTCACCACGCCGTTGTGCTGACGGAACTCTCCCTCGACACTTTGCTGGATCAAGAGTTCGAGGGACGTCATCGAGCTGAACGTGTGCAGAACTCGGAGGTGCCGTACATTCGGTGCTTGATCGGTCGGAACGAGAAGAAGTTCGACTACATCAACCGCGTTGTCAAACGCTTTCGCTTTCGGTCTATGAGGGTACGTGGACACACTCTCCCCCTCTCGTTGCTATGCATCTCCTAGATAGATCTTGCGTGAGCGTAGGAATTTTTTTGAAATTGCATACTACGTTTCCCAACACGTAGCGAGGGTCATAGCGCATAACTTCACTGGGATTGTGGCCCCTCAAACGAAATAGTGGAGAAACCTAAAAAAATCAACTAAAAATCTTGTTACTTCTTCCAACATATAAACAACATAAGAACCCACTAATACAAATAGTTACCTTCCCTCTTTTCACGAGCACGGTGCTTCGCTTTGTAGTAATCATCAAGGCCAGAATATTTATCCGGCTCAAACATCCTACATAATACATTATAGACTAGTTAATAACAATGCTGACAACTTTGAACAAATTCTTAAGTCACAAGCATATTAGACATAGAGACAATAACAACAACTTGTTACTTCTTTCTACTTAAAAACAAGAGCAACAACTTATTACTTCTTTCAACTTATAAGCTTATTCGACAAAAAAACACTTCCATACACAATAGCTATATGTACCACCTAATATCACAATATCAAATAGCAATGCTACACAATATCAAACACTTCAACACAACAACTATATCTTCCTCATACACGAAATCTACCCCAAACAACCTATTCAAATTCACTAGGAACAAATAATCTTAGGATTCAACATAATAGAAAAAATATCATCTCTAAAAGCAATACTACACAATATCAAACACTACAACACAACAAGTATATCTTTCTCATATACACGAAATATAGTCCAAACACTCTCCAAACATATTACAAAAACTAATCTTAGCGTTACACCATGTTGCAAAAAATGCAACTCAAATACCTAGTTTTGACTGAAAGAAATTGGAGGGATTGGAAGAGAATACCTCAATGAAGTTGGGGATGACCAAATCCACCAGTTTTGATGGCCAAAATCCAAGATTTGGAGGAGAGGAGAGAGAAGAGCGAAGCTCTCTATTCTTGGCAGCTGGAGAGAGGGCGAAAGAGTGAGTGGTGGGCTGGGTCACGCGGCCCTGCGGCGAAGTAAAAATCCAGGGCAGAAACTCTAGGGGTCTTCGTTTCTGCCCGCCACATCGGCACGCGAGGCTTGACTGTGGGCCAGGCCCGAAATGCCAAAGGCGATGGTGTTTGAAAGTGTCCTGAAAAGGCCATGCTTTTTGGCGTTGGTGAAAAGGGTTAGATTGTGAAATATTTTTTTGAAGAGGTCATTTTGTGTCCAAATTTACTGACAAGGTTAGAACAGTGATTTCGGCCGTGCCGGAGGGGTGGATTCATACGTGCCCTCGCCTGAGTGAAAATGGCGAGAGATAGGCTGACAAAAGACTCGAACCCGTTGTTCCATCGATCAGGAACGGGTGTGACAGTGTATAGTAGTCTAGCATGAGCATAAACGGGAGCATTTGTAGGAGTACAGTGTATTCTAATCGATTTGATTTGATTCGATTCCATTGTCAGCTCTTGACGTACTACTGTATTTCATAAGTAAACACCACGCACTACCAGAATAACCTTATATGCAGACGGTCTTATATATGCCGACGGCCCCCGTCGGCATAGAGGGAGCTATGCCGACGGCCTATGGAAAATCGTAGGCGTAGGAAAGCCGTCGGCATACCTCCATATATGCCGACGGGGGCCGTAGGCATAGAAAGGCCGTCGGCATACAAATATATATGCCTACGGCAGCTGTAGGCATAGTTTGGCCGTCGGCATAGAGGTGGCCTTGGTGGCCCTGGCACAGCCGGCGGGTTCACGCCGTCAAACATATGCCGACGGCCCTAACGTCGGCCGTCGGCATACCTCACTGTGACACGTCATCGATCCGCGGCACCGTGGGCCCGGAGCTATGCCGACGGTTATGCCGTCGGCATATCTCTGGGCCCACGGTGCCGCGGATAGATGTCGTGGCAGGGAGCTATGCCGACGGCATAACCGTCGGCATATATACGTTCATTTTTTTAACTTTTTTTCCTCTATTTTTAATAATAATTTTTTTAAAAAAAAATTATTAATTAAATTGAGTTATGCCGACGGCCTAACCGTAGGCATATCTACGTATAATTTTTTTAACTTTTTTTCCCTGTTTTTAATAATAAAATTCTTTTTTAAAAAAATAATTAAATTGAGCTATGCCGATGGCCTAACCGTAGGCATATCTACGTATAATTTTTTTAACTTTTTTTCCCTGTTTTTAATAATAATATTCTTTTTAAAAAAAATAAATAATTAAATTGAGCTATGCCGACGGCCTAACCGTAGGCATATCTACGTACAATTTTTTTTATTAATTTTTTTAAAATATAATATTTTTTTTCAAAAAAAATTCATTAATTAAATTGTGCCTTATCTATACATAGATACACCACGCGTGTCTCTTGGGCCCAGTTTACCGCCCCGTCAACTCTCGCAGGGTTAGGCGGGACGGGTATTGTTTAATTTGGTGGTACATATGCCGCCAGGTCTTTCTCCGGGCCCTCCTACACGTCCGGAAGTGCGGTGGCGGGTGTAAGCACGGGCTCCGTGGTGTGACCCCCCTCACCGACGTCGCCGCCGCCGTCGCACGGAGGGGGGGGGGAACAGCCACATCGGGCAGTAACGGAGGGAATCTTGCGGTGAGTTGTGTCCGGACCTTGATCCGAAGTGTACCTATGTGCTGGGCTATCACACCCAGGTGAAAATGTCCATCGGTCAAACCCCGTGCGGCGAAAGTCAAAGGCGTAGACCGCCCGGTTCAACTCTCGCAGGTTAGTTAACGGGGACGGGTGTAGTTTGGGGGGTAGCTATGCCGCCGGGTCTTTAGCTGGCCCTCCTACATGTCCGGAAGTGCGGTGACAGGTGCAAGCACCGGCACGCGGCTCCGTGGTGTGACCCCCCTCATCGATGTCGCCCCGCCGTCGCTCGGGTGGTAACGGCCACATCGGGCGAGTAACGGAGGGAAATCTTGCGGTGGGTTGTGCCCGGACCTTGATCCGAAGTGTACCTATGTGCTTGGCTATCACACCCAGGTGAAAATGTCCATCGATCAAACCCCTTCGGCGAAAGTCAAAGGCGTAGACCGCCCGGTCAACGTTCCAGGTTAGACGGGACGGGTTAGTTTGTGGGGGTAGCTATGCCGCCAGGTTCTTTAGCTGGGCCCTCCTACATGTCCGGAATGTGGTGTTAGGTGCAAGCCCCGACGGTGCTCAGTGTGTGACCTCCCTCACCGACGTCGCCGCCGCCGTCGCACGGAGGGGGGAACGGCCACGTCGGGCATTAACAAGGGATATTTCGGGGTTTGTTACCGGACCTTGATCCGAAGTGTACCTATGTGCTGGGCTATCACACCCAGGTGAAAATGTCCATCAGTCAAACCCGTGCGGCGAAAGTCAAAGGCGTAGCTATGCCCGGTCAACTCTCGCAGGGTTAGACGGGACGGGTGTAGTTTGGGGGGGTAGCTATGCCGCCAGGTCTTTAGCTGGCCCTCCTACATGTCCGGAAGTGCGGTGGCAGGTGCAAGCACCCGGCACGCGGCTCCGTGGTGTGACCCCCCTCACCGACGTCGCCGCCGCGGTCTCGCGGAGGGGGGAATGGCCACATCGGGCAGTAAAGAGGGAATCTTGCGGTGGGTTGTGCACGGACCTTGATCCAAGTGTACCTATGTGCTTGGCTATCACACCCAGGTGAAATGTCCATCGGTCAAACCCCGTCCGGCGAAAGTCAAAGGCGTAGACCGCCCGGTCAACGGTTCCAGGGTAGAACGGGACGGGTGTAGTTTGGGGGAGGGTAGCTATGCCGCGAGGTCTTTAGCTGGGCCCTCCTACACGTCGGAAGTGCGATGGCAGGTGCAAGCACCCGGCACCGTGCTCAGTGGTGTGACCCCCCTCACCGACATCGCCGCAGCCGTCGCACGGAGGGGGGGAACGCCACTTCGGGCAGTAACGGAGGGAATCTTGCGGGGGTTGTGTCCGGACATTCATCCAAAGTGTACTATGTGCTGGGCTATCACACCCAGGTGAAAATGTCCATCGGTCAAAACCCCGTGCGGCGAAAGTCAAAGGCGTAGCTATGCCGGTCACTCTCGCAGGTTAGACGGGACGGGTGTACTGGCGGCTTGGGTCCAGACCTGTTCGGTGATGTTCCTATGGTTGACATATCGCAACCAGGTGAAGAGTCCACTGGTCAAAGCATGTCCGGCCAAAGTCAAAGGGCTAGATCGCCGGGTCAACGGTGCTAGGGTTTGTCCGGTCGGGGGCTCCGGGTGCGGCAATGCCACCGAAACACCGCACCAGGTCCTCTTGTATGTGTGAAGTGATGTGGCATGCTCACAACGTTCGTCTTGGGGCTCCGGGTGTGGGCCCCCCTCCACGGATGGCATGTCGCCGTCACTTGAAGAGAGGAATCGTGCGCGTCGGTTAGGTTTTAGTCTGGTCAAGGTGCGTCTATGAAACAAAATATCGCACAGGGTCTTAGGAGAGGAGTGATAGTTGATATATTTTAAAAAATAGAACATTTAAAAAATAAATTATAGTTAAAGTAATTAAAAACATTAAAAAAAACCTATGCCTACGGCTTAACCGTCGGCATAGGTGGCCACGTGGCCCACGACCTGATAAGGCCAGGGCTATGCCGACGGCCTAACCGTCGGCATAGCCCTGACCTTATCCGGATCGGGCGCCCCCCCACCGCTCGCTGCCAGAGTCATTCGACCCACCCCGCGCGACCCACCTCTCGCTCGTTTCTCGCTCCCGCACTCTCCTTCCCTCGCCCCACCCTCGCTCCGCCTTCGCGCCTCTTTCTCTCTCCAGCTCCACCTCCTCCGTCTTCCTCCCCCTATCCACCCTCCGCCTTCCCCTCCACCCAACCATCCCTTTCCGTTTCTCACCCATCCCCTCCACCGCTCGCCTTTCACTGTCTGCCTCTTCCCCTCCTGCCTCTCCTCAGCGATTCGAGTCCGCCTTCCCTTCCTGCCCCCGAGCCCTGCTGCAGGGGGGAGGACCCCGAGGTCCTTGTGGCCTGTGTCTCCTCTTCCGGCCCTCCCTCTCCTGCCTCCTCTCCGCTCCCCTGGGGGCGTCTCTCCCTGCTCTTGGCTGTGTCTGTCTGATGAGGGGCCGCCTACCTCCCCGCCCCCCCCCCCCCCCCCCTCTCCGCCTTCCGTCAACCATAAGGCTGTAAGCGCCCTCCCCTGCTGCTGGTGAGCACCGGCTCCGGCGGTCCGCCGTCCTCTGCTACTGATTTTTTTTTTAGCTTTTTACCTACTATTAGTGCTGGGATAATAAGTCAATTTGATATATACCTACTGTTAGTCCTGTTCTTCCTGAATGTCGATTTGGACCTCCTATTAGTCCCAGTAGTTTACTTGCTCGGAGTTTTCATTATTGCTGTCTCCCAAAGAAAATCATGAAGGCACTCTCTATGGATTATGAGAAAATACATGTTTGTCCGAAGAATTGCCTTTTGTTTAGGCACGAGTATGCGGATGACAAGTACTGTAGGAAGTGCGGTTCGTCTCGGTACCTTGAGGTGGTCGGTGAGGATGGTGAGAAGAGGCAGCTAGCCATCCCCGTAAAGGTGCTTCGGTATCTCCATTTCATTGAAAGACTGCAGCGCCTTTTCCTCACGGAGGAGACTGCCAAAATGATGAAGTGGCACAAGCAAGGTATAAGGTACCATCCGCATAAAATCGTACATCCATCGGAAGCAGAAGCATGGAAGTCGTTCGATGAAGAATACCCCGAGGAAGCAGCCGAGGCTGGGAATGTTAGAATTGGCATATCAGGTGATGGGTTAAATCGGTATGTCGCCAACCCATACAGCTGCTGGCCCGTGTTTGTAATTCCGCTCAATCTCCCTCCCGGTGCCCTAATGCAACGGAAGACCATGTTCTTGTCGCTCTCATCATTCCGGGGCCTGAATACCCGGGGAAGCAATTGGGTGTGTTTTGCAGCCGCTGGTGGATGATTTGCTCCATTCTTGGTACTTTCCGAGGTTGACATCCGGGATCTGCAGAGAATTTCTTGATGAAAGTTTGGTTGCACTAGTGCATGCATGACTTTCCCGGCTATGCTCTATTCTGCGGAGGTGTACCAGTGGAGAGATCCATGCCCAGTGTGCATGCAGGCTCGCAAAATGGATTTGGCTGATAAGGGTGGCAAGTATGTAGCCTTTACCTGCATCGACAGTTCCTCCCTCCAGACCATCCAGCAGGAAGACAAATAACTTCACGAAAGGCCGGTTGTCCATGAAGTAACCGAGATTCCAATGTTTTCCAGGGGCAGATGTTATTGCTCAGCTAAAAGCTCTCAAGCCTAAAGGCAAAGGCAAGGCAAAGAAGCAAGTCAAAGCAAAAGGCTTCGAGGATATGGTGAGAACGCACAACTGGACTCACTTACCCCCTTCTCGCAGCTTCCCTATTTCAAGGACCTCAAACTTCCTTACAACATTGATTTGATGCACACAGAAAGAATGTCGCAAGTCTCTCTTTTCACACGATCCTCAACAATCCTGATAAGACGAAGGATAACGTAAAGCTAGAGCCGATCAACAGAAATTTGTGATAGAACCACGCCTAACACACGAAGCCTCCCACAGGCGGTCGAATAAACTGGTTCAAGCCAGATGCTGACTTCGTTCTTAAAAAGCCTGAAAAGACAGAGGTACTGAAGTGGCTCAACACATAGTGAATTTCACTGATGGTTTGCATCGAATATAAGTAAGGGAGTCAATCTTTCAACGGGCAAAGTGACCGGGCTCAAGAGTCATGACTATCATGTATGGATTGAGCGAATAATGCCAGTGATGGTTCGAGGCTATGTCCCCGAGCATGTTCTGGCGAGTGCTTGCCGCTAAGTCATTTCTTTCCGCATGCTCTGTCTAAAGAAGTAAGTAAGATGTGATTGAACAATTGCATAGAAGGCACCGGAGTGGATATGCAAGCTAGAGAAGATCTTTCCGCCAGGCTTTTTACTCTTTTTTACTCCGATGACACACCTCATTCTGCACCTCGCGAATGAGGTATTGTTGGGGGGGCTGGCAGAATCGTTGGCAGGTACGGCCCTGAGAGACAGAACAAGCATCTCCGACAGAAATGTGGAAACAAACTAATGAGCTTCCATAGCTGAGGCAGTTATCCTAGAGGAGGTGCTCAGACCTCAGGACATCTACTATCCAGACCACGTTCCCCATCTCATAACAAGGTGCCCGTCATACAATATAGAAGAGCCCAGTATCAACCCAGGCTCCATCTATTCAACGTGCAGGTGGCAGGCTGGGGCCTCTAATCTTATACTGCCACGACAAGAGTGGGAGGACCTCATGTTCTATATCTTGCACAACATCAAGGAAGTTGAGGAGTGTGGATGAGGTTACCACTACACAATTCCTTTATGTCTTCCCACATCATCAGTTCTATGTTCACTTATTCCCGGTCTAACACCTCTTTTCTTCTTTTAGTGATTTCCTTCAGGGAATGGACGGGAAATTATCCTCCTACTGAGCGGAGGCACTTACTATTCTCCATCATGGAACCCTGGACGTAAAAATTTTGTTGCTTGTTCATGGAGAAAGTATTTTTCTACATTCCCCTATTAAATACCTAGTTCAACATTTATTAGTTAACCGAACTAATGCACCCAACACTTCAATTATACTTGTAGGAAATAATCCGAACATTCTCTGGATGACGAATTGAGAGGGTTTCCATGGTTTTTACCCTGCTGTCAGACATGTAAAAGTATGATGTGAATGGGTATCGCTTCCATACAGAGGAGCACCAGAAACAGCCTTCCTGATCCCAAAACTATAATACCGGAGTGTACACACCCGTCAAAATTCAGTAGACTACTACGGAGGGTACAAATATATACGAGATTAAATTCGGCAAGGGCACGAAACCCTAAGCCTCCTGTGTTCAAATGCCGATGGTTCGATCCGCGGGAGGGCAGCGACATACAACCCTTCTATTGGTTTGGTCGAAGTTAAACCATCAACCGTCTATGCAGGAGCCGATCTCTTCATTGCGGCTACCCAAGCTACACAATTTTATTATCTGCCTTACCCATGCCAGAAAGAGTACCTAAAGGGTTGGGAAGTTGTGTTCAAGGTGTCGCCACATGGTAAGCTACCGGACCCGAATGAAGCGATTACTACAACATTAACCCCGGAATACGAGGGAGTGTTCTATCAAAGGACCCTATGATGATGTGGTTAGAAACGAACTCCTAGACCATTGGCTGATGATGATGTGGATCCAAACGAGGACGATGCACGGAATGATGGTAGACCATTGTCATGAAAGTGACATACTATGCTACAAAAGTTAAACGAAGACGCTGACGACGAGGAGAGCCTCCACCTCCGTCAGACAACGAGATGATATGATTGATAGTGATGATGAAACCGACCGAGAAATAGGTTACAACAGTGATGATTCGTATGGTTCTAGCAGATGTACGTTTCAAGACTTTTTTTCTATGGTTTAGGATTATGCCTTTTCATGATTATTTATTACTATGCTTTTCCTTCATTCTAATGCGTTTCATAATGCTTTTTTCTTCATTATTAATGTACTATTGTTTATTCTCTTTTCAAACAAGGTTCGTGGAAACTGGGCAAGGGGAAGGCCGCCGGCGTGGGTTTCCTACGCAAGGTCGTCGGCATGCCTATCGGAGTGGTCGAGCACGTAATCCTACCCCCCCGACTACTTGAGGATGACTCCTCACAGGGGGGTCAGGGAGAGGTGCCCCTAGAGGAGGAGGGGGCGGTGGGAGAGCCCTAGAGGGCGAGGGGGTCGCGGCCAGAACAGCGCACCCTCACCGACTTAGGGGTGTTGTCTTCGAGGCCCTCCTCTAGTAGGTACCCTCCTCTAGTGAGGTACCCTCTTACGAGGAGAGGAGGAGGACGACAGGTTCAGGAGGAGGAGGAGGAGGCGGAGGTTCGAGATGGGCGGGGGGATGAGGAGGGGATGAGGGGAGAGATGAGGAGGAGGTAGGTTCAGGGGGGGCCAGATGAGGAGAGGAGCAGCGAGGAGGATGGGGGCGGGGATTGATGTGGTGGCGGGGAGGGGGGTGCAACAGCAAGGGTGGCTGCATGGTAACGCAAAGCTACCAAAGCAGGTTCCTGCTACTGAGGAGCAGAAGTGGCTCATTGAGCCCACGGGGAAAGGTAAGTGTCACTTTATAATAATTTCATTATTTTTGCTTGTCACATGCTCATTCCGGTTGTTATTTATTTTGCTTGTCACATGCTAATAGTTCATTCTTTTGCAGCAACTGGATATTTCTAAAGGGGTCCGTATTCCAACGGCCTCATCACCGTCTTGCTGAGTTATATTGGCCGGGGTTGTACTGTCCGGATCCTTCAGGCACCCGGACCATCGGGTTTTTGGCCACGAGCTGGGACCACTGGGTACGCCCTCCACGCGGAGCATGAGACCCTGCCAAGGCCGTGATCACTACTTTCTGGGTGAGTTCTCTTCAGAAGCACAAGTCCATTCTAGTTTCATGAATGATTTACTCATGGCTTCTTCCATTCTTTGTTTCATGCATGATTGTAGAAATTTTATCGAGTTCTTCCGGAGCATAAGCCAGACCGACCAGATCGTGCTGCGCCAATGCAAGAAGAAGCCCGCCAGATGCAGTACGAGGTGCGCTATGTGCCATCTCGACATACTATCACGACGCTTCTGGTGGTGAAGATACAAAGGAAGAAGCGCGGAGGACGGGCATTACCTTGGAGAGGGACCAGTACTTGGCGTAATATAAAAGAGTTTTTCATTCCGATGTTTGTGGTACATTTTATACCGTTCGTGTTGCATGCCATTATGCTTTCATTATGTAGGTGTGTCCAAATTGGTGTTATGGAAAAGACGAGTCTTGGGCGGCAATTGGTGGATGTTTGGTGTGATACGGATGGAGACTGGGCGGCTACGAGCATCAAAAACAGGCTAACCGAGGGATGGGGGAGTACATGCTCAGGGAAACCGAAACCACTTTCTCCACAAGGCACTTCATGTATGACTACCTCATCGAAACATTCTTCTTCTATTTACTTTCTTATGTATGACTAACCTCTGTTTGGTGGTGCAGGAGGAAAACTGAGCGTTCGCTCTCACACATGGAGGCGTGGGAGATCGCCCATACGCGGAGGAGCCCCAAGCCTGGCGAGTCCAGTTACTACGGCAACACCGCAGAGAAGAGAGAAGGGTCTACTCTCAGGAGTATCTAGGTCATCCTGGCACATCTGACCCCATGAGTGCAGATCTGGAACGAGAGGGTGGTGGTTGGCATGGGGCCCAGAGGCACGGTCGGCAGCCGGTTCTCGATGCTGTTATCACTCCTACTATCTCCACACACGCAGCTCCGAGCTATCGACCCGAGCCTGAGCCAGCGCACGCCCATGACCAGTGCGCAGTCACGCCCTCTTTCAGGACGGCAATCTGTAAGTATTTTTCCTCTTATCTACATTGCTCACTTTATTTTCCAGCATTGAGATGTTATGAGTTCCATCATGTCATAACCGTAGGCCTACATGGAGTACACACGCCAGAGACCATGGCGTGGCACACAAACTTCATGCACACCATGAGAAACAATGCGCAGGATACAACGCGCTCTTGAGGAGATGGCGCCGACGGTTTCCTCAATTGCAAGCAGCACCACCTCCTCCAAACCAACAACGCTGCTTACTTTGAGGAGTTTGTGGCACAGCAGCACGATGGCCCCTCGCCGGTATGTACAATCCCTAAACTATTCACCCAAAGCATATCATGCTTTCAACACATTCTATATCCCGTTAATATGTCTTTTCACATCCAGGGAACCGGTGGATCAACCGTTGGCGGTGGTCTTCGCAGCACCCCGAGTCACGGACCCGACCACTCCGATCCACAGAGGCGAGGTGGAGGCAGTCTTGGCGGTAGCGCTGCCTGTGACGACCTGGGCTTCAGCGGTCTTGGCGGTGACGACCTCCGCGGTGCTCGACTCCTGCCGCTTAAGACTTTTGGTTACTTGTGTGCTTATGCTATGTATTTTAGATGACTTGTGTGTGATGATGCTGATAAACTTGTGGTCTTTGATGTCCTTTAGATGACTTGTTGCTTCTTTATATGCTTATGCTTATATTTATGTTTGATTGTGATGATCTTATGCAATATTGTTGTGACGGTGCCGGATGATACTTAGATGTGTTCTATATGTGTATTTCCATCATATAATTATCTGCTGTATTTTGAACTGATTGATATGAAAACAAACAGGAAAAATAAGAAAAAAATCACATAATAACTATGCCGACGGCCAACCGTAGGCATAGCCCTGGCCTGGCACCCAGTTGCTGACACGTGGCAGATATGCCTACGGCCTAGCCTCGGCATAGTTTCAAACTATGCCGACGGCCAGGCCGTAGGCATAGCCCTCCCCAGAGAGCCCAGCTGCTTGACACGGGCAGGGCTATGCTTACGGCCTTACCGTCGGCATAGTTTTCAAACTATGCCGACACGCTAGGCCGTAGGCATAGCCCTG
Organism: Thinopyrum elongatum; assembly: GCA_011799875.1. Taxonomy (NCBI): domain Eukaryota; kingdom Viridiplantae; phylum Streptophyta; class Magnoliopsida; order Poales; family Poaceae; genus Thinopyrum; species Thinopyrum elongatum. The sequence goes on from CM022297.1 coordinate 529,766,418, forward strand.
TCCCACGAGCAAGGGCTACTCGCCACGTGGCAGGGCTTGCCTACGCCTGGCCGCCGCATAGTTTTGAAACTATGCCCGACGGCCAGGCCGTATGGCATAGCCCTGCCACGTGGCGAGCAGCCTTGGTTGCCGTTTGACGTTAGGCGGGAACGTTGCCGACGGCCCGGGCCGTCGGCATAGATGTACGACACCGTCGTCATAGGACCTATGCGACGGCCTTTCATATCCGACGGGCTTCCGGGCTACGCCGACGTATATTATGCCGACGGCCCGATGCCGACGGGGGCCGTCGGCATAGGCCTATCGACCCACGGTTTTTTCAGGGCTATGCCGACGGCTCGGGCCGTCGGTTAGGGGTCGATTCCGGTGTGACGGGACCACCTGGCCGGAAACTCATAGAGATCCTCCATCTGTCAGCTCAGATCGTCTCCATGCACACTGCAACGATGCTGAGAGCTCAGCTCGTATTGCTTGCATGCGTATCTCCGTCGTTCGCGTGTGCCAAAATCGTCCCGAGTATCCCGGCCCGAATCGACAGCTCGGGGACGCCCAACGCCGCCCCCCGGTGCGTGCGCCCCAGCTCCCACCGTCGGCGTACGCGCAGCAGCCAGACACGGCAGCTCGGTCTCCTATCTTTTTTTTAGCTGGATCACATACCGATCGAGTTAGGCAAGAGCACAACGTACGTAAGTAGAACGTAGCTTACGGTTCTCAACACCTCCCCTCGACTCGTTTGACATTACCAAAAGTCAAACGACAATTAACGGGTGGATCGATTCTCGTTTGACAAAGGAGCCGTCGTGATGCGGAAGCTTTCGTCATGAAGAAAGCAGAGCAGCTGCTGTTCCATACGCATACGCCTCGCATACGCATCGTCCGTACGTCCAAAATGCATTACGTACTCGAGGGCGACGTGAAGCCAAGAATGGTTCCTCCCAGCTCAGCTCGACGCGGAGTTGCTCACTCGTAAAGTCTCCATCGGTTCGCATGTGTCAAACCGATCAAAATCGTCCCGGTATCCCGGCCTTGAATCGACAGCTCGGGCACCCCCCATTTCGCCGGAATACAACATCGGCGCCATACTGCACCTTTCGCCGAATACAACATCGGCGCCATACAGCGCCGTGCCAACCGCACGCGCCCAACAATAACGGCAGAATTGGCGGTCAAACACACTGCATGCCGTCCCTCCTTCCGCGGTAAGGCCAACTCCAACGCAGATTCCAATCGTCCGGCCGCGTTTCGTTTGAGCTCAAACAAAATAGCGGAGCGGCTGCCCCAATGCGCATCTCGTTCTCAAATTTGTCAGTTTTTGTCCCTCAACCCATAGCGCATAGTTGAGCGAGCTTGGCGACGCGCACCAATGAACGGATGGGCACGCGGTGTCTCGGTGTCCACCTCGGCCCGCATGTCGGACGTCCAACCACCTCCCACCGCCCTATCAATGCGCACGGATGGTTGGGCCCGCAAGTCAGCCATCCAGACGGACCCCGGCCACGTCTTTTTTTATGAGGAAGCCATGGACTTTCCACCGCCACTTTCACTTTCCCATCCCATCCCCATCACTTCCCGACCATTGCCCCCTCCATCAGAACAACACCAAATCCTACCCTGTCCACCTCGCTCCCCCCGGCATGGGCTTCTGGAAGTGGCCCACCCCGGCAAGAAGACCAAGCACGACCACAAGGCGGGTCGTCATTCCGCCTCGTCTGGAAGTGCGTCCAGCCCTCCACCTCGCCCGGCTCTTTCTCCATCTCGCCTCCGGCGGTCGCGCCATGCTACAGGACGTACGTGCAAGTCGAAGTCTATACGCCGGTACTGGAGACCGACCACCCCCGTGCCGTGGTTAGATGCCCCCTTCCCAATTGGTGGCATCTGAACCCGGAATCGTGCCCATTCCCCCGTCCGACGAGCGCCGTGCCCGCCTTCAGGAGATCGCCCGTCGTCGCACCAGGCTTCCCAGGCTGCTCCTCGCTGACTGCTAGTATGATGTCGATTCAACTCCCTGGGACATGGTTCCAGGACGAGCACGACACTGTGTCGGCAAACCTTTTGCCGGCCGTGGTCTAGCCCGCCCTGTGTGTCCCAGAGTGCGCCCCGTGTGCGCGCACCGAGCCCGCCAAATGTTGCGGCGCACGCGGTGCGCGTCCCTAACACGACGCCGTCTCCCTTCCGCCGTCCCACCCACACCACCGCCCGCAGCTCCCCGCCATGACTGCCGAGGAGGAGAGTGCTCTGCACCGTCATGGAGTACTCCGACGGGAGTACATGGCGCCAATAGGAGGAGGAGTGGTAGGTCCTCCAGGAGATGCTCGAGCGGTGCCTCCGGAGACTTGTATGTGTCGGAGCCGGACGTCAAGCAGGACGTGAAGGAGAAAGCCCACGGAGGAGCGTGCATGGGCGTCTGGTCACCACCACCGCCGCCGCCACCCCCTCGTCCGCCGCACGCCTGCCTCCAACCGCGCCGGGCATTCTGGGTGCCGTCGCCCATCTCTGGACGCCCCCCCCCGCCCTAAATCGACCTGACGAGCGCAATGAGGATGGTGGCGCCTGAAGAACGGCGATTGCGACGTCAATCAGCATCGGTGCCGATGGCTTCTACGGCATGCGGATGCCCGCATTATTTTTTTATTTTTTTTAGATTTCATCTTATGCACTGTGTGTGACCGTGACGACGGTGATTGTTAGTTAAGTTATTTATGTTTTAAAAAAAAACCGTTCTACAATGCCTTTTTTTGTGTTTTTTTTAAGTCCACACAAATAAGTTGGGGACACGGCCGCGCGTTGGGTGCCTCGCACTAGGCTGGGGCCCAAACCGGACATGGGTGTCGTTTTACCATCTCAAACGCATCAAATCTGGACCCAGCGGACGTCCTTTTGGAGTCACGCTTGGATTGGCCTAAGCGAAAGACACGCACAAAATCTGCAAAACTAATAGGAGAAGATCGATATAGTGTCACTGTTTTTATGTCCGAAGAAGAGAGAAGATCCCCGTCTCTGCTCCAATGCTAGACACATCCATATTTTTAAAAAATCATAAGAGGAGACCCCCATCCGACTTGCATTCTTCTTGCCTATAAGGCTTTGGCAACCTCTTGCTAGATACGGTTCAAGTGAACCAGAAACACATAGGGCACCGAAGAAGAGATAACGCAACAAATAAACACACTCACACACGCATAACAGGGAGAGAATTAGGGTCGGTGATGATATGATGATTTGCATTCCAACCCGGCATGTTCCATAGATCTCAACGGAGCATGTGGACTGTATCATGTGCTCTGTGCTGTAGAGTAGCTGATGGTTCTCACTCCCTCTCTCTCTCCCTCTCTCTCTCTCACTCTCTCTCTCTCTATATATCTATATATATATTATATATATATATATATACTCTCTCTTTTGACATTACCAAAAGTCAAATCTTGACAACTAATAGGTGGATTGATAGATGCCAGACCAATGGGAGGAAGTAAATATAACTAACCTGTCACAACATCGACGTCGATGATGATGACATTCATGCTTAATTAGCAAGCAACTAGGGGGCAAAAAGGCATAATCCTAGGTTTATTCCCTACCCGAAGCAATGCCAGCGACACTCTGCTTACCCTAGTACTCCCTCCGTAAACTAATATAAGAGCGTTTAGAATACTAAAATAGTGATCTAAATGCTCTTATATTAATTTACAGAGGGATTATATTTTTCTTCCCTCTCCATATGACCCCATCTCAGATGTTTTTTCGATCGAATATCCACCCATGTTGCATGCCTTTGACATTAGTAAAGTCAAAGGCAAACAGAGAGAAGCTAGCCGCTGGTTCAGTGACGGTGCACGTGAAAGGGATAGTTAATCGGATTGATTGGTGAGTTAATCTCCCTTTTCACCATAGTACAACGCAAGCGCTCATACATACATGCACACCAGTCATCCGTATGAACGCACACCGCACACCCTAACCTTATGACACCTCCATAGACTGGCGACACATATCATCTTGAGATTTACGAAGTCATCTAGGCTCTCGTCGTCGACGGGAACGTATCCTCCCACTGAAAGCCGCATCGCCGAAAATCCTGAAATAAATCGAAAAATAATGCGAGCACCAGGACTTAACACTGTATGACCGGAGATCCGACTGTCCCTCTACCATCCAACCACAGGTTGGTTCACGTGAGTTCAATTCACCTGTAATTACCAAAAATGCTAAACGCACGGACGGCATACGCCATACGCGGCTGTTACGGGCATTCCACTATACTCATTAGCGCCCCCTGATTTTCACCCGGGTGGGGCCCCAGCCTCTTCTTAATCACTATTAAAAAGTGACGTCACAATCCACCCCTTAAACGCTTGTAACGTCCGTTGACTGTTACAAAGCGTCCTTAATTACTTGTAAATCCTGATGTGACTCGCACTTTGCATCCATTGGTCCGGAACTGATCAATCGCTGACCAGCCGTTCATGCGCGCGCACTCACTCTTGCGCCGTTTGCGTGATTTCTCCATGTAAAAATGAATGTTCAACCAGCCGTTGTGTTTGATTTTTCTAATCACCGACATATAAGATGCCGTTGTTGGGCGCGTGCGGCCTCGAACTGGTGCGACGGGGGGTCACTATATACACAGGCTGCAACTCCATTCAACGAGACAACGTCGGGTCTACAAAGACTCGGCCACAATCGCCCGAATCGGCTCCTTCTGGAATACCTACTTTTCCTACTATCTGTTGGCATCATCGACCTAGCCCAGTCTCACTGGAGCTTGCTTCTGAACATCGAGGCGGGGGCGCAGACGACCGGGGTCTCGGGACGGTCGTGAAGGGCGGCGGTGGCGCCGTCCCCGTCTCAACGAGCAGTGCCTCCTCGACGGGAGTTGTGCTGGCGCGGAAGGAATCCGCCGGAGTTTTTGCGGCGACGGCGAGGCAGCGACCCGCGTCCGTCGCTGCACGACGTGCTGAGTACCCTGGATTTGGAGGACGAGCAGCTGCGCACGTTCGCCGTCTCCTCACGCCTTCGTTCCGGCGCCGCGAGCGGGCACGGATCAGCAAGGGTGCTCACCTCTCCTTTCCTGCAAGCTGCTACCCTCGACGTCCGGGCAGGGCACTGCCGGTGAGGACGCAGGCCGGCCGAAGCCGGGAGGTGCTGGACCATCCGATGCCGAGAGAGGCCAAGAGCAAAAGAGCCCAATGAAGAAGGTGTGCGAGAGGTGCCGGTGGCTGAGGGCGGCGTCAACGGACCCGACGACCATGGGCATGGCGCATACGGCCAGAAGCCCATCAAGGGCCCCCCTACCTCGTGTAACACTAACTTCTGTTTTTCTTCCGTTGACCCAGGACATCACGCCATCAGTGACATAATGTTACTGAAGCGCGAATGATGCACACGCAGAGGCTCCTACGATTGCAAGCAGCCTGAAGGCGTGCACGCTAAGAGCTGGTGGAGCGCATTCCGCCATGCCCGACGTGCTCGTTCTATCACCTACATCGTCGACCCCACTGCCATGCCGGCACCAACATACAGCACGCTCGGCTAGCACCGATGGCCACCCCGCCCCAAACGTCGCCCGTGTCCGATGACACGCCCATTGAACCGTGGAAATGATGACAGGCTCCGACGTGCCTCCTCACTCCGCGCTGGTGCGAGATGCAGTGTGAGCTCTGGTCGCCCGTGGACATGGACGTTCTGTTCTCCCTTCCTTTGACAAGCGATTTTTTGATCATTTCTTCGATGACGACGCATCGGGCACAGGTCCTCGCTGTATTATAGCTCTATTAGTCAGTACGAGAATCGTTCCACTGTGATGGAACGAAAGCTCGAAAGTCTTTGTTTCTGCAGGAATGGCTTGGAGATGTTCATGCGTTGTGCAAAGAGAGGCCTCTCTCCTTACGAAAATGGCCTATATATAGTCTTTGAATCAAGCAAACTGTTCGAAGGGAATAAAGATGGAACGGTGGAATTGATTGTTTTATTACTTGAGCCTTGTCCAAGCTCACTGAGCTTTGACCCTGACGCGCTCCGTGTTGCTGCCCGGGCATGGCCGGCCTATGCGTGGCCTCGGATGGCCCCATAGTTTAATTAGTTAGCTCTCCTATGTATTAGTCTTCACCGCGGGCCACAATAGCTGGTTTTGAGTTAGGTCTGTCTCCTGCTTTTGTTCTGGGGCATCAGTGGTTAGGGTTAGCTAGACAACAGCGAGATGTTGGGTCTATTTTTTTGGCTCCTGTGTACCCCTTGCTTAGTAGAATTGGTGTGTTGTATTCCCTTTCTAGTATGCAAACTTGATGGAGAAAATCTTGTGTCCCCATGAGTAATACAACCCTGCTATCATGTCGTGCTTCCGTGGTCTAAACTCGCCGCTAAGCGCTCCGCGTTGGCTGAAGTGGTCCTCTGCCCAAACTCTGGATTACTGTGCCTACAGGAAACAAAGATCGATCCTGCAGCCTCTTTGGTCCGAGATATTGGGTGGAGCAAGTCAGATTGGATGTGTTGGTGCTGCCCTCACTTGGCTCTAGGGGGGTGCAGCAATTTTTTCGGGACCAAAGTTGCTTGATGTGCAATCGCACAGGATAGGCTGCTTCTCCATCACGTTAAAGTGGCAGCTGCTTTCAATGACCCAAGATGCATACTGGCTACAAATGTCTACGGCCCCTCTGTGATGCCGTTAAGGATGAGTTCTGCTCGCGATGGCAAATGCTGGCACCATGCGTCAGAGAGCCCTGCCTGATCTGTGGACCAATTTTAATGTCATCTACGAGGGCAAAAGGGGGTGCCAAAACCCCCCAACCAAAAAAAAAAGCCCCCAACCCCCTTTTTTCCCAACACACCCCTCCAAAAACATCTAAAAAACCCCCTGAAGGGGAATGTTGGGCCGGTTCAGAACTGCTTTGGTTTTGATGCGCGGCTGGTCTTACATGAACTCAAGTGCCAAATGACTCAGGTGGATCACTTTGGTCCAAACAAGAGGCCAAGCAACCCCACGCCTCTGTGCATTGACAAGTTTCTTCAACACAATCTGGGACCGGATCACTCAGCTCTATATGCCTCCCTGTTACAAAACATGGCCCCCCCCCCCCCCCCCGCCCCTCTTCCCCCCCCCCACCCCTTGTCCCACCTCCGTGGTCTGATCATTGCCCCCCTCATTTCTTGCTGTTGTTTGTTTTTTTGCCCCCCCCCCCCAACAAACCACAAACCCCCGTCCCTTCGTCAGCATCAAGATCAACCTGAAGGGCGCTGCAGCTGACCTGCAGATCTTGAGTCAAATCCCTCTTCAATGAGGCAAACTTAAGTTTTCACATGCCTCTGAAGTCATCCTCAGCTAGATGTTTGCACAGGAAACAGAGCTCTGACGCCAAGAGATTCAACCTGCGGAAGCCTTCTGAAGCAGCGACGCTGGGTTTTGCACGACTCGAGCGACCACGGAGAGCACGCATCGCGCATAACAGGTTTGCGAGTGGGGGACCCCGTACAAAGCTTTTCCATGCCAAATTGAATTCAAGAAGAAGAAAACTTCAATCCATTCTCCGGAATCTAGGAGTAGAATCATACCGACGACCTCAGGACAAAGCGGATGCCTCCACACCCTCAATGACTTGTTTGGGGACAAAAAACAACCTCGACAGTGCTCGATCAACTGGACCGACCGTTGCCTCTGCCCGTGATCAATGGCGAAGGAAATGGACCTGCTTTTCATCGAGGCGGAATGTGGGCGACCATTCCTCCCTCTCCGGTGGATAAAGCTCCAGGGCCGGACGGCTTCCTGAAGGGGGTTTTTCAGAGCATGCTGGCCACATCAAGATGACTTATGCAAGTTTTTCATGCCTTCTACACCTCCTGGGAGGGGAGATATTCAGGCGGTAACTCTTGCGCTAATTCACTCTCGGCTGTCCAAAAAGGCGGTGCCTCCGAGTGGCATGCTCACACGTTCGTCTTGGGGCTCCGGGGTGTGGCCCCCCTCCACGGATGGCAGTGTCGCCGTCACTTGAAGAGAGGAATCGTGCGCGTCGGTTAGGTTTTAGTCTGGTCAAGGTGCGTCTATGAAACAAAAATATCGCACAGGGTCTTAGGAGAGGAGTGATAGTTGATATATTTTAAAAAATAGAACATTTAAAAAATAAATTATAGTTAAAGTAATTAAAAAACATTAAAAAAAAACCTATGCCTACGGCTTAACCGTCGGCATAGGTGGCCACGTGGCCCGACCTGATAAGGCCAGGGCTATGCCGACGGCCTAACCGTCGGCATAGCCCTGACCTTATCCGGATCGGGCGCCCCACCACCGCTCGCTGCCAGAGTCATTCGACCCACCCGCGCGACGCACCTCTCGCTGCTCCCGCACCGCCGCCGTCCCGCGACCCACCCGCGCCGGCCTGCCGCCGCTTGCTCCGGCCAGCCGCCGCCGCCTCGTCCCCGCCACCGCCCGGGCCGCCCCGTCCCCGCCACCGCCCGGGCCGGTCGCCCCATCCCCGCCACCGCCCGGGACGGTCGCCTCTTCCCCGCCAGCGCCGCCGCCGCCC
>CM022297.1:529775140-530080680 GCA_011799875.1 Thinopyrum elongatum
ACCTCAAACTTCCTTACAACATTGATGTGATGCACACAGAAAAGAATGTCGCAGTCTCTCTTTTCCACACGATCCTCAACAATCCTGATAAGACGAAGGATAACGTTAAAGCTAGAGCCGATCAACAGAAAATTTGTGATAGACCACGACTAAACACGAAGCCTCCCACAGGCGGTCGAATAAACTGGTTCAAGCCAGATGCTGACTTCGTTCTTAAAAAGCCTGAAAAGACAGAGGTACTGAAGTGGCTCAAACACATAGTGAAGTTCACTGATGGTTATGCATCGAATATAAGTAAGGGAGTCAATCTTTCAACGGGCAAAGTGACCGGGCTCAAGAGTCATGACTATCATGTATGGATTGAGCGAATAATGCCAGTGATGGTTCGAGGCTATGTCCCCGAGCATGTCTGGCGAGTGCTTGCCGAGCTAAGTCATTTCTTCCGCATGCTCTGTGCTAAAGAAGTAAGTAAAGATGTGATTGAACAATTGCATAAGAAGGCACCGGAGTTGATATGCAAGCTAGAGAAGATCTTTCCGCCAGGCTTTTTTACTCCGATGACACACCTCATTCTGCACCTCGCGAATGAGGTATTGTTGGGGGGGCCTGTGCAGAATCGTTGGCAGTACGGCCCTGAGAGACAGAACAAGCATCTCCGACAGAAATGTGGAAACAAAGCTAAGATTGAAGCTTCCATAGCTGAGGCAGTTATCCTAGAGGAGGTGTCAGACCTCAGGACATCATACTATCCAGACCACGTTCCCCATCTGCATAACAAGGTGCCTCGATACAATATAGAAGAGCCCAAGTATCAACCCAGGCTCCATCTATTCAACGTGCAAGGTGGCAGGGCTGGGGCCTCGAAATCTTATAACATGCCACGACAAGAGTGGGAGGACCTCATGTTCTATATCTTGCACAACATCAAGGAAGTTGAGGAAGTGTGGATGAGGTAATACCACTACACAATTCCTTTATGTCTTCCACATCATCATGTTCTATGTTCACTTATTCCCGGTCTAACACCTCTTTTCTTCTTTTAGTGATTTCCTTCAAGAGGAATGGACGGGAATTAATCCTCCTACTGAGGCGGAGGCACTTACTATTCTCCATCATGGAAACCCTGGACGTAAAAATTTTGTTGCTTGGTTCATGGAGAAAGTAATTTTCTACATTCCCCTATTAAATACCTAGTTCAACATTTATTAGTTAACCGAACTAATGCACCCAACACTTTCAATTATACTTGTAGGGAAATAATCCGAACATATCTATGGATGACGAATTGAGATGGGTTTCCATGGGTTTTGACCCTGCTGTCATGACATGTAAAAAGTATGATGTGAATGGGTATCGCTTCCATACAGAGGAGCACCAGAACAGCCGTCCTGATCCCAAAACTATAAATACCGGAGTGTACACCCCCGGTCAAAATTCAGTAGACTACTACGGAAGGGTACAAAATATATACGAGATTAAATTCGGCAAAGGGCACGAAACCCTAAGCCTGCCTGTGTTCAAATGCCGATGGTTCGATCCGCGGGAGGGGCAGAGACATACGCCTTCTATTGGTTTGGTCGAAGTTAAACCATCAACCGTCTATGCAGGAGCCGATCTCTTCATTGCGGCTACCCAAGCTACACAAGTTTATTATCTGCCTTACCCATGCCAGAAAGAGTACCTAAAGGGTTGGGAAGTTGTGTTCAAGGTGTCGCCACATGGTAAGCTACCGGACCCGAATGAAGACGATTACTACAACATTAACCCCGTGACATACGAGGGAGTGTTCTATCAAGAGGAACCTGATGATGATGTGGTTAGAAACGATGACTCTAGACCATTGGCTGATGATGATGTGGATCCAAACGAGGACGATGCACGGAATGATGGTGAGACCATTGTCAATGAAAGTGACATACTTATGCTACAAAAGTTAAACGAAGACGCTGACGACGAGGAAGAGCCTCCACCTCCGTCAGACAACGAAGATGATATGATTGATAGTGATGATGAAACCGACCGAGAAATAGGTTACAACAGTGATGATTCGTATGGGTTCTAGCAGATGTACGTTTCAAGACTTTTTTTCTATGGTTTAGGATTATGCCTTTTCATGATTATTTATTACTATGCTTTTTCCTTCATTACTAATGCGTTTCATAATGCTTTTTTCTTCATTATTAATGTACTAATTGTTTATTCTCTTTTCAATACAGGTTCGTGGAACATGGGCAAGGGGAAGGCCGACGGCGTGGGTTTCCTACGCAAGGTCGTCGTCATGCCTAGTCGGAGTGGTCGAGCACGTAATCCTACCCCCCGACTACTTGAGGATGACTCCTCACAGGGAGGTCGAGGGAGAGGTGCCCCTAGAGGAGGAGGGGGCGGTGGGAGAGCCCCTAGAGGGCGAGGGGGTCGCGGCCAGAAACAGCGCACCCTCACCGACTTAGGGGTGTTGTCTTCGAGGCCCTCCTCTAGTGAGGTACCCTCCTCTAGTGAGGTACCCTCTTACGAGGAGGAGGAGGAGGACGACGAGGTTCAGGAGGAGGAGGAGGAGGAGGCGGAGGTTCGAGATGGGGCCGAGGAGGAGGAGGAGGAGGAGGTTCAGGAGGGGGCCGAGGATGAGGAGGAGGAGGCAGGCGAGGAGGATGGTGGTGGCGGGGATGATGGTGCTGGCGGGGAGGGGGGTGGCAACAGCAAGGGGTGGCTGCGTGGTAACGCAAAGCTACCAAAGCAGGTTCCTGCTACTGAGGAGCAGAAGTGGCTCATTGAGCCCACGGGGAAAGAGTAAGTGTCACTTTATAATAATTTCATTATTTTGCTTGTCACATGCTCATTCCGGTTGTTATTTATTTTGCTTGTCACATGCTAATAGTTCATTCTTTTGCAGCAACTGGATATATTCTAAAGGGGTCCGTATTCCCAACGGCCTCATCACCGTCTTGCTGAAGTTATATTGGCCGGGGTTGTACTGTCCGGATCCAGTCAGGCACCCGGACCATCGGGTTTTGGCCACGAGCTGGGACCACTGGGTAGCGGCCCTCCACGCGGAGCATGAGACCCATGCCAAGGCCGTGATCACTACTTTCTGGGTGAGTTCTCTTCAGAAGCACAAGTCCATTCTAGTTTCATGAATGATTTAACTCATGGCTTCTTCCATTCTTGTTTCATGCATGATTGTAGAAATTTTATCGAGTTCTTCCGGAGCATAAGGCCAGAGCCGACCAGATCGTGCTGCGCCAATGCAAGAAGAAGGCCCGCCAGATGCAGTACGAGGTGCGCTATGTGGCCATCTCGACATACTATCACGACGCTCTTGGTGTGAAGATGACAAAGGAAGAAGCGCGGAGGACGGGCATTACCTTGGAGAGGGACCAGTACTTGGCGGTAAGTATAAAAGATTTTTCATTCCGATGTTTGTGGTACATTTTACCGTTTCGTGTTGACATGCCATTATGCTTTCATTATGTAGGTGTGTCCAAATTGGTGTTATGGAAAAGACGAGTCTTGGGCGGCATTGGTGGATGTTTGGTGTGATACGGATGGAGACTGGGCGGCTACGAGCATCAAAAACAAGGCTAACCGAGGGATGGAGGGAGTACATGCTCAGGGAAACCGAAACCACTTTCTCCACAAGGCACTTCATGTATGACTAACCTCATCGAAACATTCTTCTTCTATTTACTTTCTTATGTATGACTAACCTCTGTTTGGTGGTGCAGGAGGAGAAACTGAAGCGTTCGCTCTCACACATGGAGGCGTGGGAGATCGCCCATACGCGGAGGAGCCCCAAGCCTGGCGAGTCCAAGTACTACGGCAACACCGCAGAGAAGAAGCAGGTCTACTCTCAGGAGTATCTCAGGTTACATCCTGGCACATCTGACCCCATGAGTGCAGATCTGGACGAGAGGGTGGTGGTTGGCATGGGGCCCAGGAGGCACGGTCGGCAGCCGGTTCTCGATGCTGTTATCACTCCTACTATCTCCTACACGCAGCTCCGAGCTATCGACCCGAGCCTGAGCCAGCGCACGCCCATGACCAGTGCGCAGTCACAGGCCCTCTTTCAGGAGCGGCAATCTGTAAGTATTTTTCCTCTTATCTACATTGCTCACTTTATTTTCCAGCATTGAGATGTTTATGAGTTCCATCATGTCATACCGTAGGCCTACATGGAGTACACACGCCAGGAGACCATGGCGTGGCACACGAGACTTCATGCACACCATGAGCAGAACAATGCCAGGATACAACGCGCTCTTGAGGAGATGGCGGCCGGACGGGTTCCTCAATTGCAAGCAGCACCACCTCCTCCAACACAACCAACGCTGCTTACCTTTGAGGAGTTTGTGGCACAGCAGCACGATGGCCCCTCGCCGGTATGTACATCCCTAAACTATTCACCCAAAGCATATCATGCCTTTCAACACAGTCATATATCCCGTTAATATGTCTTTTCAACATCCAGGGAACCGGTGGATCAACCGTTGGCGGTGGTCTTCGCAGCACTCCCGAGTCACGGAGCCCGACCACTCCGATCCACAGAGGCGGAGGTGGAGGCAGTCTTGGCGGTAGCGCTGCCTGTGACGACCTGGGCTTCAGCGGTCTTGGCGGTGACGACCTCCGCGGTGCTCGACATCCTGCCGCTTAAGACTTTTGGTTACTTGTGTGCTTATGCTTATGTATTTTAGATGACTTGTGTGTGGTGATGATGATGATAAACTTGTGGTCTTTGATGGTCCTTTAGATGACTTGTGTGCTTCTTTATATGCTTATGCTTATATTTATGTTGATTGTGATGATGCTTATGCATATATTGTTGTGACGGTGCCGGATGATACTTAGATGTGTTCTATATGTGTATTTCCATCATATATATATCTGCTGTATATTTGAACTGAATTGATATGAAAACAAACAGGAAAAAGAAGAAAAAAAATCAAATAATAACTATGCCGACGGCCTAACCGTAGGCATAGCCCTGGCCTGAGCACCCAGTTGCTGACACGTGGCAGATATGCCTACGGCCTAGCCGTCGGCATAGTTTCAAACTATGCCGACGGCCAGGCCGTAGGCATAGCCCTCCCCATGAGAGCCCAGCTGCTGACACGTGGCAGGGCTATGCTTACGGCCTAGCCGTCGGCATAGTTTCAAACTATGCCGACAGCTAGGCCGTAGGCATAGCCCTGTCCCACGAGCAAGGGCTACTCGCCACGTGGCAGGGCTATGCCTACGGCCTGGCCGTCGGCATAGTTTGAAACTATGCCGACGGCCAGGCCGTAGGCATAGCCCTGCCACGTGGCGAGCAGCCCTTGGTTGCCGTTTGACGTTAGGCGGGAACGTTGCCGACGGCCCGGGCCGTCGGCATAGATGTACGGACACCGTCGGCATAGGACCTATGCCGACGGCCTTTCTATGCCGACGGGCTTCCGGGCTACGCCGACGTATATTATGCCGACGGCCCGATGCCGACGGGGGCCGTCGGCATAGGCCTATCCCGACGGTTTTTCAGGGCTATGCCGACGGCTCGGGCCGTCGGTATAGGGGTCGATTCCGGTAGTGACGGGACCACCTGGCCGGAAACTCATAGAGATCCTCCATCTGTCAGCTCAAGATCGATCTCCATGCACACTGCACGATGCTGAGAGCTCAGCTCGTAGTGCTTGCATGCGTATCTCCGTCGGTTCGCGTGTGCCAAATCGTCCGAGTATCCCGGCCCGAATCGACAGCTCGGGGACGCCCAACGCCGCCCCCCGGTGCGTGCGCCCCAGCTCCCACCGTCGGCGTACGCGCAGCAGCCAGACACGGCAGCTCGGTCTCCTATCTTTTTTTTAGCTGGATCAACATACCGATCGAGTTAGGCAGAGAGCACAACGTACGTAAGTAGACGTAGCTTACGGTTCTCAACCACCTCCCTCGACTCGTTTGACATTACCAAAAGTCAAACGACAATTAACGGGTGGATCGATTCTCGTTTGACAAAGGAGCCGTCGTGATGCGGAGCTTTCGTCATGAAGAAAGCAGAGCAGCTGCTGTTCCATACGCATACGCCTACGCATACGCATCCGTACCGTACGTCCAAAATGCATTACGTACTCGAGGGCGACGTGAAGCCAAGAATGGTTCCTCCCAGCTCAGCTCGACGCGGAGTTGCTCAGCTCGTAAAGTCTCCATCGGTTCGCATGTGTCAAACCGATCAAAATCGTCCCGGTATCCCGGCCTTGAATCGACAGCTCGGGCACCCCCATTTCGCCGAATACAACATCGGCGCCATACTGCACGCTTTCGCCGAATACAACATCGGCGCCATACAGCGGCCGTGCCAACCGCACGCGCCCAACAAGTACGGCAGAATTGGCGGTCAAACACACTGCATGCCCGTCCACTCCTTCCGCGGTAAGGCCAACTCCAACGCAGATTCCAAATCGTCCGGCCGCGTTCGTTTGAGCTCAAACAAATAGACGAGCCGGCCCAATGCGCATCCTCGTTCTCAAATTGTGTCAGTTTTTGTCCGCTCAACCCATAGCGCATAGTTGAGCGAGCTTTGCGGACGCGCACACAATGAACGGATGGGCACGCGGTGTCTCGGTGTCCACCTCGGGCCCGCATGTCGGACGTCCAACCACCTCCCACCGACCCTAGTCAATGCGCACGGATGGTTGGGCCCGCAAGTCAGCCATCCAGACGGCCCCGGCCACGTCTTTTTTTATGAGGAAGCCATGGACTTCCACCGCCACTTTCACTTTCCCATCCCCATCCCCATCAACTTCCCGACCATTGCCCCCTCCATCAGAGACACCAAATCCTAGCCGCTGTCCACCTCGCTCCCCGCCGGTCATGGGCTTCTGGAAGTGGCACCCCGGCAAGAAGACCAAGCACGACCACAAGGCGGGTCGTCATCCGCCTCGTCTGGAAGTGCGGCCAGCCACTCCACCTCGCCGGCGTCTTTCTCCATCTCGCCTCCGGCGGTCGCGCCATGCTACAGGACGTACGTGCAAGTCGAAGTCTACCGCCGGTACTGGAGACCGGCACCCCGCTGCCGTGGTTAGATGCCCACCTTCCCAATGGGTGGCATCTGAACCCGGATCAGGTGCCCATTCCCCCCGTCCCGACGAGCGGCCGTGCCCGCCTTCAGGAGATCGCCCGTCGTCGCACCAGGCTTCCCAGGCTGCTCCTCGCTGACTGCTAGTATGATGTCGATTCACCCTCTGGGACACATGGTTCCAGGACGAGCACGACATGTGTCGGCAAACCTTTTTTGCCGGCCGTGGTCGTAGCCCGCCCTGTGTGTCCCAGAGTGCGCCCCGTGTGCGCGCACCGAGCCCGCCAAAAGTGTGCGGCCGCACGCGGGTGCGCGTCCTAACACCGACGCCGTCTCCCTTCCCGCCGCCACCACCCCCGCAGCCTCCCGCCATGACGGCCGAGGAGGAGGAGTGGCTCCTGCAGGCCGTCATGGAGGACTCCGAGCGGGAGTACAGGCGCCAATAGGAGGAGGAGTGGGAGGGCCTACAGGAGATGCTCGAGCGGTAGGCCTCCGGAGACGTGTATGTGTCGGAGCCGGACGTCAAGCAGGACGTGAAGGAGAAGCCCACGGAGGAGCGTGCATGGGCGTCGTGGTCACCACCACCGCCGCCGCCACCCCCGTCGCCGCCGCAGCCTGCACAACACGCGCCGGGGCCATTCTGGGTGCCGTCGCCCCATCTCTGGACGCCCCCGCCCTAAATCGACCTGACGAGCGACAATGAGGATGGTGGCGCCTGAAGACGGCGATTGCGACGGCATCAGCATCGGTGCCGATGGCTTCTACGGCATGCGGGGCGGCCGCATTATTTTTTTATTTTTTTTAGTTTCATCTTATGCACTGTGTGTGAGCCGTGACGACGGTGGATTGTTTAGTTAAGTTATTTATGTTTTAAACCGTTCTACAATGCCTTTTTTTGTGTTTTTTTAAGTCCAACACAAATAAGTTGGGGACACGGCCGCGCGTTGGGTGCCTCGACACTAGGCTGGCCCAAACCGGACATGGGTGTCTGTTTTACCATCTCAAACGCATCAAATCTGGACCAAGCGGACGTCCGTTTGGAGTCACGCGTTGGATTGGCCTAAAGCGAAAGACACGCACAAAATCTGCAAACTAATAGGAGATCGATATAGTGTCACTGTTTTTATGTCGAAAGAAGAGAGAAGATCCCCGTCTCTGCATCCAATGATAGACACATCCATATTTTTAAAAAAATCATAAGAGGAGACCCCCCATCCGAATTGCATTCTTCTTGCCTATAAAGGCTTTGCAACCTCTTGCTAGATACGGTTCAAGTGAACCAGAAACACATAGGGGCACAGAAGAAGAGATAAAGCAAAAATAACACACATCCACAACGCATAAAGCAGGGAGAGAATTAGGGTCGGTGATGATATGATGATTTGCATTCCAACCCGGCATGTTCCATAGATCTCAACGGAGGCATGTGGACTGTATCATGTGCTCTGTGCTGTAGAGTAGCTTATGGTTCTCAACCTCCTCTCTCTCTCTCTCTCTCTCTCTCTCTCTCTCTCTATATATATATATATATATATATATATATATATATACCTCTCTTTTGACATTACCAAAAGTCAAATCTTGACAACTAATAGGTGGATTGATAGATGCCAGATCCAAATGGAGGAAGTAGTATAACTAACCTGTCACAACATCGACGTCGATGATGATGACATTCATGCTTAATTAAGCAAGCAACTAGGGGGCAAAAAGGCATAATCCTAGGTTTATTCCCTACCCGAAGCAGATGCCAGCGACACTCTGCTTACCCTAGTACTCCCTCCGTAAACTAATATAAGAGCGTTTAGAATACTAAAATAGTGATCTAAATGCTCTTATATTAATTTACAGAGGGAGTATATTTTTCTCCCTCTCCATATGACCCCATCTCAGATGTTTTTTCGATCGAATATCCACCCATGTTGCATGCCTTTGACATTAGTAAAGTCAAAGGCAAACAAGAGGAGAAGCTAGCGCTGGTTCAGTGACAGGTGCACGTGAAAGGGATAGTTAATCGGATTGATTTGGTGAGTTAATCTACCTTTTCACCATAGTACAGACGCAAGCGCTCATACATACATGCACACAGTCATCCGTATGAACGCACACACGCACACCCTACCCGTATGAGCACCTCCGAGAGACTGAGCCGACATATCATCTTGAGATTTACGAAGTCATCGTAGGCGTCTCGTCGTCGACGGGAACGTATCCTCCCACTGAAAGCGCATCGCCGAAAATCCTGAAATAAATCGAAAAATAATGCGAGCACCAGGACTTAACACTGATGGACTGGAGATACCACTGTCCCTCTAACCATCCAACCACAGGTTGGTTCACGTGAGTCAATTCACCTGTTAATTACCAAAAATGCTAAACGCACGGACGGCATACGCCATACGCGGCTGTTACGGGCATTCCAACTATACTCATTAGCGCCCCCTGATTTTCACCCGGGGTGGGGCCCCAGCCTACTTCTTAATCCTATCAAAAAGTGAAGTCACAATCACCCCTTAAACGCTTGTAAACGTCCGTTGATGTAGCAAAGCCGGTTAATTACGTGTAAATCCTGATGTGATCTCGCATCTTTGCATCCAGTTGGTCGCGGAACTGATCAATCGCTGACGCCGTTCATGCGCGCGCACCACCAGCTTGCGCCGTTGCGTGATTTTCTCCATTAAAAATGAAATGTCAACCAGCCGTTGTGTTTGATTTTCTACCGATCATATCGATCGCCGTGTGCGCCCGAGCACTATATATACACAGGCTGCAACTCCATTCCAAAGACAACCACAGACTCAGGCCACACGCTCGACCTCCTCTGCCTCTTCTAACTGATCGATCATCGACCTCCATCTCAGGAGCTGCTGATCAATGGACGCCGACGACTGGGGTCTCGGGGCGGTCGTGAGGAGCTGCGGTGGCGCCGTCCCCGTCTACAAAGCAGAGCCTCCTCGACGGGAAGTTGTGCGTGCGCGGAAGGATCCGCCGGAGTTTTTGCGGCGACGGGCGAGGGCAGCGACCGCGTCGTCGCTGCACGACGTGCTGGAGTACCTGGATTTGGAGGACGAGCAGCTGCAGCAGCGTTCGCCGTTCTCCATCACGCCTTCGTCCGGCCGCGAGCGGGCACCGGATCAGCAAGAGGTGCTCATCTCCTTTCCTGCAGCTGCGACCTCGACGTCCGGGCAGGCACTGCCGGTGAGGACGCAGGCCGGCCGGAAGCCGGGAGGTGCTGGAGCCATCCGGAGGCCGAAGAGAGGCAAGAGCAAGAAGAGCCAGATGAAGAAGGTGGTGCGAGAGGTGCCGGTGGCTGAGGGCGGCGTAAACGGACCCGACGACCAGTGGGCATGGCGCAAGTACGGCCAGAAGCCCATCAAGGGCTCCCCCTACCCTCGGTAATCACCTAACTTCTGTTTTTCCAGTTGACCCAGGACATCACGCCATTAGTGACATAATGTACTGATGCCGAAATGATGCACACGCAGAGGCTACTACAAGTGCAGCAGCCTGAAGGCGTGCACGGCTAAGAAGCTGGTGGAGCGCAGTCCGGCCAAGCCCGACGTGCTCGTCATCACCTACATCGCCGACCACTGCCATGCCGTGCCCACCAACATAAGCACGCTCGCTAGCACCATGCGCCACCCGCCCCAGTCGCCCGTGTCCGATGACACGCCATTGAACCGTGGAGATGATGACAGCGCCGACGTCTCCTCATCCGCGGCTGGTGCAGATGATGAGTGTGAGCTCTGGTCGCCCGTGGACATGGACGATTTCTTCGCCTCCTTTGACAGCGATTTTGATCATTTCTTCGATGACGACGCCATCGGGCGACAGGTCTCGCTGTAGTTATAGCTCTATTAGCAGTACGAGAATCGGTTCCACTGTGATGGAACGAAAGCTCGAAAGTTTGTTTCGCAGGAATGGCTTGGGAGATGTTCATGCGTTGCAAAGAGAGGCTCTCTCCTTACGAAAATGGCTATATATAGTCTTTGAAGCAAGCAAACTGTTAGAAGGGATAAAGAGGGACTGGTGGAATTGATTGTTTTATTACTTGAGCCTTGTGCCAAGCTCACTGAGCTTGACCCTGACGCGCTCCGTGTTGCTGCCGGCATGGCCGGGCCTGATGCTGTGGCCTCGGATGGCCCCATAGTTTAATTATGTTAGCTCTCCTATGTATTAGTCTTCACCGGCGGCCAGCAATAGGCTGGTTTGAGTTAGGTCTGCTCCTCTTTTGTTCTGGGCAAGTGGTTAGGTTAGCTAGACAACAGCGAGATGTTGGGTCTATTGGTGGCTCCTGTTGTACCCCTGCTAGTAGATTGGTGTGTTGTATTCCCTTCAGTAGTAATGCAAGCTTGATGGAGAAAATCTTGTGTCCCCATGAGTAGATACAACCCTGCTATCATGTCGTGGAATGTCCGTGGTCTAAACTCGCCGGCTAAGCGCTCCGCGGTGGCTGAAGTGGTCTCTGCCCAAACTCTAGGATTACTGTGCCTACAGGAAACAAAGATCGATGCCTGGCAGCCATCTTTGGTCCGAGATATTGGTGGAGCAAGGTCAGATGGATGTGTGGTGCTGCCCGCAACTGGCTCTAGAGGGGGTGCAGCAATTTTCTGGGACAAAAGTTTGCTTGATGTGCAATCGCACAGGATAGGCTGCTTCTCCATCACAGTTAAAGTGCAGCTGCTTCAGAACCAAGATGCATACTGGCTAACAAATGTCTACGGCCCCTCTGATGATGGCCGTAAGGATGAGTTCTTGCTCGAGATGGCAAATGCTGCACCAGCGTCAGGAGAGCCATGCCTGATATGTGGACATTTTAATGTCATCTACGAGGCAAGGGACAAAAGCAACTCAAATCTAAACAGAAGGATGTTGGGCCGGTTCAGAAATGCTGTTGATGCGGCTGGTCTACATGAACTCAAGTGCATGAATAGGTGATTCACTTGGTCAAACAAGAGGCAGAACCCCACCCTCTGTAGCATTGACAAGTTTTTCTACAACACAATCTGGGACTCGGATCACTCAGCCTATATGCTTATGGCCGCCTCCACCTCCGTGTCTGATCATTGCCCCCTCATTCTTGCTTGCACAGCCCCGTCCCTTCGTCAGCATCAAGATCAAACTGAAGCGCGCTGCAGCTGACCTGAAGATCTTGAGCAAATCCCTCTTCAATGGAGCAAAACTTAAGTTTCACATTGCCTCTGAAGTCATCCTCAGGCTAGATGTTGCACAGGAAAGCAGAGCTCTGACGCCAAGAGAATTCAACCTGCGGAAGCTTCTGAAGCAGCGACTGCTGGGTTTTGCAGCGATCGAGCGAGCCAGGAAGAAGCAAGCATCGCGCATAACATGGTTGCGAGTGGGGGACGCCCGTACAAAGCTGTTCCATGCCAAGATGAATTCAAGAAGAAGGAAAAACTTCATCCATTCTCCGGAATCTAGGAGTAGAATCATAACCGACCATCAGGACAAAGCGGATGCAATCCACACGCACTTCAATGACTTGTTGGGGACAAAAAAAACTCGACAGTGCTCGATCAACTGGGACGACCTTGCCCTGCCCGTGATCAATGGAGAGGAAATGGACCTGCTTTTCATCGAGGCGGAAATGTGGGCGACCATTCTCGCCTCTCCGGTGGATAAAGCTCCAGGGCCGGACGGCTTCTGAGGGGGGTTTTTCAGAGCATGCTGGCCACGATCAAGGATGACATTATGCAAGTTTTTCATGCCTTCTACAACCTGGTGAGGGGAGATATTCAGGCGGTAAACTCTGCGCTAATCACTCTGCTGCCAAAAAAGGACGGGGCCTCCGAGGTGGGCCACTTCAGACCCATTAGCCTTATTCACTCGATTGGCAAGTTGATAGCAAAAGTGCTCTCCATCCGTCTACCCAGAGTGATCCCGGATATCATCTCGCCGGCCCAGAGCGCTTTCCAAAAGCAAAAAAGCATCTAGGATAGTTTCCTATACGTACAAAACTGCGTCCGCTCGCTGCACCTAGTAAAAAACCGTCTCTGCTGCTTAAGTTAGACATAGCCAGGGTCTTCGACTCCGTATCTTGGGAGTACCTGCTAGAGGTGCTGCAAAAGCTAGGATTTAGCTCTAGATGGCGTGACTGGGTAGCCCTCCTGCTATCTTCATCTTCGTCTGCTTGTCTACTTAATGGTGTACCGGGAGAAAAATTCTCACACGCCAGGGGGCTACGACAGGGCGACCCCCTGTCGCCCCTATTGTTCATCATCGCCATCGATCGGCTACACCGGCTACTCGAAGCAGCCATGCAAAAAGGATTAGTTGTTCCTCTGCCACATAGGTGCGCAAAAATGCGAGTTAGCCTCTACGCCGACGACGCCATCCTCTTCGCTAACCCCACCAGGCCAGAGATCGATGCTTTGATGGAAATCCTCCAGGGTTTTGGTCAGGCTTCGGGGCTTCAAATTAACCCCGCTAAATCTTCTGTAGCAGCCATTCACTGCGAAGACATCGACATAGCTCAGGTGCTTCAAAATTTTGGCGGTCAAGTTGTCGCCTTCCCGCTTAAATACCTGGGCATGCCGATAATGATATCCAGACTGCGCGACGTCCACCTGCAATACATCCTAGATAGAATTAGGGCCAGACTAGTGGGTTGGAAAGGGCGTCTTCTATCTCTGGCCGGCAGGAGAGTACTAGTGAGATGTGTTCTTACCGCCATGCCAACCTTCGCCATCTCGGTGCTGAGGGCGCCAAAAAAGTTTTTCAAGGAAATTGACAAGGTGCGCCGACGGTTCCTCTGGGCTGGCGAGCAGGAGCTGAGTGGTGGTTGCTGTAAGGTAAAGTGGGGCCAGGTCTGCCTACCAACGAAACATGGGGGCCTTGGAATCCAAAACATGGACAAGTTCAGCAGGGCACTCCGGCTGCGCTGGCCCTGGCTAGGTTGGACGCAGCACGATCGGCCTTGGGTGGGCTCTCAGCTTCCGTGCAGCGACGAAGACCTCAAGCTGTTTGCCGGCGCAACTGCCGTCTTGGTGGGCGACGCCACAACAGCGTCCTGCTGGCAAAGCCCCTGGGTGGGAGACCTTCCTCTCTGCCAAGCTTTCCTGGCCCTGTTCCAACACTCAAAGAGGAAGAATAGATCAGGCAAGATGGCGCTGGAAAACTCTAACTGGATCAAGGACATGAGGCATGGTGATCTCTCAGCAATTGCAAATGATTTCCTGACACTTTGGCGGCAATTGGGGCTGGCGAACATCAATCTGATCGAAGGGGTCAAGGACGTGATCCGCTGGACTGCCAACACTCAAGGGACATACTCTGCCCAATCTGCTTACCTGCTGCAGTTCAAGGATGTGCCAATCACAAAATTCAACTCCATCATCTGGAAACCCTGGGCTCCTGGCCGTCTGAAGATCTTCTTTTGGCTGCTGCAACTGAACCGTCTCTGGTGTAATGACAGACTGCAACGTAGGGGTTGGGAAAACGGCTACTTCTGCCAATTCTGCTTCAGAAGCTTGGAGTCTTCCGTGCATCTATTCTGGCACTGCCCGATTGTTCTCAAAATCTGGAGGACTGTGAAAAACTGGCGAGGCTGCGCCACCTGCCACCCTAATAACTGGCAGAACGGCCAAACCTCCCTAGAAGCGGTTGATAGAATTGTTCAACAGGCCGGCCAGCGAGGGGAAACAAACACTACTAGGAAAAACACTACCAGTAGCGTAGGTTTTTTGTATACCAGTAGCTTGGGTTCCCGTGCTACTACTACGACGCTATAACTAACTTTTCGCAGTAGCGCGTTTTTTACCCCGCGCTACAGCTAAAAAAGTTAGTAGTAGCGCGGTGCCACCCACGCTACCAGTATTCCACACCTACGCTACTACTATCTAAGTACTAGTAGCGCCAAATCTTCCCCCACGCTACAACTAACTAACCAGAAATTAAAAAAGAAGTCAGATGCAGTATTCATGGATGGAAATCAAGACACGTCCGGTGCAAATAAACTAAGTTCACAGAACCATCTTAGCACTTGCAGCATTCATGGATACAACATTGAACATCTCAACTCGAGATCTCGAGATCCCATTTAACATCATATGCAAACAACTAGACCACTTCTCTAGATGTATCTACCAAGGCTCGGAGTTCAAACGTCGGTGGATCCGAGCAGTCCCTCCCGCCGGACGGTGGCGTCGAGGTCCTCCACCTCGGCGACCTCTGGCGTAGCAATGACCTGGACGATCATCTTTGCGCCGCGGTCGCCGGGCTTCACGATGAAGTCCGCCTCCGACTGGTTGAAGAGCACGACGCCCACCAGGCCGCAGTAGTCCACGTCGATCACCCCTGCGCCCACGTCGGAAAGTGAAAACTTGTTAGTTGGCATCCGCATCCAAATCCAGTAAGGTATTTTCTTTCTTTTTAGCACATGCACATGAATTTATAGTAATGCATAATGACAACAAAAAATAACCATGAATCCTAAAGAAAAAGATCATTCTTTGGGCCAGGTTGATAGTTTCGAGGCACGGGAAAGGATAATACTGGTAAAAGTCTTCATTAACAAGAACAATGGACTGAGATTTCTCAAATGACATTTGTTTCACCAACAATGATTAATGATGAGGCATGTAAGATTTACCTTAGCAGCATCAACATACCCTCTGATCCTTGCAAGAACTTAAAGGCCAAGGTTCTTAGCTTTCTCCCCTCTAACTAGCACAAGTCCAGTAGCACCATCGATGTACATTGAATAATAAGAATGGCACTAGAGTTACACTCAAAGTAAACATTGCTTTGCATAATTTATATTAACCATGGAGAAAGCCTAAAAAATGAGCTACAAAATAATCTAGCTTCATTACACTCTTAAGATGATACATTTACTACTGAAGATATACAACATAGTGTGGCTGCATACTGCATACAGAAGGTAGTTTGCTCATGTAAAAATAAAGCTACAATGCTACACTAAGAAGTGTCAGAATTCTGAATGAAACTGTTCAGTTTAGAAGTATTCAACAGAGACACTTCAATCACAGAGAAAACGGGTAGTATTCGGGAATGGCAAGTGCCACATTTTCTATGCACTTGCAACAGGTTTTTTTATAAAGTCAGCCCAATGACTCAATAACTAACACATTTGGTTGAGCATGCTGTAGCATTTCTATATGCATGCTGAGTTTACAGTTCTAATTCAGCAAAAATAAATAAAGGGTTATGCTATGAATTTAAAAGTTTGCTTCAAATCTGTCCATTTTTCGCATGACTTCAGAGTATCGACCGTAGAAATTCATAGTACTGACAAAAGCAAGAACAGCTGAACCTCCTATAACATGTCTACAATGGCACGTGAATTGACAAGAAAGTACGGGTAGATTTACTACCCAACAACAATGATCTACTCTGAGCAAGAAACAGCAAAGTTAAATTCAAAAGGCCTACACTATGAATTCAGAAGTTTGTGTGACGCCCCCGGTTTAATCGTGCACTAATCATACACGCAAATACACACGATCAAGCCTAAGGACTCACTTGAAGATATCACAACACAACTCTAAAACATAAATAAAATCATACAAGCATATATTACAAGCCAGGGTCTCGAGGGCTCGAATACATAGCTCGATGGCATACAAGCGTCAGCGGAAGCATCAGATATCTGAGTACAGATATAAAAGAAAAACAGAAAGGCCTTTAAAAGGCGGGACAAAAATGAAACTCTACGATCGAAAGGCGTAGGCCTCCTGCCCTGGACCCTCCGATCCTACTCCTGGTCGTCAGTCGGCTCCTCGCAGTAGTAGTACTCTCCGGGCTGGTAGTAGTACTGGTCGTCGGCGGGGCAGCGATCTTAGGGGCTCCATCATCGGATCACGACAACTGATAAGGGAGAAAAAGGGAAAGCAAAGCAACCGTGAGTACTGCGAAGTACTCAGCAAGCAAGGATCTACACTACATATGCAACATTATCAAGGAATGGCTGTATATGTGGACTGGGCTGCAGAAATGCCAGAATAGAGAGAAGGCCTAGTCCTATCGAAGACTAGCATCTTCAGCATCTTCAAGCATCTTCGAGCGTCTTGCAGCATATAGGGGAGTACAGAGCAGCATAGTATAAAGTAGTAGTGGTAGTAGCAATCAACAGTCTCGCCCAGAGATCCTTCCTCGACTCCGTGCGAGAAAGCGATCCCGGAGCCACATATCCAGGTATCATCTCAATTCTAACTGTATCGATCGGGATACAACTCCGAGTGTCCTTTACAGTAGGACCGGCTATCGATAGATGTGTTCTTCCCTGCAGGGGTGCACCAACTTACCCACCACGCTCGATTAACTCCGGCCGGACACACTTTCCTGGGTCATGCCCGGCCTCGGCCAAACGACACACCGCAACCCTACATACAGCTCAGCAGAGAGGTCCCCGCCGGTCTACCTCCGAAGCGCAAGGGGGTCTTGGACCATCGCCCCTCGCCCTCCGGGTCGTTGCGTGCAGGGCGAACCAGGCGCCACCACTACCGGATGGTGCCGGCCCAGCCCGGCCGCAATGCTGAACTGGACGTCTGACAGAGCTTTCGGCTGATGTTACGATGCAGAACGCCCATACTATGCCCACGTGATGGTTAGTGCTATCCGACCAGAGGCCGGCTCGGATCATATATCCAAATCGTAGTGTCCTAGTGGCTTGCGGTAACGAGCAGAGACTCGCGAAAGATGTGACCCCGTCGCCCCGTCTCGAGGACTTGCTGCAAGGGCTAAGAATGCCCGGCCACGCCTCGTGGAATAACTCACGGGTAACTATCCATCACTCGCGGGTACCCCTTAGGGTCGACCCGCCTTCTCAAGTATCAATATCAACAGTAATACGAGGCATCCGTGTGGTCACCATATCAAGGGGAATCCGAGGCATCACCCTCGTTGGACTCCCACCTGATGTAACAACAAGATGGACGTAGGAGGCATCACCCTCGAGGTCCACACGTGAGGTGTTGCGCGGCTTTGTCAGTATCAGGGGTGGTGTAGGAGGTATCACCCTCGCTTACCACGACCGATCAACTAACCTACAAGGTTATCATCAGAAGTGCTGACGAGGTATCACCCTCGGCACTCGATAGTAACCCAGTAGTGTCGAGCAAATAAGGGGAAGTGAGGTGCGGTGCCGGGGCTGATCTTCAATCCCGTTGATCGGGTCTTCTGAAACTCCAGCGGGGCAGTCGGGATAAAGTGGGGGTCACTAATGTGGCTCTACCCAGTCTATGCTAACAGTTTTAGGATAGCAGGCAGTTATCAACAGTAGGCTACAATAAACAGGCTATGCAGCAGATATAGGAAAAGCAGTAACGGTAGCATAATTCTAATGCAAGCAGGAGAATTAGAATAGGCGATCTCGAGATGATCAAATGGGGGGGCTTGCCTGGTTGCTTTACAGGCAAAAGTGGATCTTCTACGGTGAGGTAGTCGTCCACCGGATCATCAGTGCTCTCGCAGTCTATCGGGGAGAACAGGGGGAGAAGAAACAATATAAATACACGACAACAATAACAATCACATAGCAAGGAATGGTAATACGCAGTGCAAGGGTGTCCTAGTGCTATGCTAAGTGCTACGGACGAAGTGGGAATTTACCGGGAAAGTTTTCCCGGTTCCGGACGTCTGTCAGACAGACGAACCGGAGAGGAAGGTTACATGTTCAGGTAGTTATGGGTATGTGACAGATAAACGGAGAGCGTATTCGGATTCGTCTCGAAATTCTGAGCAACTTTCATGTACAAAGTTTTTCGATCCGAGCTACCGTTATTTTTCTATGATTTTCCGAAGTTTTAAATGAATTTCTGAAATCACTGATATTTTGGTAAGTCCTCAGTTTTAATATCAATTAGCTGCTTTCCAAAGCCTATAGCTATTATTCTATTCATCCTATGGATTAGTGCCCTATACCAATCTTGATCAATTTTCTCTGATCTACAAGATGATACCTTTTGCATCACTGGTAGAGTTCATTTGCTTGCTTAAATCTTTGATTGAAAACTGCCACTCGCTGTTAATTCCAGAAACTGGTTAATTGTCTGTCCACTAACAGATCTTAGCATTTTGTCATTTTCATAGGAAATTATAAATGCATTATCTAAGATTGGTCCAATGGAGTAAGTTGGAGCCTGTCATGTGGACTATCAACACAAATTAATTTCAGCTAGGTTAGACTTTGTTTAGCTGTTGTTTTGAGGCTATTTAGGAGGCTATCCAGTGCTGGTTTCCAAAAGCTAGCACGCGCTACAGTAACTGAACATGACTGTAGCAGCGGCAGCAGGCAGAGCAGAGCAGCGCCGGCGACGACCGTGCGCTCGCTTCCGGTCACGGTTCGATGTGCCATTCGTTGCGCTGGGTTGCCAGAAGCAGCGCGCATCCATTCATGGTGGTCTCGCCGGCGGGGAGTGGACCATGGCGTCGACGGCGGCTACGCGGCGGAGTCGAGCTTAGTAATGGCGACGGCGACGCGCACAGGCAACTATGGCCCGGACTAGGGCGAACCAGGACAGGAGGAGGAGCGCAGCTCACCGTGGGGACACAAGATGGTCCGGCGAATGCTTAGTAGCAGCAGTGGAAGGAGAACGACGGCGGTGAACGGCGACGCCAGAAGGTAGAAGATGAGGCCGGTCCGGCGTTGCGGGGCCTCTCAGCTCCAACGGCGAGCACCGTTCTACGCGGCAGTGCGAGGCTGAGCGAATGAGCAGGGTCGAGGGGCACGGGGCCACCGGTGGCCGTAGCAACGACGGAGTACGACGGCGGGCGCGCTCGGGACAGAGAGAGGGGAGTGAGCACGAGCGCGTGTGCGAGAGAGAGAGAGCGAGGCGAATGGAGGAGGCGGCCAGGGGGAAAGAGTGGGGGAGCGGGGCGAATGCGAGGGGTGTCCAGGGGGAGCGCACTGGGGCTCTCCCTTATCCCCTGCTCACCTGCTCCGTCGCGGTGGCGGCCAGCGAGCGGCATAGGCGGGTGCAGCCATGGAGGCGTCGACACGGATGGAGGGGATGGTGGAGATGGGCTGGGCCGGCTCGGGCCTCAGGTGCGTGCCAGGTAAGCTTCTGCCCTTAGGTTTGTTTCCGTTTTATTTTATTTTAATAGCAGATAGGGAAAATAATTTATTTGGGCATCCCCTGCACTCAGGAAAAATATGGGAAAGGTCCCAATAAAACCCTGGTGATTGTAGACACTGCCACAATTATTTTGGGGGCCATAGGAGAAGCCTAAGCATTTTTGGAAATTGAAAAGGACCAATTCAATTGCTGCTGGGACACTAGATAATTTCCAGGGGCAATTTAGTAATTTTGGAGAGATTGGTTCCTGTTTTTTTAATTGCCTTGGAATTATTTTCAGCATTATGGACATTTTAGTATTGCCATTTGGAGAAATAAATATTTGACTTGAGTTTGGAATTGGAATTGGAAGTTTGAAATATTTTTCTTATGGAATAATGATGATGACTTGGCATGATCATCAGCTGATCACAGTGGTGTGAGGCTGGGGATGTTACAGTTTGCTCCAAATTCGACGCACAAAAATTCAGAGTACCGACGATTGTAAGAAGATAATATGGTATGGAGGTTTATTCAGGTAACTCGGCCGCAGTTATAGAGGCAGTGACATTAGTGACATGATTTGATTGCTTATATTACAATAGCAGTAGGGAGAAGAGAACCAAACACAGGGGTGTAGGCTGGCTCCTTATTCCCTGGTGACTATAGATGAATGTTTTTCTGACAGAATTATTTGTATTTTGGTGTGCCTAGAGTAACATGAATGATGTGCAAGCAAGCATGCCAATGTGTGTAGACCATCCATGAACAGGGCAGTAAGGCAGCGCAGAAGAACAAAGGCACCAAGTAGCTAAAGTAGAATGGAAAAAAAATTCACCACTCTTGGACAAACTAATTAACCGGCATATTTTTGACCTTTAAAGGGTACCAACTCAAGCCCAAATATGTGGAGTTGGATGCTTTGTGAATGACGCACAAATTTGTTCCCTCGATATGTCAAGCACTATCATGCCTAGGTGTGATTCGCCGAATGCTGCTACAGTTGGTTGGCGAAAGCGTAAAAAAGATGGTCATTTGTTCATTCACAAGATTTGAGATACCAGGAGCCGTAAAGTTGACTAATGCTAGTATAATAAATAATAAATAAATAATTAGGCGGTCATGATTGACAGGGAGATTTCAGCTGGGATCGCGATCTGGTGGATGCAAGGGATGACAGGGAGATTTCAGCTGAGATCCACGAGCTTACTGACAATGTATAATGTACTTCTGCAATTTAACATTAGTTTTAAGCTGAAGAAAATTACTTCAGGTTTCATGGTGGTCTGAAATATTGCGGCTAGTGTGGTCATACACTGAACTTATATATGTAGATTAAGCCTTTGATTCAAATATCTAGCTATGCATAATCTCAGATTTTGGTTCCTGAACAATCTTGTGATGTTATGTACCCGACCTTGAAATCAAACATTCTAATTTATTTCCTTTGCCACATTCTTGCCAAGTTGCTGCTTTTTAGATCGGCTACAGGCGTAGTGTTTTTGTGCTAAACTAGATACATGCCAATTGTCTTTGTATATATATATATAGCAAGCAAAGAATAGGATGTGGTCTGAAAAATCACATATGGAAGAGACTAGTCGACCTGTACTAGCCCTATGAAAATTAATCCCATTCAAGTTCGTCCCTTCTGTACCAAGCCATTGAGCCAAGATATATTTTTCTATCAAGCTTATCAGGTTTGACCATAGGAAAAATATTCTGGTAGTATGTTATCCTGTCGAATTGGTATTTTTTGGTTGTACATATATGAATTTTTTGTCCTATGTCGTGCTTAACTGCCAACTCCACTAGATATTATGCTATTTTAGTATATCATTGACTGCATAATTACCAACATCAATTCGGAATTGGTGATACTAGAATATTTGGGCAGATGGCGAGGGAGAGGGAGGGGGCAGATCTAGGGACGGCGGGAGCATGCATACCAGAACTTGAACTCCGGGAGCCTCCTGATGAAGGGCTTGAACTCGTCGGATCCGCGGGTGGGGAGGGCGTGCCCGTCGTGGGCGGCGGAGGGGTCGAGCTCGGGGTCGACCATGGGGGAGAGGAAGCCGATGAGGAGGTTGAGGAGGTAGATCCCGAGACGACGGCGGCGACGACGAGCGTGCCGGCGTGGGCGGTGGCGGCGGTGAGGAGATCGTGGGGGAGAGTAGCTCGACCGAGGGGTGGGGGTGAGATTCGTGAGAGAGAGTTTTTTTTTAAGGTTTCGCGAGAGAGAGTTTGGTGGGGTGGGAGTGGATGGGGCGGCGGTGGACTTCAGTAGTAGCGTGGGTCTCTCACCTGCGCTTTAGGTATTCACAACCTGCGCTACTACTATGTTCTGTCCGCGAGGGATATATACTAATACACTACTAGGGAAAAGCCTAGCAGTAGCGCGGGTTTTTGGCCTGCCGCGCTACTGATACGGCGCTACAGCTAAAGGTTAAAAGTAGCGCGGGCTTACACACGCTACTGCTATACGTACTTAGTAGTAGCGCGTTTTGCAGAAAGCGCTACTGGTAAGTACTAGCAGCGCGCCTTTGTGCCCGCGGTACTGCTATTATTGCGTATTTTATTTCTTTTTCATTTTATGTCGTATTCATACACCATTATACAAGTTTTCATACAGTAGCAATTTAGAGATTGTTTTTACATCATAATGAGTTATTACATCACTGGGTGAAAGAACCGTGAATTAGTTTCAAGTGGACGGATCACTTGAAACTAATCCACGGTTCTTTCACCCAATGATATAATAAATCATCATCATCATCATATCATTAACAACTTATCATCATAATACATCATTGTCATATAACAACTCCTCATGATCATCATTGTCATATAACAACTCCTCATTGTCATATAACAACTCCTCATGATCATCATCATCAACTCTAGCTAACACATTGTAGCACATAATAATACATTATACCTAGGACCAACTACCTTCTCTTAGGTAAAATAGCATAAAACAAGATAGGCCCCAACTCTCTATTATGGAGAATGGAGATTATCCTGTCTCAAATTCTTGCGCTTCGCACAATGTTGCTTCCAAGTAGCTCCATACGAGTGACCATATATTTTTTCCAATCTTTGATTCTCATATCTTCATCGGTTATAGAAATCCGGTATGAACAGCAGTGATGCGTAGGATGACCTGGCCGTAAGCTCATAATATCAAGGCGACCTTTCGAAAACATCAGATGAGGCACACAATCCTTCGGGATTTTCTGTTGAAAAACATAGTAATAACTTCGTAGTTAGCAATGTAGTTTAGTTTTAGAAGAATTTATGCAAAAGATGCACGGATGTCATAATAGTAAAAAATCTTACCATGCCATCTACATGGGTGTTACCATAGTTCAACACGTGCACTAGTGGCACGTATTGACCATAATGTGCAGGAGTTTGATAATAGATATTGTAATTCTCAAGATCATTAATAAATGAGATCAGATGATCTTTCTCCCGATAAGTTAATTCTGCGCCATTGGTGTAGTAAGTTCTGTCTATCATTTTCCGCACATTTTTTGAAGAATGAAAATAAGCTATCAATGAAAATAAGCTGTCAACTATTTTGAAGTAAACAATATAAATTACATAATAACTATGTTTGAGAAACTCGCATAGCGGTAGAATTGGAAGCGTATCAACAAGGACCCAAATGTTAATATTGTCTTCGTCGATGTCAGGATCACCAAGATCCATGGTGACAAGTATACCCTCATGAAAATCATACGTCTTGCAAAGTGCTTCCCAATTCGGGCAACCAAAATGGGATACGCTCTCAGAATTGTATAGATTTACATGAAAATCATATCCATGATGGGTCCTTAGCTGAACTATCTTTGTTTCCATACTTTCATGATCTTCAAAATGCATCCTCTCCAAGATATAGCGTCTTGCATGGCATGGGATAAACTATAGTCGAATTGTAAAAGATTACACGTTAAAAAAGCAGAAGTCGTGCTTAATTACGAAAAAAGACTTGTCGTTGTTGCGTACCGTTTCAACATTGAAGGTCTCCTGGAGCTTAATGCTGAAGCGCCGACCTTCTACCAGGTGAGGCCTGTCGCACAGACCCCGGTCGTCGCCGCACCAGTCGCACTCCGCCGGGAGACTTTCGTCGTTCGACGACGACATCGACGACATTTCCTATGTTCATAATTCAAAGATTAAACTTGTAAAATTAAATATATGTACTACAAAAACTAAATTAGATCATTATTATTCATCACGGGTTGACTATCGGTCTGTCGGGAGTCTCCTTCCTCTCTCATATATGGTGGACACTCCCTCACTGATTTTTCGACCGTCGATGATGGTCGCTACTCCTCCTTCACCTAGTGCATAACAAAGGTCTAGCATAAAGAGAAGAAGGAGAAGCGACCCCCACGACAATAGTCGGGATTCTTCATCTCTGATATATGGTGGACACTCCCTCACTGTTTTTTAACTGTCATGTATGGAGTCCCAACAGTCTTAAAGTCAACCCAAAATGTCGTTTAATACTCTTTCCGGCAAATCCAAGGCACTCGATAGTACACAACACTATATATCACATGTCTAAATCTCCATCATATTTGAAAGACCTACATTGAATATTATCAATAATACATCCCGAATAGTATCATACATATAACATCACTAATACAGCTAGAACCCTAGCGAACGACCGGTATCGGCGCGGGCGGTGGACACCCAAAGAGAAGGAACCATCACAGGATCATAGCTCCAGTGAGATCCCTGAAGAACCTGCCAGGTATTGTTGAACCTGCCCTCCAACGCAACCATGTAGCGACGGACGTGCTCGTCCTCCTCGCTGACACGGTAACGTACCACCTCCGCGGGGGACGAAAGCCTCTGCACTGTCACTGGCCCACGCAACCGCCACTAAAGAATGTCTGGGTCGACGACGGGCTGCCTCCTCACCAAGCTGCGCGCCCCGGAAGGTAGCACCTCCCAGTACCAGCCCGGCGGAGCCCAGTCCCGGACATGGCCCCTATTATCAAGCAGGCCTCCTCCGCCGAGTCGACGACGAGGATGCGGGCCAGGCATCAACGACGTCGAGAACAAATGCTTAATTATGAAAACAAAATTCATAAACACTTAGCAGACCTAAAGTCAGCCTGTTCCATATATCGAGCAATGACATAGAAAAAATGCCCTATGTTTTGCCGGAATATCATTGAATTCCCGTTCTGGCAAATCACAAGCACTCGATATGTCCTACATTGTAGCACAAGTCATGCTAAAAGTCATGAAAAAAAATTGGCATGACCTTTACTAAAAATAGGACATATCGAGAGCCTGAAATATGCCGGAACGGAAACGAATCAACATTACGGCAAAACATAGGCCACTCGGAGGTACATTGCAAACAAGAACACCAAGACATCCTCTATATTAAGAATGCATCATCATCGACATCAATGACATGGCGACTAGCACTAGCATTTTCATCATCGACATTTACAACACATTATCATCTATATCAACAACATGGGGATTTGGCTATTCTCACCTAGAGGTCTTAGGGGGTCGTCGATGGGGACGACTGCGGGGATGAGGCAGGGGCAAATACTTGATTTCTGCATAAACAAAATATATTCTATCAACATGTATCTGAGTAGTATTAACAAATATGACATGTTCATTCTAGCAAATGAGTAAATAGTTTCAGTATCACTAGAAACTATCAACATGTCTAAAAATAATATACTAAAACCCTAGTAATAATTCAGTTAACTAGAAACTATCAACTAAACCCTAGAAACTATCCTAAATCAAAGTGTTATATATGAACAGAGGCTTATATCAACTAAAAACTATCAACTATGTCTAAATTTTTACTAATCAGTTAATCATACTAAATCAAAATTGTTATATATCAACTACAAACTATTAAGTAAATCAAAATGTTGCATATCAACAAGAAAATATCAACTAGCCTACTAAATCAAAATGTAGCATGGAGGAGGGGTTGTGGATGGAGGAGGGAGGAGGGAGAAGGAGGGGCGACTGGAGGAGGGAGGAGGAAGGAGGACGGAGGAGGAAGGCGCAACGAGGAGGGGCCGGCCGGCGGTGAATGGAGGAGTGGAGGGAGGACGGAGGAGGAGGGGCGGGGAGGACGAAGGAGGGGGAGGATTACCGAGTCCAGGGAGGAGGGGGAGGTGACGGCAGCGTAGAGGGAGGAGGGGTAGGCGACGGCGTCGGCGAGCGGCGGGGGGCAGAGAGGGAGCGACAGTGTGAGGGGGGAGTGAGGGGCCAGGAGTGAGGGAGAGAGAGGGAGCGCACGAGATGGATAAGGTGGGCTTAGCAGTAGCGCGGGTTGGCGCCAAGCGCTACAGCTAAGTAGGATAGCAGTAGCGCGTGTTGAGGAAGGGCGCTACTACTATACCTAGCCTGTCGGGAACGGTGTGGCAATTATAGTAGTAGCGCATTTTATCCGAGCCACGCTACTGATATGTGTTTAGTAGCAGCGCTGTTTTTGTACATGCGCTACAGCTAAGTAGCAGCAGCGCCTCCTTTTAAAAAGCGCTACTGGTAAGATTCTGTGTATAAGGTTTTTCCTAGTAGTGATAGCGTGTGTTTTTTTGGCAGGCGCTACTAGTAATTAGCAGTAGCATGGGTTAATATAGCGCGCTACTAGTAAGCGTCTACCTATAAGCTATTTCCTAGTAGCGAAAGGCGATCAGGTCCCTCCTAGTCCTATGCACCTGGCTGATATGACGAGCGAAACAATTGCATATTCAGAAACAAGACGGTTTCAGAAGCCCTTGCGAAAATCAGAAACGACATCGAGTTGTGGAGATTGGCGGGTGCCAAGTGTTTTGAGCTCCCTTTTGGGAATGACGTAGTGAGTAGTTAGCCATGCATGTTGGGCCTGATGGCTAGGGGCGATGCCCCCTTTTCTTTTCACTCTTCTGATCACTTGATTGACTATTTGTACTCTGCTCCTTCTGCTCAATCAATGAATGCCAACAATCTGCTGGGTCTTTCAAAATAAAATTTACTTGAGCCTCGTGGACATATATATAAAAATCATCTTGGAGTATAAGGCAAGGTGGAACAAATCATAGTCTATCCTATACTTTCTAGTTAGATTGTGAAATAATTTTTTTGAAGAGGTCATTTTGTGCCCAAATTTACTGACAAGATTAGAACAGTGATTTCAGCCGTGCCAGAGGGGTGGATTGATGAAAATGCCGAGAGATAGGCTGACAAAAGACTTGAACCCGTTGTTCCATCGATCAGGAACGGGTGTGTCACTGTGTCTAGTAGTCTGCATGCGGCATATTCCTCCCATGTTTTAGGAGGAGTACAGTGTATTCTAATCGATTTGATTTGATTCGATTCCACTGTTAGCTCTTGACGTACTACTACTATATTTCATGAGTAAACACCACGGGACCACCTGGCCGGAAATTCACAGAGATCCTCCATGTGTCAGCTCAAGATCGATCTCCATGCACACTGCACGATGCTGAGAACTCAGCTCGTAGTGCTTGCATGCGTGTCTCCATCGGTTCGCGCGTGCCAAATCGTCCGAGTATCCCGGCCCGAATCGACAGCTCGAGGACGCCCAACGCCGCCCCGGTGCACGCGCCCCAGCTCCCACCGTCAGCGTGCGCGCAGCGGCCAGACACGGCAGCTCGATCTCCTAGCTGGATCATACTACATACCGATCGTGTTAGGGAGAGAGCACAACGTATGTAAGTAGACGTAGCTTACGGTTCTCAACCACCTCCTCGACTCGTCTGACATTACCAAAATTCAAACGACAAAAAGGAAAAATAATTCTACGTAAAAA
This sequence comes from Thinopyrum elongatum, assembly GCA_011799875.1. Classification (NCBI taxonomy): domain Eukaryota; kingdom Viridiplantae; phylum Streptophyta; class Magnoliopsida; order Poales; family Poaceae; genus Thinopyrum; species Thinopyrum elongatum. The sequence continues at coordinate 529,803,030 of CM022297.1, forward strand.
TTCCAATCATCGCGAGGCACTTATCTAACACGAGCTCGCGCCGCTCTCCAGGGAGCGGCTCGGGCGACCTAAGGCGCCGCCGCCGCCACCCCCGGCTCAACCCCCGCTCCCCTCGCCGCTGTCGGGCGATGCCGCCGGGCAAAGCCTGTGCGGCAGCCGGCGGCGGCGGGACTCCCTCGCTCTGTCGCGCGCGGTGGCTAGCCCTGGACGGTGCCGTGTGTGACGCGAGGCTGGGCGCCGGGGTCGCCGTCCCCGGGCTCTCTCTCTCGCGGTGGAAGGTTGTGGTGGTGGCACCGGTGCTAGACCGGCGCGGGGTAGTGGTCGCGCGGGCACCGTGGTGCCTGGGCAATGCGAATCTGGGCCCTTCTGCTGCTCGGAGATGATGGGTGCTTGGGGGCCGCGGCGCGCGTCCTCGGCTGTGGGAGGCTCGGCCCTTCCTACGCTGCGCGAGCTTGGTGGCGGTGCCCCGACGTCCTCGACCTGGCAGCCCGTGCGGTGCCCCTCCGGTCCGGCCACGCAACGACCGATGCCGGGGATGCAGCGGGATGCGGATCTGGCGTCCAGATCCGGCGAGATGGAGTGGGGTGGCGGCCCCTCCTCCCTGCGCGGGCTGGTTACAGATCGACGGTTTCGCGGGTGTTGACTCCTTCGTGCGGCGCAAGTGGATGGGCGCCGGATCTGGCTCGTCAGCTTGCCAGCGGTGAGGTGGATGGCTCCGGCGTGGTGGTGACGCTGCCACGATGCCGGGGCGTGCGGGCCGGCGGAGGTGCGGTGCGTGAGGGTGTGGTGTCGGGCGGTGCTCCGGGCGAAAGCTTGCCGTGATGTTGCCGGCCGACGGCGTCGTTGTCCGTGGACGTCGTTTCACCTCCTTGGAGGCGCCGTCGTGGAGTCCATCCCATGCACACCCTCGGATCCGGTTCTTCGAGTGAAAGCCTAAGGCCCGGCAGGATCGGGCGACGGCGTCGGCATCGTCGCTTCCCTCTTTGGGGCGTCGTCTTGAAGAACTTTGGATCCCGTTCGCGCGCTCCATGGGCTGGACGCTCGCGGCATTGCGGTCGGCAGGTGTCCGTCCGGTGATGTGGTGGTTCTGCGCGGCTTCTTGTGTGGCAACGATGGCGGTTTCGGGTGGAGTTGGTCTGCGATGGGTCTTGGTAGTCGGTCTCATCCGGCGTGTTCGGGGGGTCGCCGTGCCTTACTTTGTCTTTCTGAAGTCGAAGCTGCTGAGGAGGGGCCCTTGCGGTGACGATGCCACGAGACGGGTGTTCGGTTCCGGCGCTGGCTCGGCGCAAGCCCAACGCTTTTCTCCTGCAATGCTCGTCAACAGAGTCGAAGCTGCCTGGTCGCCGGCGTGTGTGGTTGACTGTTTGGCATTGGCCGGCGCAGGCCTCTTCGCTTGTTTGCGGTGAGGGCTAATTCGGTGGTCGTCGATGCTGGAGTCGGAGTCACCCTCGCGGAGGCGTGATGACGATGAGACCGGGTTGCTACCTCGACGACGCTTTTTCCTTCAACAGCGTGTGTGCGTTCTTGTGCGGGTTGCCAGGTCGCCCTGTGTGCCTTGTTTTTACAGACATGATGTGACGGTTTTAGTCCGGTTTTTCCTTAATTAACCGTACAACTCTCTTCGACCTTTTTTAATGAATCAGGCCCTAAGGAACCATGTTTAAAAAAAAATCAAACGACAATTAACGGGTGGATGGATTCTCGTTTGACAAAGGAACCGTTGTGATGCGGAGCTCTCGTCATGAAGAAAGCACAGCTCGACGTGATCGACGCAGAGTTGCTCAGCTCGTAAAGTCTCCATCGGTTCGCATGTGTCAACCAAACCGATTAAAATCGTCCCGGTATCCCGGCAACAAGCGACAGCTCGGGCACCCCCATTTCCCGAAATACAACGTCGGCGCCATACTGCGGCCATGCCCGCCGCACGCACCCAACAAACACGGCAGAATTGGCGGCCAAACGCACGCCCGTCGACTTCGTCCTCCGCCGTAAAGCAAACGACACGCGCACAAAATCTGCATAAGAGATGGTCAGGGCATCTCCAGGCCTAACCGTCGGAACGCACCTCGTCACCCAACGCACCCCATCAGTCACGAACATTTCCGGTAGTCCGAAATTCTGTATATCGGATGCAAAACAGGGGAAGGTTTGCGGAGGTCCGTACCGCCACCACGTACTCGCCTCAACCCTGTCCCAACCAAAAACATCTCCTGTGGTCGCACCCTCTCCCACGCGACCGCACCTCCCTTCCCCGCGTCGTATTCGTGCCGGCCCAGAGCGGACATCACCTGTCATTGTAGCACGCCGGCCGACAACATCTCCCGCAGCACGTCCCGATCTCCCGCAGTGCCGAAGAGACGTGACTGAACAGGGCGGGACAGCTATCTAACACATTCAAACCGTGTGCATATCTGTCCGTCTGCCGGCATTAAACTGATGCGGTGGCCAAGAAACCAACTCAGGCTTCCGTATTGAAACAACCCACCGGTTGGCCTGACAGGCCTCCACTATTTTTACGTGGCCCCATCCGCCACGATCCGCACAACACCACGTCCGCTCCCGTTCCTCCTTAGTGCAACACTTCCGTCATGACCGCGAGCTCTAGAGTGATGCGGAAGAGTATCTCGACAGAGTAGAAACACGAGTTGGCCAGCCTTGCGGCCAGCTGGCAGGCCCGTCCTGCGCGGCAGATAGAGGTTGGCATGCTAGCGAGCTCACCGGAGGTGAGTGACGACGACCCGAAAATGAGTCGGCGCCCTTTCCCGTGCTAGTCCATCCCAGCTTCATCATGAAGCAGGCGTAGGTGCATTTTGACGGTGTCATGACGGAGCAGGAGCGGGGCGCCATCAGTGTTGACGCTCTGGCTAGTCCAGGGGGACAATGCTACAACCCCGACTTCCTCACGCATCATCAGCTCGCGAAGGGTCAAATCTACGGCAAGTTTGCAAGTGCGGAGGTCATGGCGGGCCACGGAGGACCCAAACTTCGTCGAGGAGCAGCGGGGGCTTTACAAGGCTGCGTGCAACGTTTGTGCCGGCTGCAACGCGATCACGGCGATGGCTTGCACAGGCGCCGTAGGCGATTGCGGACGGCAACGGCAGCTTTCGATCGTTGCTGGATCATACCGATCGTGTTAGGCAGAGAGCACAATGTATGTAAGTAGACGTAGCTTACGGTTCTCAACCACCTCCCTCGACTCGTTTGACATTACCAAAATTCAAACAACAATTAACGGGTGGATGGATTCTCGTTTGACAAAGGAACCGTTGTGATGCGAAGCTCTCGTCATGAAGAAAGCTCAGCTCGACGAGACCGACGCGGAGTTGCTCAGCTCGTAAAGTCTCCATCGGTTCGCATGTGTCAACCAAACCGATTAAAATCGTCCCGGTATCCCGGCAACAAGCGACAGCTCGGGCACCCCCATTTCCCCGAATACAACATCGGCGGCATACTGCGGCCTTGCCCGCCGCACGCACCAACAAGCACGGCTGAATTGGCGGCCAAACGTCCTTCGCCGTAAAGCAAACGACGCACGCACAAAATCTGAAAACAAAATCGGATCGATATACTGTCACTGATGATAAAATGATATATATTTCTGAAACGGAGATAAGATGATTTGGATTCTAACCCGGCCGGATCGATAGATCACAATGGAGGCATATGGACAGGATCGTGTGCTCAGTGCTGTATGGTAGCTTACGGTTCTCAGCCTCCTCTCTCGATAGTTTGACATTAGCAAATGTCAAATCTTTGATAATTAACAGGTGGATGGATCGATGCCAGATACCAATGAATGAAGGAGCAAGTAGTATAACTAGCCTGTCATAAGATCGATCGATGTCGATGATGATGACATCCGCGCTTAATTAAGCAAGCAAGTCGGGCGCAAAACAGCATAATCCCAGGTTTATTCCCTTCCCGAAGCAGATGCCAGCGACACTCTGCTTATTTTTCTCCCTCTCCAAGTCTGCATGACCTCATCTCAGATGTTTCCATCGAATATCCACCATGTTGTTGTATGCCTTTGACATTACTGAAGTCAAATACAAACAACAGCGCTGGTCCAGTGACAGGTCATTTTTGCAGCACGTGAAAGGGGGATAGTTAATCAGATTGATCAGGTCGGTCAATCCATCTGTTAATTACGTGTAATTCCTGATGCGATCTCGCATCTTTGTGACACATAGCATTTGCGGCATGCAGCAGAACCGATCAATCGCTGACGCTGTTGGTGCGCGCGCACCACCAGCTAGCGCCGTTGCGTGTGTCTTTTCTCCCATTAAAAACAAAATGTCAACCAGCCGTTGTGTTTGACTTTCCTACCGATCATGTCCATCGCCGCGTGCGGCCGAGCACTATAAATACACAAGCCGCAACTCCATCCCAAAGTCAACCACAAACTCAAGCCACATGCTTGATCTTCTTTGCATCTACTAAACGGATCGACCTCCATCTTACGAGCTGCTGATCGATGGACGCCGACGACTGGGGTCTCGGGGCGGTCGTGAGGAGCTGCGGCGGCGGCGTTGTCCCCGTCTACGAAGCAGAGTCTCCTCGCCGAGCAGTCGGGCGTGCGCGGGAGGATCCAGCGGAAATCGTTGGGCGACCGGCGAGGGCGGCGTCCACGCCGTCGTCGCTGTACGACGTGCTGGAGTACCTGGACCTGGAGCACGAGCAGCTCCAGCATCGTGCGCCGTTCTCCATCACGCCTTCGTCCGGCCGTGAGCGGGCGCCGGATCAGCACGAGGTGCTCATCTCCTTCCCTGCAGCTGCGGCCTCGACGTCCGGGCAGGCGCTACCGGCGAGGAAGCAGGCTGGCCGGAAGCCGGCAGGTGCTGGAGCCCTCCGGCGGCCAAAGAGAGGCAAGAGCAAGAAGAGCCAGATGAAGAAGGTGGTGCGGGAGGTGCCGGTGGCCGAGGGCGGCGTCAACGGCCCCGACGACCAGTGGGCGTGGCGCAAGTACGGCCAGAAGCCCATCAAGGGCTCCCCCTACCCTCGGTAATCAACTAACCTCTCAGTCATACCGCACAACTAACATTAATCCAAGCCACCAGTGACATAAATGTACTGATATTGAAATGATGCACACACAGAGGATACTACAAGTGCAGCAGTATGAAGGCGTGCACGGCGCGGAAGCTGGTGGAGCGCAGCCCGGCAAAGCCTGACGTGCTCGTCATCACCTACATCGCCGACCACTGCCACGCCGTGCCCACCAACATAAGCGCGATCGCTGGCACCACGCGCCACCCGCCCCAGTCGCCCGCGTCCGACGACAGGGCACTGAACTGCGGGGACGACAGCGCCGACGTCTCGTCATCCGCGGCTGGCGCAGACGACGAGTCCGAGCTCTGGTCGCCCGTGGACATGGACGATTTCTTCGCCTCTTTTGACGACGATTTTGATTATTTCTTCGAGGACGAAGCAGCCCTGGGGCGACGGGTCTCGCTGTAGCTAGCTCTATTAGCATGCAGTACGAGCATTGGTTCCACGGTGATGGAACGAGAGCTCGAATGTTTTTTCGCAGGAATGGCATGGGAGATGTTCATGCGTTGCAAAGAGAGGCTCTTACGAAAATGGCCATATATAGTCTTTGAAGCAAGCAATCTGTTAGAAGGGATAGAGAGAGATTGGTGGAATTGATTGTTTTATTACTTGAGCCTCGTGGGCATATACATAGGAGTACATGATCATCTTAGCGTACAAGGCAAGGTGGAACAAATACTAGTCTATCCTATACTTCCTAATAAACATTATACTCAACATCCCCCGCAGTCACAACGGTAGCGACGCAGACGGTGAGACTGGAGAAGAATCCGAAGGTAAGCCGATGGACACCCCCCCCAGTCGTAACGGTCGATGCATCGCGAAAGTCGTGGCTGGAGTGGAAATCGACGAGTTTGCTCAAGCAAGGCGGTAGCCCTTTGTGCCGTTGTCGAGGTAGCCGAGAGCATGGGTGGTGTAGCTGTGGTCGAGGTAGCCATGCGAAGAACGCCATGGTCGATGTCGAGTCGGGGTAGCCGGTGTCGAGGATGTCGCCGACGCAGTGGCGCCCGAGTGGCGAACGCAACGCCGTGTGGAGGCAGCCGTACATACACGGCGGAAGCGGAGGCGGGGTGGTGATGTAGGAATCCCGGTCGGAGTAGGCCGGCGACGGGTGGGCAGACGCGCGGACGACGGCCATGAGGGGCCGCCTGTCGCGCGAGGCCGCCGGGTCGGTGAAGAAGCCGGCCGGTCGCGCCGGTGTTGCAGTAGAGGTGCATGGGGGTCGACGGCGGCGGCGGGCGACGCAAACCGATCTTAGATCGAAAGACCAAAAAGAAAACGCAGATTAAGATGACCGGCGGGAGAGAGAAAAACCCGGAGCAAGTGCTCGGGAAAAAGACTCTAAGGCAGCCGGTCAACATGACCGGCGGACGAACCCTAGGTATGGGCGGCACGGCCTCTGGCGGTGCTCATGGAGGCGAGCCGCCCCGAGGGCGGCACCCCGGGGGGAAGCGTCGGGCGACGGCTAGGGTTGGATCGATTAGTCTGATACCATGTTAGAAGGGAGAGAGTGATTGGTGGAATCGTTGATTGTATTGCTTGATCCTCATAGGCATATATATAGGAGTACATGACTTTGTTGGAGTACAAGACAAGCCAGAATAATTCCTAATCTATCATATATTTTCAATCTAAACATTATACTCAACACAAACGAACAAAATATACACCCTCAAATTCTTTCATTGCAGTGTTTCATGACTCCGCATCTCTGCCCAAGGAAAATGGTACATCTAAGAGCATCTCTAAACCTTCCTCAATAGTATTTAATCCCCTAAAAATTTAGTGGTTTAGGGAAATAATGAGCATTTCTAACCAATCCCCGCAGAAGTCATATTTGAGAAAAACCTTCTTGTTTTTAGAAATTAAGCCTCTTATTAAGTAAAACTAGATCAAATAAAAAAATGATAGACACGAATTTAACGTGGATCAAATAAACTTGATGAGAATTCACCACCTAGGACGTGGCCCACAGCTGACCACCTTTTCTCGTTATGTATTATTTCTCTTTTCTCTCTGTCACTCTCCATCCCCAACAATTATATGCATGTGGCCAGACAATTAGGGGTCAAAGTGGGGACATGGTTGCATGCATACAGAAATGAGGTCTTAAAACGGACACGCTCGGACACTGACCGGACGCGTCTCCGGACATTTGCGGAGCCAAATCTGAGGAGACCGGCTGTAGATGCCCTGGATGTAATGGGAGTATCATAAGTGGTATTATGCATGCCAACTAGATTTCTTTTGGTGATGTGGCACACAATTAAATAAGGAAAGAGAGGATGTGGTATCATATTATGATACCGTATCATATTAAATGGTGTATTACTTTGTGTCATGCATGGTAATTAATAAGGCAACCTAAGATACTAACTTATGATACTACGCATTACGAGAGTAGTATCATACATTAGTATCATATGCATGATACTAGTATACGATACTCCCCATTACGACCAGCCAACTATCCATTACGATAAACTTCAACCCTAAACCTCTTAGTAAGTGTGTCATTACTCAATGCAATTTTGTAATAGTTTTTCTATTGGCCAGTTTATCTTTTTATACTACCTCCGTCTAGATGAATAAGTCATTCGCGTAGTTCTAGGTCATCGATTTGAGGAATTAAATATGTGTTATATGTCATGAAAAATATATCATTAGATTTCTACAAGGATCTAGTTTCTAAATATATATTTTTTGTCACATATAATACATATTTAGATAGTTAAATCGTCGACCTAGAACTACGCGAATGACTTATTCACCGAGAAGGAGGTAGTACTACGTTTACTTTTTGAGTATTAATAATGGACGCTGATAATGCCCCACACGTGTGGTGGGAGCAACACCCGCCCACACGCCCTATAACACACAGATTGTGCCACGTCACCGCATGCATGTATGTGAGAATCTTTTTGGATTTCCAGTTTTTAAAATGTTTTATCTCTTAAATAAAAAATCCGATTGAAGATCCGTTTTCACCGTTAAATCCATTGCGACGAGATCTTTGAAACTAGATCTCATATCAATATGTTTCGACGACATTTTTTTGGGTTAAAAGTTGCCATGTCTATTGCACATGAATTTCCATGGTGTTTACACTGAAGTTGCCATGATATGTTTCAGCTATTTGTTTTTCTACCTTTAAAAGTAGTTTTTACATATTATAAAACGGGGATTAAGAAACTAGATTTACCATGAACCATAAACTAAAATTGCCATGATGCATGCACTTAAAATTGCCATGGTTCATAAAAAATAAATTCCATGGTCAAAGTACTGGACTTGCCATGGTCAAAATACTAAACTTGTCATGATCTATAAACTAAAATTGCCACATGGCAACTTTAGTGTAAACACTATAGCAAGTACAGTGTAAACATCATAGCAACTTTTGACAAAAAAACTTTCGTCGAAACATATCAACATGTGATCTAGTTTTGAAGATCTCGTCGAGACGGATTTAGTGGTGAAAATGGAATTTTAATTGTATTTTTTAATTAGGAGATAAAATATTTTTAACCCAAAAACCAAAAAGATTCCCGCTGATGTCATCTGTTTTGACGTGGCAAAATGAATGGCAATGGAGGCGTTTTGGCCATGTTGCTTCGTGCCATACGTGTGGGCGTTATCATTTGGGTTAATAATTGATACTAACTGTTATACGAAATAACATATTCTTGGAGAATTCAGATAGAGGACACTTTAATTATATGAGTTTTGAAAAAAATTGGCCCCATTTTACATTTTGCACCGGGGCCCAAAATCCTGGAGATGGCCCTGTGAGGAGGTAGAGGAGACGGACAACAAAACAATAAGAAGGAAGCTTAGGCCATCATGGAACTACAAGACCGAGGAAAATCTTGTTTTGTGTGATGCTTGGATGAATATCTATCTTGAGGCCACGACCGGGGACAATCTAACGAAGGAAAAAAAATTGGTCACAGTTCGAGGAGTATATGGTAGCCAAGTGGAGAGTCGGTTCTCTCTCTCATCGATGGAGTGTCATCCAAGACCAGTGTAACTGGTGGTTCAGATGTGTTGATCAATTCAACCTAGCACCGCTGAGTGGAGTTCCATCAACGAGTATGAGCGCATCATTCAACCTCTTTACAAGAAAAAGAGCAATAAGGAAAGTGACAAAGGCTTATCTTTACATCATTGCGACACTACTCTTGTAGGAAATGAGAAGTGGCCAAGAAGGAACAATGAAACCACGCCGAAGAGGCATAGGCTTAACACCGTTGTTGTTGATGATGACTTGGTAGAGAATCCATCCACTCCGCAAACATGTTAGGTTGACAAAAAAAATGCAAAGATGTCGAAGAAGCATGGAGTTGTTGGAGCATAAACAGAAGATTTTATTGTGTAACTAGAGGAAACGATAGCATTGGCGGCCGACTGAAAGGAGGAGAAGTTGACTCGTTTCTACTAGATGAACGATGAGGAAGGAGAGATGGAAGGCAAAGGCGACGTCTGAGGAAGAAAGGTGCAAGCGGAAGAAAAAAAGTCTTGACATTGAGGTGCAAAGGCTTGCATTGGAGAGCAAGGAAAAAACAAGATGGAGATCGAGTAGCCGAGACTTGCATTGGAGGTCGAGGAACATATGAACAAGAGAGTTCCTGAGGAGTGTGATAAAATCATGGATCCTAGCAAGATGGATGAGAGGGCAAGCCAATATTGGGACACTAGTAGAAAAAGGCCCATTTGTCCCAGTTCCAGAGGCCCATTTGTCCCGGTTCTGGAACCGGGACTAAAGGTCGGGACTAAAGCCCAATACCTTTAGTCCCGATTCGCCTACGAACCGGGACAGATGGGGCTCCATGTGGCCGCTGCGGCTTGCCCAGGCAGGAGGGCCTTTTGTCTCGGTTGGTAGCACCAACCGGGACCAAAAAGCGTCCACGCGTCAGCAGTTCAGGGGCTGGGGTTTTTGTTTTTTTTAAGGAGGGGGGGGGGGGGGGGTCGGGGGGTTTTGGGGGTTTTGTAGGGTTAATTTAGGGGTTTCATATATTGTGTTAGCTAGCTAATAAAGAGAAGTGTCCTCTCTTATCTCCGTGCTTGGTCGACGCTACGTACTATACGTATAGAGAGGACTCGACACGCTAGCTAGTAAGCAAATGAAGGAAACCATTAAGTACACAAGATCGTCATGAACATATACAAAGAGAAGTGATCGACCTCTCTTTCTCCGACAAATTGGTCGAACAACAAGTTTTCGTATATCTATCCGACGCTACTAGCTACATATATACAATATAAGATCTCTTATAATCCCTAACATCTGATGTCAAGTTTCACATGGTATTCTTCGTCTTTATTGATGACGTGGTCAAGAAAGAATCCCGCCAATTCCTCTTGAATTACTTTTATGCGATCTTGTGGTAGGAGTTCATCCCGCAGCTGCCACATCTAATTTGAAGAAGGGGGTCAATACATATATATGAATGAAACTCAACACAAATGATGGTAACAAAATAAAATTGTGAATATTATTACTTACGCACTTCATATTGTTTTTCAGAGTAGCCCCGCTTAGAGGTCGTCGCGTTGTAGATGTACTCGCAAACATAGTATCCACAAAAATTATTCCCGCCTTCCTGCCACAACCACTTTATGAGAAATAGAGGTCAATCAAACTGATAATCAAGCATTATAAATGGTATTGATAAAACTAGCTAGAATCAATGGGAGATGCGCGGAACTAGCTAGTAGTACTTACTTTCGGGTGTGTAAATCGCAGCTCCCCCGGCAGTCCCGGAGCTTCTGCGGTGAACACTTTCCAAACCCTGTGAGACAAAGAAAATAGTTACACGATATAAGGAAATAAACAAAGTTGCTGATATGGTGCGATAATGATCGATTGAACTTACTTCTGGAGCATTTCAGTCATGGCCGCATACTCCTTGGGATCTTTTCGTCTTGAGTCTAAGACGGTTACTAGTCCCTGCTCAAGCTTAATCTCTAGGAGAATAAAGTGGAAGCTGCGCACACATGCATAACTCATCAATTACATTACTATAACCTCGAGTAATAAGGGAAACCGAATATGCACAAGATAGTAACACTCACTTGAAGTTGTAAGGAAAGATTATTTTATCTTTGTTTTGATTTTTAAGCAACGATTTTAGCAAGTTGGCCTCAGTTTCTTTGGCATTAAATTTAACCGTCCATTCATCTATGAGATTTGTGTTAATGAACCCAATATCATAGATTTGTGCTTTTCTGCATTCGACGATCTTCAATCTGCATAATATAGTGAGGATAATTATATATACATGCAATGAAAGAGCTGAGCTATATATAGAGACTTAATTACAGAAGTAGTACTTACAGACAGTAGCAAGTGATGATTATTTTATCGAGGGCCTTTTGATTGAAAAACTGGAAGAACTCCTCAAATGGAATAGACAACAGATCAATTCCAACGAGGTCGTGCTCCTCTTTAACTCTCAGCGTCAAAATATCCTTCCCAGACTTGCAGGTGTCCATGTACCACTTATGGAATCTTCGCATCATCGTTGTTAGGAGAGGATCACCAGGTTTGACGAGAGGCTTCCCGTACCGGTATTTGTGTTCGTCCACCTCCATTGTATCAAAATGTGCATCGTCGGGCAGGTAATCACCAGGATTGGTACCGGGCAGCATCCCCGGCAGATTTGAGACGATATCGCTAGACACCTTGAGCCGGGGGCACGATTGGTTCACCTGTTCGCCGAGCTGGGGAATTTTTTTCCCACTTCTTTGTTCTTGTAACCTTTTGTCACTTGAAGTAGTTCCCGACCGGCACGCTCCTTGCACTGCCTTTTTAAGAGCGTGGAGATGGTTGTCATCCGGCGGAGGCGGTGGTGGTCGCTTCAGGGCATCCAAAGTGTGATTCCATTTCACCGGATCTATCTTCTCCTCTGGAGGTGGATTTTTCTTTGCAAAAAAGTCCTTCACTTGGGCTTGACAGATCTGCGCGTTTTCCTCCTCGGTCATATCGTATGGTAACTTCTCTAGAGGCTTGAGAGATGTACCGAATCTGTATTGCCTCCCGCCTCTGGCTGTAATGCTAGACGCCGGAGCAGCCGGAGCGGCTGCGGCTGTCTTCCTTCGTTGCTTACGAGGCGGAGTGCTACGACGCACCGGAGCAGCCGGAGCGGCGGCGGCTGTCTTCCGCTGTTGCTGACAAGGCGGAGGAGGAGGCGGGTTGCTCGGATGCGCCGACGCAGGCGGAGAAGGAGGCGCAGTGCCGCCACGCACCGGAGCAGCCGGAGAAGGAGGCGGAGTGCCCTGATCACTCGCCAGAGGAGGAGGCGGAGTGCCCTGACTTGCCGGAGGAGGAGGAGGAGGCGGAGGCGTCCAGTTCGGAAGGTTGATGAGCTCCTTCCGCCATAGACATGAAGTCTTCAGTGCAAGACCCAGCTGAGTCTCCCCTTCACCGGTAGGGTGGTCAAGCTCGAGCTCCTCAAATCCCTCCGTTATTTCATCGACCATCACAACAACATAGGCTTCTGGAATCGGAAGGCAGTGAAAAGTTGCGCCGGGTTCAGGAGGTGCAACAGAGCCGAGAGCCGCCTTGACTTTGAGGTGCTGCCATTGCGTCATAAGGTGGCAATCTTGAGCCTCCGTGATAGCATCCACGGGGTAGCTGGGAGCCGTGAAGTCAGGATGCTGAAGGAGCTCGGTGGAAGCCACGCTGCTTCTCCGCTGAGATGGCGGGGTAGCTCCGGCAGGTCGCTGGCTCTGAACTAGTGCTTGTTCCTCTAGCGCTCGTACCCTTGCATTCAGCTTCTGCAGTTCGGTCTGCTCCACTTTCCTCCTCCTCTCCCGGGTTTTGTAACCGCCTGCGCTGGGAAACCCAACCTTCCACGCAACGGAGCCTGCCGTGCCTCGTGTTCGTCCTGGGTGCTCAGGATTCCCGAGGGCCTGTGTGAGCTCGTCGTTCTCTCTGTCGGGAACGAACGTCCCTTGCTGCGCTGTGGCGATATACTTCTGAAGCTTCTTGACGGGTATTTCAAGTTGCTCCTCCGTCCAACGACACTTCCCTGTTTCAGGGTCCAAGGTTCCCCCAACCCTGAAGAACCAAGTCCTTGAACGGTCTGGCCAGTTCAATGTCTCTGGTTCGACCCATTTATCAAGCAGGTCCTTCTCAGCCTAAACCCACAACGGCCAGGCTTTGAGGTAGCCACCTGACCCCGTGCGATGGTGATGCTCCTTCTTTGCAGCATTTTTCTTGTTTGTCGCTGACATCTTCTTACTCTTCTCCGATGTCTTGTGGGCCACAAATGCGGGCCAGTGATCTCTTATCTTCTCAAATCGGCCGGTGAATTCTGGAGTCTTCCCTTTGTCGACAAACATTGATTTCAACTCATTCTTCCACCTCCTGAATAGATCTACCATCTTCTTAAGAGCATGAGCCTTGACCAATGGCTCTATAACTGGCTTATCCGGATCCTCCTCTGGCGGTAGGGTGAAATTTGCCTTCAGTGCGGTCCAAAGATCATCTTTCTGTCTATCATTGACAAAAGACACTTGAGGGTCTTCGCTCTTAGGCTTATTCCATTGGTGGATGCTGATCGGGATCATGTCCCTAACAAGAACCCCGCACTGAGCAGAAAATGCATCCTTGGTCCGGCTGGGTTCAATCGGTTGGCCATCGCCCTTGATTGCTGTGATCGTGAACCTTTCATCCTGGCGCAACCTTTTCTTCGGGCCTCGTCTCGTTACCGAAGTTTGGCTCGATCCGGAGAGCTAGAAAAGAAGAAAGAAGAGAGTTAGTATGTGTACATACCAAAACAATTAATGCATCAATTAGCTAGTCAGCACAGGCTTAATTAATATATATACCTCGCCGGACTTTGCAACAGCTCCTTCCTCCGTTCGCTCACCGGAGCAGTCATCACGGTCTCCTTCTTCCACCGGCATTCCGTCACCGGAGCCATCATAATCATGTCCTTCCACCTCTATTGTTCGATCACCAGAGCCTGCTTCACCCTCTCCTTCCAGACCATCGGTGTCGTTGAGATACGACAAGATATCACCTCTGCCGAGGATTATGTCCCCGAACAACTGTTCTGCTTCGATGTCTCAGTGCTCCATAGTTTCTGCAAATATTACAAGATGGCAATTAATATACAAACATGACAGATGGATATATTAGTGCAAACGTAGACCTAGCTAGCTCGACGCTTCTACGGTTTGGGGTGGCCTTGACAATGCTTCTAGGGTTTGGGGTGGCCTAGGCAACGCTTCTTGGGTTTGGGGTGGCCTCGACAATGCTTCTAGGGTTTGGGCCGGACTGCCTCTCTCATGAATGTCCGACGTCCGGACCGACAAGGGATTTAACAAAATGACGCCATTCTGGATGTGCAGAAAATGGTCCATATTTTTCTTGATCTCATCTACCCTTCTATATGTCACGTTGTCTAGTGTCAAAGAATTCAAGAAAACCATGACTTCATCATTAGCCGGAAATGACAGGCGCATAATGGTACGAAGCTCTTCAAAGTTGTTTTGGAACGGAGTTCCCGATAGAATAATTCGCTTTTTGGTACAAAGTTCAGCAAGAGCCTTCCGAATATCGCTATTTGGAAGGCCTTTGCTGAAATTCGTACCAAAAGGCGAATTATTCTATCAGGAACTCCGTTCCAAAACAACTTTGAAGAGCTTCATAGCATCATACGCCTGTTACTTCTGGCAAATGATGAAGCCATGGATTTCTTCAATACTTTGATAGACAACGTGACATATAGAAGAATATATATATATAGATGAGATCAGAAAGAAATTGGATCAACTTGTGCACATCCATAATGGGGGCATTCTTGATAAATCTGGACCCTCGACCCCTGGACGACCCTCGACCCTCGACCCATCGACGACCCTCGACCCTCTACCCTAGTTCACGACCCTCGACCGCTCGGCGATACACGACCCTCTACCCTAGTTCCCGACCCTCGACCCCCTCATGTCACGTTTGTCTAGTGTCAAAGGATTCAACAAAACCATGTCTTCATCACTAGGCGAAAGTAACAGGCGCATGATGGTACGAAGCTCTCCAAAGTTATTTTTGAACGGAGTCCCAGATAGGATAATTCGCTTTTTGGTACAAAGTTCAGCAAGAGCCTTCCGAATATCGCTATTTGGAAGGCATTTGCTGAAATTCGTACCAAAAGGCGAATTATCCTATCCAGGACTCCGTTCCAAAATAACTTTGGAGAACTTCGTACCATCATGCCCCGGTTACTTTCGGCTAATGATGAAGCCATGGATTTCTTCAATACTTTGACACAAGGCAACCTTTCGACCCCTCGGCGTTCCTCGACCCTCGACGACCCTCGAACCTTCGGCGACCCTCGACCCTCTACCCTAGTTCCCGACCCTCGACCGCTCGGCGATCCTCGACACCCTCGTTCCCGATAAAAATTAAGAAGAGGAAGAAGAAGAAAAAACAAAAGAGGAGAAAAAGAAAAAAAAGAGGAGAAGAAGAAGGAATAGAGGAGAAGAAGAAAAAATAGATTAAATATTAATCTATTTTTTCTTCTTCTCCTCTATTCCTTCTTCTTCTCCTCTTTTTTTTCTTCTTCTTCCTCTTCTTATTTTTTTTCTCCTCTTCTTCCTCTCCTCTTCTTCTCTTCTTCTTCTCCTTCTTTCTCTTCTTATTTTTTTTCTCCTCTTCTTCTCTTTTTTCTCCCCTTTTTCCTCTCCTTCTTTTTCTTCCCTTCTTCCTTCTTCCTTCTTCCTCTTTTCCATACATATAAAAAGTTTAAAAAATACATACATACATACATACAAAAAATACATACATACATATAAAAAGAAAGCATATATATAGATAACAAAAAAAGCATATATAAAAAAAGCATATATAGATCACAGAGGAGGCGTCGGGGATGGGCAGGGGCGGGCCGGGCGGCGTCGGCGTCGGGCCGGGGCGGCGTCGGCGTCATTGCGTTCAAGGGCGGGCGGGGCTGCTGTCGGCTTCGTGCCGGTCGGCGTCTTTGCCGGAGTGTCTGTCCGTTCGTCGTCGTGTACGAGGCGGGCAGGGGCGGGATTGACGGCGTCGGCGACGATGGCGAGGTGGAGCAGCGTGACGGCGTCGGGGCGGAGAAGACAAGTGATTTTTGGAGAAACTGCTAAGTTTTTCTTATGTACACGAAACATTGGTCCCGTTTCATGGCACAAACCGGGACCAATGCCCCCCTTTGGTCCCGGTTCGTTCCACCAACCGGGACCAAAGGTCTCTTTTCAGCAGCCCAAAGGGCAGGAAATAGACACCTTTGGTCCCGGTTGGTGGCACGAACCGGGACCAAAGGGGGGCATTGGACCCAGTTGGTGCCACCAACTGGGACCAATGCACCCCTTTTGTCCCGGTTGGTGCTACCAACCGGGACCAAATGCCTTGCGCTGGCGTGGTGCGGTGGGATGTTTAGTCCCACCTCGCTAGTTGAGAGAGCACGAGAGTGGTTTATAAGCACTGCTGCGCCCACCCTCTCGAGCTCCTCTCAACTGCAGGCTTTCGGGCCTACTCTATCAATCCTTGCTCATGGGCCTACTGGGCCTGCTGCGGGCCAGAATCCTGGCCCATTGTTGGGTTCCTAGTCGTATTCAGGCCGTGGTGGCCCAGTAGGTGGCATTTTTTTTATTTTTTTCCAATTTTTTTGTTTTCTTTTTTGCTTTATTTATTTTATTTTGTTTCTACTTACAACAAAATACTTACTGTTTTTCAGTGATTCTTTTTTACTTTTAGGTAATAAAAATTATAAACTTTCTGTTAGTGCCATTAGTTTTCCAATTTGAATAGTTTAAATTTGAATTCTTTGAAATTTGTGTGAATCACTAGTTTGTGATTAATTTACTATAAAAATAGATTTTGGAGTGATTCTTTTTCCTGCTATTTGATATTACTGTGATTTACCATTATATTCAAAAATAGTTTTTGTTATTTTAGTTTCTAACAAAAAAAATCTTTATGATAATTCCTTTTGCTATTAAAGTTTCTAACAAAAAAAGTTCTTTATGAAAATTCTTTTTGCTTTTAATGTTTTGAACAGAAAATACTTTGATAATTTTAGTTGCATAAGTTTTATATAATTTTAGTTTCAATAATACTGGAGGTTTATAAAAGCTATTTAGTTGATTCCTTTTGATATTAGAGTTTCATTAAAGTTTTCTATTTCATTCTTTTTTCTATTAGATTTTCATTAAAAATTTTAGTTCATTCTTTTAGTTTATTAATTTTGCTATTAGAGTTTCATAAAAGTTTTCCAGTTCATTTTTTTTATATTAGTGCATTCTTTGAACTAAATGACCCTGAAATTGAAAAGCACTTAAGATGAACTCTGAAGAGGTTGAAAATTGGCATGGTATCATCATTTCACCCACATAGCATGTGCTAAAAAGTTGAGAGGGTTACGGCAAAAAATGGATGCACTTTGTGTACAAAATGGACAATCTCTTTCGAAGTATCAGGGTTTCGGACAAAAACTCATCTGTTACAAAGGGATTTCATTTTTTTGAACTTATTTGAACTCCAGACTTTTTGTGTGTTCAAAATGAACCATTCAAAGCCACATCATCAATTTTCAGCCCTCTCTGACTTCATCCCACTATTTTTCATGCATTTACTGATTTTTTGAGCTAAATGACCCTGAAATTGAAAAGCACTTCAAATGAACTCTGAAGAGGTTGAAAATTGGCATGATATCATCATTTCAACCACATAGCATGTGCTAAAAAGTTGAGAGGGTTACGGCAAAAACTGGATGCACTTCGTGTACAAAATGGACAATCTCATTCGAAGTATCAGGGTTTCGGACGAAAACTTATCTGTTACATAGGATTTCATTTTTTTGAACTGCAGACTTTTTGTGTGTTCAAAATGAACCATTCAAAGCCACATCATCAATTTTCAACCCTTTCTGACTTCATCTGTTATTTTTCATGCATTTACTATTTTTTTAGCTAAATGACCCTGAAATTGAAAAGCACTTCAAATGAACTCTGAAGAGGTTGAAAATTGGCAAGATATCATCATTTCACCCACATAGCATGAGCTAAAAAGTTGAGAGGGTTACGGCAAAAACTGGATGCACTTCGTGTACAAAATGGACAATCTCTTTCGAAGTATCATGGTTTCGGACGAAAACTCATCTGTTACAAAGGGATTTCATTTTTTTTGAACTAATTTGAACTCCAGACTTTCTGTGTGTTCAAAATGAACCATTCAAAGCCACATCATCAAATTTCAACCCTTTCTGACTTCATCTGTCTTCACTTTTTCTTCGCTTGTTTCCTTTGCTTATTGCGCCATAACCATGGATATTCTTCATCGCTTAACAGGGTGCTTGGGTCAGCCTTGACTTTGAAGGGAGGAATTTCATGAAACTTTTCATAATCTTCAGACATGTCTGTCTTGCCCTCCAATCCCACGATGTCTCTTTTTCCTGAAAGAACTATGTGGCGCTTTGGCTCATCGTATGATGTATTCGCTTCCTTATCTTTTCTTTTTCTCGGTTTGGTAGACACGTCCTTCACATAGAAAACCTGCGCCACATCATTGGCTAGGACGAATGGTTCGTCTGTGTACCCAAGATTGTTCAGATCCACTGTTTTCATTCCGTAATATGGGTCTACCTGTACCCCGCCTCTTGACAGGTTGACCCATTTGCACTTAAACAATGGGACCTTAAAATCATGTCCGTAGTCAAGTTCCCACATGTCCACTATGTAACCATAATATGTGTCCTTTCCCCTCTTGGTTGCTGCATCAAAGCGGACACCACTGTTTTGGTTGGTGCTCTTTTGATCTTGTGCGATCGTGTAAAATGTATTCCCATTAATCTCGTATCCTTTGTAAGTCAATACAGTCGAAGATGGTCCCCTGGACAACGAGCACAGCTCATCAGAAACAGTGTTTTCACCTCTGAGACGTGTTTCCAACCAACTGCCGAAAGTCCTGATGTGTTCACATGTAATCCAGTCGTCACACTGCTTCGGGTGTTTGGAGCGCAGAATGTTCTTGTGTTCATCGACATACGGGGTCACCAAGGTAGAGTTCTGTAGAACTGTGTAGTGTGCTTGAGACCAAGAATGCCCGTCCCTGCATATTATTGAGTCCCCTCCTAGCGTGCCTTTTCCAGTCAGTCTCCCCTCATACCACGATTGAGGAAGACCAATCTTCTTAAGGTCAGGAATGAAGTCAACACAAAACCCAATGACATCCTCTATTTGATGGCCCATGGAGATGCTTCCTTTTGGCCTAGCGCGGTTACGAACATATTTCTTTAGGACTCCCATGAACCTCTCAAAGGGGAACATATTGTGTAGAAATACGGGGCCCAGAACGACAATCTCATCGACTAGATGAACTAGGATGTGCGTCATGATATTGAAGAAGGATGGTGGGAACACCAGCTCGAAACTGACAAGACATTGCGCCACATCACTCCTTAGCCTTGGTATGATTTCTGGATCGATCACCTTCTGAGAGATTGCATTGAGGAATGCACATAGCTTCACAATGGCTAATCGAACGTTTTCCGGTAGAAGCCCCCTCAATGCAATCGGAAGCAGTTGCGTCATAATCACGTGGCAGTCATGAGACTTTAGGTTCTAGAACTTTTTCTCTGGCATATTTATTATTCCCTTTATATTCGACGAGAAGCCAGACGGGACCTTCATACTGAGCAGGCATTCAAAGAAGATTTCCTTCTCTTCTTTGGTAAGAGCGTAGCTGGCAGGACCTTCATACTGCTTTGGAGGCATGCCGCCTTTTTCGTGCCAACGTTGCAGGTCCTCCCGTGCCTCCGGTGTATCTTTTGTCTTTCCATACATGCCCAAGAAGCCTAGCAGGTTCACGCAAAGGTTCTTCGTCACGTGCATCACGTCGATTGAAGAGCGGACCTCTAGGTCTTTCCAGTAGGGTAGGTCCCAAAATATAGATTTCTTCTTCCACATGGGTGCGCGTCCCTCAGCGTCATTCGGAACAGATAGTCCGCCGGGACCCTTTCCAAAGATTACCTATAAATCATTGACCATAGCAAGTACGTGATCACCGGTACGCATGGCGGGCTTCTTCCGGTGATCTGCCTCGCCTTTGAAATGCTTGCCTTCCTTTCGACATTGATGGTTGGTCGGAAGAAATCGACGATGCCCCAGGTACACATTCTTCCTGCATTTGTCCAGGTATATACTTTGGGTGTCATCTAAACATTGCGTGCATGCGTGGTATCCCTTGTTTGTCTTTCTTGAAAGGTTACTGAGAGCAGGCCAATCATTGATGGTTACAAACAGCAACGCATGCAGGTCAAATTCCTCCTGTCTGTGCTCATCCCACACACATACACCTTTTCCATTCCACAACTGTAAAAGTTCTTCAACTAATGGCCTTAGGTACACATCAATGTCATTGCCGGGTTGCTTAGGGCCTTGGATGAGAACTGGCATCATAATGAACTTCCGCTTCATGCACATCCAAGGAGGAAGGTTATACATACATAGAGTCACGGGCTAGGTGCTATGATTGCTGCTCTGTTCCCTGAAAGGATTAATGCCATCTGCGCTTAAACCAAACCATACGTTCCTTGGGTCACCTGCAAACTCAGCCCGGTACTTTCTCTCGATTTTTCTCCACTACGACCCGTCAGCGGGTGCTCTCAACTTCCCGTCTTTCTTACGGTCCTCTCTGTGCCATCGCATCAACTTGGCATGTTCTTTATTTCTGAACAGACGTTTCAACCGTGGTATTATAGGAGCATACCACATCACCTTGGCAGGAACCCTCTTCCTGGGGGACTCGCCGTCAACATCACCAGGGTCATTTCGTCTGATCTTATACCGCAATGCACCGCATACCGGGCATGCGTTCAAATCCTCGTACGCACCGCGATACAAGATGCAGTCATTAGGGCATGCATGTATCTTCTACACCTCCAATCCTAGAGGGCATACGACCTTCTTTGCTGCGTACGTACTGTCGGGCAATTCGTTATCCTTTGGAAGCTTCTTCTTCAATATTTTCAGTAGCTTCTCAAATCCTTTGTCAGGCACATCATTCTCTGCCTTCCACTGCAGCAATTCCAGTATGGTACCGAGCTTTGTGTTGCCATCTTCGCAATTGGGGTACAACCCTTTTTGGTGATCCTCTAACATGCGATCGAACTTCAGCTTCTCCTTTTCACTTTCGCACTCTCTTTGCATCAACAATGACCCGGCGGAGATCATCATCGGGCACATCGTCTGGTTCCTCTTGATCTTCAGCTTCCCTCGTTGCAGCATCACCGTATTTAGGGGGCACGTAGTTGTCATCGTCCTCTTCTTCTTCGCTGTCTTCCATCATAACCCCTATTTCACCATGCTTGGTCCAAACATTATAGTGTGGCATGAAACCCTTATAAAGTAGGTGGGTGTGAAGGATTTTCCGGTTAGAGTAAGACTTCGTATTCCCACATATAGGGCATGGACAACACATAAAACCATTCTGCTTGTTTGCCTCAGCCACTTCGAGAAAATTATGCACGCCCTTAATGTACTCGGAGGTGTGTCTGTCACCGTACATCCGTTGCCGGTTCATCTGCGTGCATTATATATAATTAAGTGTGTCAAAAACCATTACAGAACATCATGAATAGATAAGTGACCAAATTAATAGAAGTTCATCATCACATTAAAACCAAAGTACATACATAGTTCTCATTGAACAACATATAGCTCTCCAGAGCATCTAATTAAACCATACATTAAAACTATGTAAAACATTTCAATGCAACAACAAATGCGATCATAATCACAACCAAGGTAACAATTGATCCAACGGCATAATGATACCAAGCCTCGGTATGAATGGCATATTTTCTATACTTTCTAATCTTGAAGCGCATTGCATCCATCTTGATCTTGTGATCATCGACAACATCTGCAACATGCAACTCCAATATCATCTTCTCCTCCTCAATTTTTTTCTATTTTTCCTTCAAGTAATTGTTTTCTTCTTCAACTAAATTTAACCTCTCGACAATAGGGTCTGTTGGAATTTCCGGTTCACATACCTCCTAGATAAAAAAATCTATGTCACGTTGGTTGGCATAATTGTCATAAACAATAAATGAACCAAATAGTTATAAAATATAATATATATACCACATCCGAATCATAGACAGGACGAGGGCCGACGGGGGCGGATGCCAAAACCATCGCACTATATAATAACAAACAATAATAAAAGTAATAAAATTATACAAGTATCTATCTAAATCATACAAGTAAGAATTTTTTTCTTTTAGAAAGAAGATAAGAACAAGAGGCTCACCACGGTGGTGCCGGCGACGAGATCGGCGCGGGCGATCGACGACGGTGAAGACGGGGTCGGGACGTGACGGACCGCTAAACCTAGACAAATCTTGAGGAAAATGGAGCTTGGAGGTCGAGTTTGGAGAGGAGAAAGTTTAAGTAGTGTGGCTCGGGCATTTCATCGAACACCTCATGTGCATAGGAGGTGAGCTAGAGCACCACAAAGCCCTCCCCTCGCCGGCCAGAAAAAACAGAGCAGTGGAGTGCTTTGCTCGCGGGCGAGGGGTATATATAGCCACACCATTGGTCCCGGTTCGTGGCTGGAACCGGGACTAAAGGTCACCCTTTGGTCCCGGTTCCTGCCACGAACCGGGACAATGGATGTGGGCCAGGAGCGAGGCCCATTGGTCCCGGTTTGTGTCTGGAACCGGGACAAAAGTGTCCAGACGAACTGGGACCAATGCCCCACGAGGCCCGGCCGGCCCCCTAGGCGCACGAACTGGGACGTATGCCCCCATGGGTCCCAGTTCTTGACTGAACCGTGACTAATGGGCTGGGCAGGCCTGAACCAAAGCCCTGTTTTCTACTAGTGGGAGTTAACTCATGAGTACATCTTGGCTAAGTCATTTGGTGGTGGCGGCGGCAGTGTTCAGGGCTTCAATGATGACAACGGCGGCAATGGTGGTGCCAGCGACGGCGAAACGAGTGTGTGAGTCCCTTGTGAATTATGATGGCTTTCGTTTCATCAAGTTTTTAATGATTTGTTTTAATGAACTTCCTCATTCGGTGTCTATTGGCACAAATTATGATATGTTTTAATTTTTTGTTGGATTAGGTGAAGTTTATTTATGCTCGTAGCTGAATTATGTTGTGGTGCATTTGAATTGTTTACATTTTTTTTTGAAATGTGGTGCATTTATTTGAATTGTTTGCACAAACTTTTTGAGGGATCGGCTAGATGAACAAAATAATTACCCCTAAAAAATGAGTAATTTAAGGATGAGGGATAGGGTGAGGGATTAAGTTATGAGGGATTGGTTTGAGATGCCCTAAGCCCCATCTAGACCTTCCATTAAACCTTTAATTCCCGTAAAATCTAGCTTTTAATGATTAAGTATTCCAAGAGGTTATGTATGAGAAATTGTCGCTGTGCGATAAAGCACTGGAAGCAGATGTATGTGTGGAACTGCTTGTGGTTATGTAAGCGTTCGAGGTGGTTTTTTGACCGCCTCTTATTCTCCGAATATTAGCGACATAGGCTTTGAGGTGGAATGAGATATTGCCTCATGCACATGTAGCAAAACCGCCTCCAAAGTACATTTATGTAGTAGTGTATGTTCACTTATATGCACGTATATACATGCATATCAAGAATTTCATTACAAAGTGAGACCAACAACATTTATAACATGACTAGGTGCAAAGGTAAGAAATGAATACATGAATTCAATGGGTGGTGCAAAATATTTAAGGGTAGAACTAACAAAACAACAACAACAGATTGTCACTGCTTCAATTATGTTAGCTCTTCTATCGGATCTCACAGTATTTGCCCCTCAAATTTCTAGACAGGGCCTTGGTCGGGGCTGGATGAGCAGAGGTACGTGAGGACCTTGCTGAACTTGGCCTCCGCCTTATGATGGCGATGGACACGTCATTGGGGAATAGGTCATTGGCGCTTACCTCATACGATCGTGTATATGAGCGGCTGCGCTCGTATGGAACACCATCATTCATTCTTGTTATTTATTCTTCTGGTCGCTAATGTCATACGAGCGCGCGTATGAGCGCGGATGCCCATACAAAACACCATCGTCTACTATGGACTTCTCTCTATTTTCGTGGAAGATCCATATGACCGCGCATATAAGCGGTTACGCTCATATCGAACACCATCGTTGGCTCTGTTGGCTCCGGTTAAATTTTGTTGGAGATGCCCATGCCTCATACGACCTGCCATACGACCCCAGCGGTTGTATGAAAGGCCGTCGTTTGTTCTGTCTTCTCTGAGACTTCATTTTCTTTGGTGATTTCTACGGGGTTAGTTCCAACACAACATATATGCATATATCCAGGCTTTCAGATGTTAATACGACACATAGTAATTTGCACATGACAAAGGCCTCATAAGCACAACTTTTCTCAACTTATCCTCCAGTACTAAAACTTCAACACTCTCTTTATTGAAACGAAAAACAAAACTTATTCTTCTACTTTATTTGCGTGGGTTGCCTCCCACGAAGTGCTTGTTTTCGATCGGATAGCTCGACTGTAGTGATGATCACTTGGGTATAATACACCAAGCCCGTTGTTGGTGCAATTATTTGCCTCCTTATGTTTTGGAGATTGTTGACATAAACAGTAAGGGACTGATATGTTTGCTAGTGCACACAGAGTAACAGGTCCCTGGAGTCAAGAGGAGTTTGGTTCAAACTCCGAAGATAATCCCCTGTGTGGCAGTGAAGGTTATCACCGAAGATTATGACAACAAGAGTGACCCCTCAAAATTGTTGTCGTAAAGCAATTGATTCGGTGTTCGCCCGAAGATAGTGACTGCAGCCGAGAGGATTGAAGACGAAGTGAAGACGTAGCATTTATTTCGTTGTTTCTTTTCTCTTCATTGAGTCATAGGACCACCGTACTACTAAGAGGGGTGTAGCATTCGAAGCTTTGATTCTCTGATGCTAAACCCAAATCCTATGAAAGATGCGAGAGAAATCTCTTTGTGTTCCGAGCAAATACTTGCCAGCAAGAGACTGTGATCTTCTTCGCTGCGAGAGATTTGTCTCTGACCGAGGAGTTAGCATTACTTGTTCCTCAAATAATGTTACCGTTGCTCTTAAAATCCGACCGTTGTAAACGTGTCGGTTGGCCATTGGCTGGACCGCGTGTCCAAAATGGTCATTTCCCGCCAGGGAAGGCTGCGGCTATAAAAAGC
Source organism: Thinopyrum elongatum (assembly GCA_011799875.1). NCBI lineage: Eukaryota > Viridiplantae > Streptophyta > Magnoliopsida > Poales > Poaceae > Thinopyrum > Thinopyrum elongatum. Next base: position 529,828,294 of record CM022297.1, read on the forward strand.
CACCCCGCACCGGCGTTGTCCGGTGGTTGCTCCGTTATGATTCACAGAAGACTGTTGAGCAACCCTCTCTCTTGAGTGATCTGAGTTTAAAATCCACCAAGAGAAAACCCTAGAGCCGAAAAATTAGATAGTGTTTCAGCATCACTCAAATCTAAGTCCAGTACACTTCGCCTATTACTCTTGAGATATGCGAACTCTCTAGACGGTTAGGTGTCAATTTTTCAGAGACCAAGAGTAATTGTGGTTCTCGAAGAAGAAGTATGTAAAGGTTTGGAGATCGCCTCAAGTATCTACCATGAGTGATCGGCATTGGTTGACGAACCAGTTGTCGAGGAGAATAGGGCGAAGAGAGTTTATCTTCTGTGTTAAATCGCAACCCCTCCAACCAGACGTAGTCCTTTTGCAGAAGGGCGAACTGGTCTACCAAATCCTTCGTCACCATCGAGCATCACTGGTTGCCTCTGCTTCTTCACTTTACATTTAAACTATGCTGTATGGCATATTTCAATCATGTGATTTGTCTCGATGCATGCTCTTAGTTTCCATTCGTCAGTTTGTGTTCGCTCACTGTACACTGTTTTCATTCGCTCCGCTGCTGGGTTCCGAGTGTTTTGATATTTTCGAAGAAAATTTAACACTCCCATTCACCCCCCTCTAGTAGTCATACTTCGTTCCTACAATTGGTATCAGAGCGAGGTACCCCTTGACTCTGCTCATTTTTGTCTAACCACCTGTGAGTTTAAGTATGTCTTCAGTGAGCTACAAGTCGCACCTCAAGATTCCCATCTTCGATGGGACGGACTATCCCTTCTGGAAGGAGAAGATGAAGATCCGTCTCCGAGGTATTGATGATGATATGTGGAACGTGGTGCAGAATGGATTAATGATTGAAGTCCCCCAGGTCCCCACTAACCGTGGGAAGAAACCTATTCAGATGGATGCTCAAGCTAAAGATGAAATTGGTGGCCATCTCTCTCGTGCTCAATTTCTTCGCTATCGTCAGTGTGAAACTGCAAAGCAATTGTGGGACATTCTCAAAAAGATTAATGAGGGTGTTTTAACTCAGAAAGAAGCCCGCATTGATACTCTTCGGGCGAAGTTCAATCGGTTCAAGCTAGTTGGAAATTAAAGCTGTCAGCAAACTTTCGATCGTCTGAGTGACATTGCAAATGAGCTGCAAGGTCTTGGCGCCAAAGACATCACTAATCACGAAGTTGTGAAGAAACTGCTCTGATCCCTTGACAGTTTGTTCGACACACTGGTTCTGATGATTCAGGAACGAGCTGATTTCAAAGTTCTCGACTCTGCTGATACCATGGAAAGGCTAAACACTCACGAGGAACAAGAAGAAGAAAAGCAAGATCTCTGTGGCTCAAGTCACCGGAAGAGTCATGCTCTCAAGGCTGTGGCTGATTCTTCCTCGGAAGGAAATGCTGAAGAAGATTCAGATGACCCAGAAACGATCAGCAAAGATCTCGCATTAATCATGAAAAGATTCTAGCGCCTTTAAAAGAAAAATCAGTTTCAGAAGAGAGGATCCAGCAACTCTGGTGGTTCCAAATCTTCATCTAAATCTACTAGAGATTACACATGTTTCAAGTGCAAAAAGCCAGGACATTTCATTTTGGACTGCACTCTCTGGGAAGCTGAAATACGTGCCAGTGGAAGATATGATTCAGGAAACAATCATGACAAAGGCAAGAGCAAGAGCTACGACTCAGATGACGAGAAGAAAACAAAGAAGTTCTTCAAGAAGAAGGACAGCTCCACCAAGTCCTCGTCAAGATCTTCCTCAAGGAGTCCCTCCAAGTCCTCATCCAACCGCAAGAACACCTCTCGCAAGGCTAAGGCATACATTGGCAAGGAGATGGATTCTGATGAAGAAGAATCATCTGACTCCGAAGAAGTTGATGAATCCGATGAGGATTCTGATTTCGGCATGGCTGGCATAGCATGTGCCTCCACCCCTGCATCAAACTTCTTCGAGAATCATTCAAGCAACAACGAATCTCCTGCGTACTGCTTCACGGCCAAAGCCTCAAATGAAAAGGTATCCTCCAAACATCATAGGGTTCACTCCAGTGATCAATACTCTTCGGATGAGGATAACCATGCTAAACTGATCAAAATTGCTAACATACAAAAAAACTCTCTTGAGAAAATTGAGAAAACCCTTAGGAAATCGGAAGGGTTGTTGGTTGAGGAGATGGAGAAAAATCAGTCGTTGACAGAAGAGCATTCCACTCTCAAGTCATGAATGGAAGAACTATCAAATCATCATGATTTTCTCTCGGCCGACCACGAGAGATTGACTGATGATTACCTGAAAAGGAAACAGGAACTCGAGTCGCTGAGAGAGGCTCAAGATGTCTTGATCAGAGAAAATTCTCTCCTCACCCAACAACTCAAAGAGAAACCTGAAGTGCTTATACCACATTGCTTAAAATGCCTTGAACGCAGTAACACTAAATCAAATGCTGAATCTTCTGTGAATGCTAATCCCTCTGTCGAGGAAAATGTTCCAATGTCTGATGAGAATGCCAGGTTGAAGGATCTTCTTCAGACAGGAATGTTCAAGTCCCTCAAAGGGCATCAAACCCTTTGTGATGTTCTGAAGAAATCCATTCTTCACAAAAACCCCAGGAAGGAAGGTGTCGGTTTCGAAAGGAAACTAAATGAAAATGGCTCCTAAATGATGATTCCAGATAACTGTAAGTTGTTCAAAAACCAACGTGGTGAAGCTGTTGCTCGCTATGTTGGACCAAACAGCAGGAATGGCCCCCCAAAGAAAACTATTTAGGTTCCTAGGAAAACTATCGAAGCATTACCTGTTACCAGGTTACTAACCATGCAGGAAGAAAATGATCGATACATCTTGGAAAAGGCTCGATAGAATGAGTACATGCATACCTCATCTAACCACTATACTCATTTGTGTGGAAAGAATTTTAATGCATACTCTTTCGATTATGCTCGTACTGACTCAAGTTACAATTCGTATGACTATCGAAAGAAATCACATCATGCTCGCTCATATGTTTCGAAGCCACCTGCAAAGATGTGGGTGGTTAAGAAAGCCTGATTTCTCTGCAAGACTATGTCTCCGGGTGTACCGAATGGATAATGGATAGTGGATGCACTAGTCATATGACAGGAGACAAGTCATTGTTTGTTGACCCCAACTTAACTGCTTCATATTTGAAGTATATTACTTTCGGCGGCAACAAAAAAGGAAAGGTTATTGGGTTAGGTAAAATTGCTATATCCAAGGACAAGAACATTGATGATGTTTTACTTGTTCAGTCTCTTGGATTCAATCTCATGTCAGTTGGCAAGCTTTGTGATCTAGGCATGCTAGTACTATTCTCTATATCCAAATGCATCGTTTTTATAGCCTCTGACAATTCCTTCATCTTCGAGGGAAATAGAAAAGGTGATTTATAGATTGGGGATTTCTCTAAGGGTGTCTCAGTCCAAACTTGTTTGCTTGCGATAGCAACCGAGGGATGGCTGTGGCACCGAAGACTTGGTCATGCAGGTATGAGAAATTTGCAGACTCTCGTGAAGAAAAATCAACTTCGTGGCATTCCTAATGTGAAATTCGAAAAGGATCGTCTCTGTGGTGTGTGTGAGGCTGGTAAATTGGCCAAGAAGCACCATTCGTAAAAAACTGTCATGACCACAACAAGACAATCAGAAATTCTTCATATGGATTTATTCGGACCTCAAAACTATGCAAGTTTTGGAGGCAGTCATTATGGTCTTGTTATTGTTGATGATTTCTCTCGATACACTTGGGTGTTCTTTCTCGAAGACAAAACCTTCTCCCAAGACATCTTCAAAAGATTCGCCAAGAAGGTCCAAAATGAATATGATGTGCGAATTAAGCTTGTCAGAAGCGACAATGGCACTGAGTTAAAAAATACTCATATCGAAGATTTTCACGACGAAAATGGTATAACTCATGAGTTCTCCGCCACATACACTCCCCAACAGAATGGAGTTGTTGAGCGAAACAATAGAACTCTCATTGAGATGGCGAGAACAATGCTCAGTGAGTATAAAACCCCCATTCATTTCTCGGCTGATGCTGTTAACACTGCTTGCCATGTTGTGAATCATTTTTATTTGCACAAATTCCTTAATAAAACTTCATATGAGCTTATCACTGGCAAGAAACCGAATGTTTCTTATTTACGTGTTTTCGGTGCTCCTTGCTATATTCGTGACATGAATTATAGTTCCATGTTTGCACCCAAGGCACATGAAGGTTTTCTTCTTGGTTATGGCTCAAACTCGCATACTTATCATGTCTATAACTCTCACCACGGGAAAGTTATGGAAACCGTAAATGTGCGGTTTGATGAATCTAACGGCTCTCAAAAGGAGCACCTGCCTAATGTGATAGATGAACCTCTGATTTCGGATGCTATTCGGCAAATGGCCATTGGGGACGTCAGGCCAGTCGAAGGAAATGTACCTGACTCTTCCGATGATGATACCCCCGTGACTCGAAGCAAAACATGCCAAACTACTGCTGAAGAAAATGCCACTCCGAACACAAATGGCAATCCGAATGCAAATGCTGATCAAAATGGCAATCAAGATGAAAATGGTGATACAAATGCTAATCCTGATGCTGATACTGAGGAAAATGAAAATGATCATCAAGAAGGAAATCCTAACCCACGATTGGCAAATCGAGTTGATCCAACATTAATCCTCGAAGATCTCGAAAATACAGGTTACCGACCCACAACTCGTTCTCGCACTCGTTTGGCTAACTACTGTGGCTGTTTCTCTTTTGTCTCATTAGCAGAACCTACCAAGTATGAGGAAGCCATGAATGATCCCGATTGGATGAATGCCATGCAAGAAGAGTTAGTGCAATTCGAATTAAATGATGTATGGGAATTGATTGACAAACCGAATCCTAAGAAGCACAATATCATCGGTACCAAATGGATCTTCCGAAACAAGCAAGATGAAATGGCATTGTTGTGAGAAACAAAGCGCGTCTTGTCGCTCAAGGGTATACACAGGTAGAAGGTATTGATTTTGGTGAAACATATGCTCCTTGTCGGGGGTTTCGTGCGACATATGCCAAAGGACGGCTTATCATGGTGGGGGAAAGTAATACGTCGCCGGGTTCCAGAAGCGGGAGTGAGCAAGACCGCGTACGCCTGCGAATCTTACCCAGGTTCGGGGCTCTCCTTGGAGATAACACCCCTAGTCCTGCTCTGCGGGGTCTCCTCATGATGACTATGATCACAAGGTCGCTACAAGCTTGCTCCTTGAGCTGTTTCGGCTAGAGGAGGAAGAAGGGCAAGGCTAGCCCTACTCTTTTCCATAAGTGTATGTGTGTGTAGTTACTTGGGTGCCTGGCCAGGGTTCTTCACCGAGGACCCAACCCCTTGCATGGGGTGACCTGGGGGGTTTATATAGGCCTACCCCCCAGGGGTACAATAGTAATCCAGCTGGGCGTAGGACCCGGCCGTCACTGTCTCTGGTCGCCGGCTTCTCCGCCGACTGCAGGGGCCCGCCGCCTGGTGGGTCCCCCCGGCTGTCTCGTGCTTGGCCAACAAGCCGGGCCCGCCGCTTGTGGGTCCTGTCGGCTGCGTAGCGCTGTAGCCGTGCTTCTAATGATGCATGCTTGGTCGGGGAGAGCGTGGCCACAGTCCCGCCGCCTGGCGGGCGCTCACTGTAGCCACTCCCCGTCTCTTCTAGTTAATGGCGCACAAACTCCGAGGAAGGGGGAGGGCCGCCTGCCGGGAGCCGGCCTCCCCTTGAGCCGACTGGTCAGGGCTCTCCGCCTTCTGGCCCTTCGCGGACATGTAGGACCCGCCGCCTGCGGGCCGTACCGATAGTCCGTCATGGGAGCATGGTTCCCTCTGCCATGGATGATGTCATGGGCAGCTGGCAACAGTGCCGCGCCGGGCGTGGGGCGCCCGCTTGGCATGTTGCACTGTGGCCATGCTCTGCTCGGGATTCGGGATGGCAGGCTTGTACTGTAGCCATGCCCCATCCCGTCGTGTTTATGTGGGTGCTAACTTTGAGGGTGCGAGGGGCCACCTGCCAGCAGCCAACTTCCCTGGAAGCCGCCCGCTAGGAGTCGGCCTACCTCATGGTTGTCTCCTAGATTCGGCCGCCTCCCGGCAGCCAGCTGCTCGGACCAGCCGGCCCCGAGAAGGCGGTCCTTTGCCTTTGATACTCGAGGGGCGCAGCATGCCCCGACGTCTTGAAACGCCAAGGGGAGCTGATGAGGCTACCCATGGTCATTTACTCCAACACTCCTGTTGCTCGCCTTGAATTAATTCGCATTCTTCTCGCTTATGCAAACTATAATGATATTCTTCTTTATCAAATGAATGTGAAAAGTGCTTTCCTTAATGGTGAAATTGATGAGGAAGTATATGATAGGCAGCCACCTGGCTTTGAAAACCCTCAGTTTCCTAACAAAGTTTTCAGGTTGAAAAAGGCCTTGTATGGGCTGAAGCAAGCCCCTCGAGCTTGGTATGACACTCTGAAGAGGTTTTTGTTCGACAAAGGGTTCAAGCCAGGGTCCACTGATTCCACTCTTTTCACTCATGCTATTCATGGCGATCTATTTGTGTGTCAAATATATCTGGATGATATTATTTTCGGCTGTACTAACAATGCATGCAACATGGAATTCGGGCGAATGATGTCCGAGAAATATCAGATGTCTATGGTGGGTGAACTCAAGTTCTTTCTCAGACTATAAATCCGTCAACAGGAAAATGGAATTTTCATATCTCAGGAGAAATATTTGAAAGACTGCCTGAAGAAGTTTAAAATGCAAGACTGCAATCAGAAGGGTTTCAAAACTCCCATGCCCACGAATGGCCAGCTGGTCGCAAATGTGTACGGTAAAGATTACGATCAGAAAGCTTATTATTTTGATGATTGGTTCTTTGCTCTACCTATGTGCATCCAGACCTGATATTATGTTGAGTGTTTGTATGTGTGCTCGTTTCCAAGCCGCACCGAAAGAATCGCATCACCAAGCGGTCAAGCGTATTCTGAGATATTTGGCTCACACCCCACCTTAGGTTTATGGTATCCTAAGGGAGGACAGTTTTACCTCATTGGATATTCAGACTCATATTATGCAGGTGACTAGGTTGACAGGAAATCTACTTCGGGGACATGTCATTTCCTTGGTATATCTTTGGTTTGTTGGTCGTCAAGGAAGCATAATTGTGTCTCGCTCTCTACGGCTGAGGCCGTATATATTGTTGCTGGCACGTGTTGCACTCAGTTATTATGGATGAAACAGACTCTGAAGGATTATGGCTTCAAGGTCAAGAAGATCCCTCTATTGTGCGATAATGAGAGTGCGATCAAAATTGCAAACAATCCAGTGCAGCAGTCTCGCACCAAGCATGTTGAGATCAGACATCATTTTCTTCGCGATCATGTTGCTCGAGAGGATATTGTTATCAGTCACGTCAATACCAAAGAAAATCTCGCCGATATCTTCACCAAGCCGGTCGATGAGAAAAGATTCTGTGCGTTACCGTGTGAGCTAAATATCATAGATTCCGCAAACGTGCAGTAAGCTGGAGTCGGCACCCGTACCATCACTTCCACATCTTAGAAAGAATGGGTGCATAATACTCGAAGAGTTTGAAAATTTCGACAAAGTGAAATTTTCTTTTTGAGAGTGAATACATTAACAAAGAATTAGACTAACGCGTGCCACGATAATTTGTGATGCTCGTAGTCATACAGTTCTTATACGGTGGGTCATGCCACCACAATTTCTCTTCGTTAAGTTGTCTTTTGGTCAAAGGATTTTGTGTTAGTCCGAATGTATTCCACTCATCGCTTTTCGCTCAGGTGTTTGTTTTTCTTTGTCTGAGTGAAATACCTAGGACCCTGTTTTATCTCTATTCTATCTCTTCTAGTCTATGCTGCTCCGTTATGAATGCACAAAATTCATCTGGTAATGAAACTTTATCTGGTGTCCTTGACCACATTAAAGTTTCGGTTCGAACTTAATTTGTTTTGGCGAAGGCCGTCCAATATTTGGGATTTCCCGCCCAAGTCGGGACCATGATCTTTTGTGACGGTTGCCACGTGCTATTCTTTCGAGGCCGGATTTCCGGGGCACAATATCCCAGAAATTAACCCCTCGTGTCGTCACTAGCAACAAGATTACTATTACTGGTGGACATGTCCTTGATACAGAATTCCAAGCAATTACAAGATTTGGATGCAATACCATAAAGGTCTAATGATACAACAATGATTTCTAGTGACGGGTGACGGAAGCAACTCGTGGTTCTCCAATGCTGATGGGGCTCCTCTCCCACAGGAACAGCTGACCTGGATAATTCCTATCTCGCGTGGCTAATATCCTAGGATCCGTATGGACGTCGTTGTGGTACCCCCTACCGAAATCCTGACCTGGCCAATGAAATAGCCAGGGACAAGCCTGTGAGTACGTTTGAATGTACTCGCAAGCATTATGAACAAAAGATATACCAAATGCATATGCTCATGATGGATTAAATGCTATGCTCATGCTGACTGAAGTTTAAATCATGGCATGGTAACAGTAATATGATTCAAAAAGGAACATAATATAACATGTTAGTCATAAAACAAGGAAAGGTACTCATAAAGAAAATAAGAGAAATGCCAAACGGGTGTCTACAAGAGAATCGGGCGAGACAGTACCGCCCGAGAACTCGAGAGACACCACGGAGAGGGCTTGAAAAGAAATGCCAATCGGGTGTCCACAAGAGAGTCAAGCGAGACAGGACCGCCCGAGAACTCGAGGGACGCCATGGAGAGGTCTTGAAAAGAAATGCCAATCGGGTGTCCACAAGAGAGTCGAGCGAGACAGGACCGCCCGAGAACTCGAGGGACGCCACGGAGAGTTCTTTAAAAGAAATGCCAATCGGGTGTCCACAAGAGAGTCGAGTAAGACAGGACCGCCCGAGAACTCGAGGAACGCCACGAAGAGGTCTTGAAAGGAAATGCCAATCGGGTGTCCACTAGAGAGTAGAGCGATACAGGACCGCCAGAGAACTCGAGGGACGCCACGGAGAGGTCTTGAAAAGAAATACCAATCGGGTGTCCACAAGAGAGTCGAGCGAGACAGGACCGCCCGAGAACTCAAGGGACGCCACGGAGAGGTCTTGAAAAGAAATGCCAATCGGGTGTCCACAAGAGAGTCGAGCGAGACAGGACCTCCCGAGAACTCGAGGGACGCCACAGAGAGGTCTTGAAAATAAAACCGAATGCACGGGGTAGTCTAGCCAGCCCCTGAGACACTAAAAAATATAAAATAAGAGAAACGGGTTAGTCCACAATATAATATGCATAACCACAATAATATTAATATGCATAACAATAACATTCATGATGGCATCAGTGGTGACAATAATTATCCTGCAAAATAATTCATGCTCAAATTTAATTATTTCCTCCGAAGACCGACACTTGACCAACCCATATTGTAGTCCTTAACAGCGGACAAGGCTATTCGAATAGGTTTAAATCTGTAGAGGGTGTACTCTTTACCCACAACTAAAGGATTTCTTTAGTCAACCGCGAAACGTTGACTAATTCCCATTACGGTCTTTGGGTTGAAAACACACCTAACCCGCACGCACCAGTCTTAATTCTTCCCGGGCCAGGAATCACCCAAAGCAGCGGTAAAATAAAACTCTAAGTGGGAAGGCCTCATTGAACGGCCTCCAATAGCATGAGCGTTTAGCTTCGGTCCCAGACCGGCCACTCATGCCCCCGGACCAAGTGACATGCCTACCAGTGATCAGATGGTATCTTTCACTATGGCTTTTCTGTATGGTGTGTGTGTGTGCAGGAAAGGGGTTATCAACTTACTGAACCGTACCCTACCTGTGGCAGGGACCCGTGGCAGCACGAAACAAGTATGGGGGTTACTGGAACAAGACTCGATCTACGGTCGACTCAGGAGGCTTAAGTTTTCCTGCAGTGGTTAGCACAGTATACTGTAACACCCCCAGTGGTTAACTACAGTAATCCCCTTTTTATTATGCCATGTCATCATGATCAACAGTGCATAATCATCATTAGCATCATATTGCATTTCAACTCCTAAGTCAAATCCAAATTTAAATGAAAGTGGAAAATAAAAGTTGTCCAACATAGAAACTAAATTGTTCATTAAATAGCAAATAAATCAGAGACAATTCTAAAATTTAAACCAACATAATTGGAGTTGGGTAAGTGACTCAAACATCCCCAAACAGTGACTAAAGACAGTATTTAATTACCTTTTATTTAATCTAAAATAGATATGAAAAGATATTTACCCCAAACTAGTTTTTGGTGGTAGGATATATTGTGCTGTGATTTGTGGGCCAGCTCTCATATTTTACAAAACTCTAATGGGGGCCACACATTTTACAAAACAGAAAAGGAAAAGAAAGCAGGAACGGAGAAAAAGGAAAAGGCCCACTGTGCTGGGCCTCGAGTGCACAGTGCCGGCCCAGCCCAACCGGCGTCCCCTCCCACCTCCCACTGCTCACCCCGCGCCTCGCTGTCGAGCGCTCTGCGCGCACGCACGCCCGCGCCCCGGCCCCCCCTCGCTCGCCGCTCGACAGCGTGCCCGCGCGCGCGCTGGGTATAAGAGCCACCCCCGCTTCCCCCTGGCGAGCCCTAGCACCCCTCCCCTTTCCTCCCTCGCTCTCTCCCATCTCGCCCGAACGCCGCCGTCCGCCATTGCCGTCGCAGCGCTCGTCTCCGACTGCCCCGCCTCGTGCTAGTGCCCTAGGTCGACGCGGCGTTGTCTCCCCGTTCGACTGCCGCCAACCGCGTCGCAAATGATGCCCTGTGCGCCGTTTCCGAGCTTGCCGGAGTTGAGCCACCACGTCGGGGCTCGCCGGAGAGCTCCGGCGGCCGGCGCTGACCTGGCCCCGATGGGCCCCGCTCCTGGGCCACTGACTGTGGGGCCCCGCGGGCCCAGTTGACCTGGTGACCAGGTCAACAGCTGACGTGGCCGCCCTGTCTCGCTGACATGCGGGCCCCACTCGGTTAAACTGATTTAATTAACTAGAAAATCAGTTAATTAGTTAATTAATTAGTTTAAACACTAATCAGTCACTGACTGTTGGGGCCCACCCACTAATTAACCCAGTTAGTTAATTTTAACCCCACTGTTAATGTCACAGTCTATGACATGTGGGTCCCACCTGTCTGGTTTGACTGGTCAGCCGACCAGTTGACCTGCTGATGTCAGCAACACGTCACGATGACGTCACTCTGCACTGTTTTGGATAATTCGAATTTAAATAAATAATTAATTCCAGAAAATTGATTTAAACTTTAGAAAATCATATCTTTTAATCCGTAACTCCGATCGAAAAACTTTATACATGAAAATTGCTCAGAACGACGAGGCGAATCCGAATACCCGGTCCGTTCATCCGTCACGTGTCCCTAACTATCCGAACATGGAACCGTCCCCTCCGGATCGTCTGTCCGATAATTCCAAAGACCCGGGAAATATCGTCAGATATTCTTCCGTTCCGTCTGATACTTGTAGTACTGCGTTAGACTACCTCTAGCACCGTGTATCGTATTTGTCATGCTCATGTTTGCTCTATATTTATACTGTTTCCTCCCCCTCTTCTCTCTCGATAGCCCCCGACCTCGATGTCGTCCCCGAGACCGACGCAGCTCCGGAGACCGAAGCCACCGTTGACGACCTTACCCTTGCCGCCGAGCAACCAGGCAAGCCCCCCTTTTGATCATCCCGATATCGCCCATTCTATTTCTCGTGCTTGCATTAGAATTGCTGCTGCTGCTGCTTTACCTATTCTGATGCATAGCCTGTTTATTGTAACCTGTTGTTGATAATTACCTACATATCCTAAACTGCTTAGTATAGGCTGGGTAGAGACCTATCAGTGACCCCACTTATCCCGACTGCCGTGCTGGATCGTCAGAAGACCCGATCAACGGGATTGAAGACCAGGCCCCGACACCGCACATCACCCCCCTTAGTTGTAACGACACTGCAGCGTTACTATCAAGTGCCGAGGGTGAAACCTCTTGTAGCACTCCTGATGTTAACTCTGTAGAGTAGCTATTCGGTCGTGGTCATCGAGGGTGATTCCTCCTTCACCGCTTCCGATAACGATGCTGTCGTACAACACATCAAGTGTGAACCCAGTGAGGGTGATTCCTCCGAGTTCACCTTGACGGATATATCAAGTAGGAATCCAACGAGGGTGATACCTCGGATTCCCCTGATGTTATGGACACACGGATACTTGGACTTTACACTGTTACTTGGATAGGCGGGTCGACCCTGAGGGGTACCCGCGTGCGCCTGAGAGGCGAGTGTTGTGAAGACGGGTGCCAGTGTGGTGCCCGAGTGGTGAATACGAGGCGCGGCCGGGCATTCTTAACCCTTGCAGCAAGTCCTCGAGACGGGGCGACGGGGTCACATCTTTCGTGAGTCTCTGCTCGTTACCGCAAGCCCTAGTCCATTAACGATTTGGATATTTGATCCGAGCAGGCCTCTGGTCTGATAGCACTAACCATCACGTGGGCATAGTATGGGCGTTCTGCATCGTAGCATCTGCCGACAGTTCTGTCAGACGTCCAGTTCAGCATTGTGGCACGGTCGGATCGTACCGACCCTCCGAGGCGGTGCTGGTATCCACCCTGCACACAACGACCCGGAGTGCACAGGGCGATGGCCCAAGACCCCTGAGTGCTTAGGATATAGACCGGCGGGGACCTCTCTGCTGAGCTTTAGGTAGGGCTGCGGTGTGTCGTTTGACCGAGGCCGGGCATGACCCAGGAAAGTATGTCCGGCCGGAGTTAATCGAGCGTGTTGGGTAAGTTGGTGCACCCCTGCAGGGAAGAAAACTTCTATCGATAGCCTGTCCTACGGTAAAGGACACTCGGAGTTGTATCCTGATTGATACAATTTTAGAACTGAATACTTGGATACTATGGCTCTGGGATTGCTTCTCGCAGGGAGTCGAGAAGGGATCTCAGGACGAGGTTGATGACTGTATGGCTCTGGGATTGCTTTCTCGCAGGGAGTCGAGAAAGGATCTCTGGGTGAGGATGAGACTTAATGATACTGCTACATTAGATTGTACTGTTCTACTCTCTTCTAATGCTGCAAGACCGCTGAAGATGCTAGTCTTCGATAGGACTAGGCCTTCTCTCTATTCTTGCATTTCTGTAGCCCAGTCCACATATACAGCCTCCCTTTGACAATGTTGCATATGTAGTGTAGATCCTTGCTTGCTGAGTACTTCTGAGTACTCACGGTTGCTTTGTTTTCTTTTTCTCCCCATATCAGTTTGACGTGACCAAGATGACGGAGCCCCTGAGACAGATGCCCCGTCGATCGACTACTACTACTACCCGAGGATGGATGCTACGACGAGTTGGACTGACGACCAGGAGTAGGATCGGAGGGTCCCAGGCAGGAGGCCTACGCCTTTCGATCGTAGTGTTTTATTTTGCCTCGCCTTTCTAAAGGCCTTTCTGTTTCTGTTTCATATCTGTACTCAGATAGCTGATGCTTCCGTTGACGCTTGTTCGCAAGCTTATGTATTCGAGCCCTCGAGGCCCCTGGCTTGTAATATAAAGCTTGTATGACTTTATTTATGTTTTAGAGTTGTGTTGTGATATCTTCCCGTGAGTCCTTAGGCTTGATCGTGTGCATTTGCGTGTATGATTAGTGCATGATTAGGCCGGGGGCGTCACAAGTTGGTATCAGAGCCGACTGACTGTAGGAACCCCCCTTTCTAACTCCTTGGCCGAAGTTGAGTCTAGTGGTCCAAAACTAATATACTAACTTGGCTGTGTGGCTTACGGGCCCACGTCGCCAACTGTGTGGTATTAGGATCTTTTATTCCTCGTCAATACTCTGGGACTCTGATCTCTCTCCTATTCGGGTTAAAATTTTACTAACTCCAATATTAGGCTCTCGTGCTCACATCCACCCGGAGTTCTGAAAATATCCCCCTTGCTTCAAGATTGTGGGCCAGGTTCTGCTTACAGGATCCTTTTATCGAGGGCACCCTGTGTTGTCACTTGCAGATTCCTCGCTCCAATAGTTTTCTCCGACGTTGATGTAGCCTTTGCTATGTCTCGTTGTGTACTTCCCTGCCGCGTGCCTGCGCGCCGCCTAGTTGTCTAACCCTCCCTTTTCTACTGTCGTAATGCCGGATTCTAACCGAGGCTATGTGTGGATTTGAATGTCTGGTGCGAATATGATGAAGTATCTATTGCGCTTCCTTCTGTTGTGTGTGATACTTCATGAATCATTCCATACACATGCAGTTTTTCTTGCTAAACTGCCCCTGTTGATTTGGCAGGATGGCTGACGATCCTCCACCTCCACCCTATATGGCCGCAATGATGCAGCAGTTTATGACCGGACTATTGGCTCAGTTCCCAAATCAGAATGCTCAGCAACAGAATGTTCCAGTAACTCTGGCAGAATTTGTGCGCCTCAATCCGTCCGTTTTCCGCAACTCCACCAATCCTATGGATGCGGATGATTGGCTTCGTGACATCCTGTTTGAGATGGAGTCAGCTAATGTTGCCCCTGACAGCTACGTCACCTTTGCGACATTCCACTTGAAGGGTCCCGCTGCTCAATGGTGGGAAAGCCACAAGGCTATGTTGCCTGCAGAGACTGTAACCACTTGGCAGGAATTTCAGTCAGCTTTTCGTGCATGGTACATTCCTCAACGTCTGATCGACCAGAAGAAGCAGGAGTTCCGCAAACTCTCACAGGGTACAATGACTGTGGATGAATATCAGAGGAAATTTCTCGAACTATCCCGCTATGCTGAAGATGACGTATGCACTGACGCCCGCAAGCAGGATAAATTCCGTGAAGGACTCCGTACTGACATAAAACTCGCACTTGCAGTCCATGATTGCACGGACTACACAACGCTTGTCAGCAAATCTTTCCAAATTGAAATAGCTCTGACTGAATGCCAGGAGTCGCTCAAGCGCACTCATGGAGCTGGCTCATCCTCGGGTCAGCCTGTTCAGAAGCGTCGAGTGTGGATCCCTCACAATGTTCATCACCGACCTGCTCCAACACCAAGGCCGTCTTATGTTGCACCTCGTTTGCCTTCACCACCGAGACAGCTATCGGTTCATGATGGACCGCCTGATGCTATGGCTTTTCATCAGGATGCACCACGTCCTCCCGTTGGTTGCAAGAAGAGCTGTCGGAACCGTCGTCTCAGAAGCTCTAATGCCAGGCCGTCTGCTATAGTTCGGGTCCATGTCAACCAAGTTTACATGGAAGAAGCTCGACAGGACCCCAACATTGTTATGGGCACCCTTCTAGTGAATTCAATCCCAGCTTCAATCCTATTTGATTCTGGAGCATCGCACTCCTTCATGTCCGAAAGTTTTGCGGGAAGCCATGATATACTTTTCGAGGAGATGTCCATCCCATTAGTAATCCATTCACCTGGGGCTAATTGGCAAACTACCATGGTAACCACATTGTGATCGGAGGATTGATGTTCCCCGTTTCACTCATTGCTCTCAAGACCTCCAACATAGACATTATTCTCAGTATGGACTGGTTGAAGCCTCATAAAGCTTTGATTGACTGTGCCACTGAAACAGTCCGCCTCACACACCCTTCCGGTCAGACTGTCAGATACTCAGCTCGTACAGTGCAGGACGCCGAAGCTCAGATATATGTTCTAAATGCATTGAACGCTTCACCTCTTGAAGGCATCGAGAACGTTCCAGTTGTTCGTGATTTCCATGACGTCTTTCCAGAAGAACTTCCAGGAATACCCCCTACTAGAGCTGTTGAGTTCGTCATCGACTTGAAGCCTGGCACAACTCCTATTGCGAAGCGTCCTTATAAAATGCCTCCGCATCATCTTCTCGAACTTAAGGAAGAACTCGACACGTCACTTAAGAAAGGTTTCATCCGCCCCAGTTCCTCTGCTTGGGGAGCACCTTCACTCTTCGTCAAGAAGAAGGATGGAACTAACCGATTGGTTCAGGATTATCGGCCCATTAACCAAGCTACAATCCAGAATAAATATCTGCTTCCTCGGATCAATGATTTGTATGATCAACTTGCTGGTTCCTCAGTATTCTCTAAACTTGATTTGAGGTTGGGATACCATCAGATCCGTGTTCGTGAAGAGGATATTCCGAAGACTGCATTTGTTACTCGTTATGGCTCCTACAAGTACACCGTCATGTCATTTGGCCTAACAAATGCTCCAGCCACATTCTCCCGTCTGATGAATTACATCTTCATGGATTACCTCAACAAATTTGTCGTGGTATATCTAGATGATATTCTGGTCTATTCAAAGAATAAGGAAGAACATGCCGAACACCTCCGTCTTGTACTGGAAAGGCTCCGAGAACACCAGTTGTATGCCAGATACTCCAAATGTGAATTCTGGCTTTCTGAAGTAACGTACCTTGGTCATGTAATTTCCAAAGATGGCATTGCCGTTAACCCAGAACGAGTTCAGGCTATTCTGGACTGGACTCCTCCGAAGAACGTCAAGCAAGTGAGAAGTTTTCTCGGCCTTGCAAGTTATTGCCGTCGTTTTGTCGAGAACTTTTCTAAGATTGCTAAGCCCCTGACTGATCTGCTTCACAAGGGCGTTAAATTTGTGTGGACAGAAAAATGTCAGGAAAGTTTTCAAACACTCAAAGACAAGCTGAGATCTGCCCCAGTACTGTCTCCTCCAGATACCCGCAAAGACTTTTTGATTTATTGTGACGCATCCCGTGAAGGATTAGGCTATGTCCTAATGCAAGAGCGTAAAGTGATTGCTTATGGTCTCGTCAGTTGCGCCCACATGAAGAGAATTATCCGGTACATGATCTAGAACTAGCTGCTGTGATCTATGCATTGCAGTTGTGGCGACATTACCTTCTCGGTAATTGTTGCGAGATCTACACGGATCATAAAAGTCTGAAGTACTTGTTCACTCAACCATCTCTAAACCTCCGTCAGCAAAGATGGATGGAGGCCATTGCGGACTATGATTTGGGTATTTCCTATACCCCTGGCAAGGCTAACGTGATGGCTGATGCCTTAAGCCGCAAGTCCTATTGCGACAACCTCATGGTTAGGCGAGCTCAACCTCGTCTTTTTGAAGAACTGCGCAAGCTAAATCTGTGTATTGTCCCACAGGGTTCTCTTAATAACCTTGTGATACAACCAGATCTTGAGAAAGCTGTTAAGGATGCGCAAGCTAAAGATGCTGAAATTGATCTGATGAAGAAAGACCTTCACCTGGTAAAGTACAGGGATTTCTCGCTGTCTGAAGATGGAACCTTGTATTTCAGAAACCGCATTGTCGTACCTCGCTTCGAACTCATGACTGACAAAGTCATGAAGGAGGCACATGATACCCTGCTGTCTATTCATCCGGGTAGCACCAAGATGTATCGTGATCTCCGTCAAAGGTATTGGTGGTCTAAAATGAAGCAGGACATTGCTCGCTATGTTGCTGAATGTGATGTGTGTCGTCGCATTAAAGCAGAACATCAGAAACCAGCTGGAATTCTCCAACCACTTCCTATTCCTCTATGGAAATGGGATAAGGTTCAGATGGATTTCATTACAGGACTTCCCAGGTCACAGAAGGGTCACGATGCTATTCTTGTCGTCGTCGACCAACTCTCTAAAGTTGCACACTTTCTGCCTGTCAAAGAAACTATCACTGCTAGTCAGTTAGCAGAGTTGTATATCTCCATAATTGTTTCACTCCACGGTATTCCGAAGGAGATCAGTTCGGACCGTGGCGGCCTTTTCACTTCCAAATTCTGGGAAAGTTTCCAAACAGCTATTGGAACTCATATTACCTGGAGTTCAGCTTATAACCCCCAATCCCAAGGCCAAGTCGAACGAGTCAATCAAGTGCTTGAAGACATGCTGCGGGCTTGTGTTATTTCATTCGGCAAGAAGTGGGAAGAATCTCTCCCATATGCCGAATTCTCTTACAACAACAGCTATCAAGCCAGTTTGAAAATGGCCCCCTTCGAAGTACTTTATGGACGTAAGTGTCGAACCCCTCTGAATTGGTCAGAAACTAGGGAACGACCGCTCGTGGGTCCGGATATTATTCAACACGCAGAAGAGCAAGTCCGTATCGTCCGTGAAAACCTCAAGGCGGCTCAGGACCGCCAGAAGAGCAACTATGATCGCAAACGATGGGGTTTGACTTATCAACCTGGTGATCAAGCTTATCTTCGTGTCACTCCTATGAAGGGCACTCACCGTTTTGGAATCAAGGGCAAGCTAGCTCCACGCTACATTGGTCCTTTCCGCATTATTGCTAGACGTGGTTAGGTGGCGTATAAATTGGAATTGCCGCCGCAATTCTCTCATATCCACGACGTCTTCCATGTGTCGCAACTTCGTCAATGCTTCAAGGAATCTCCGCACCGAGCTGTGGATCACGAAATGCTCGAATTGCATGATGATCTTTCATATAAGGAACATCCGATCCGCATTCTCGATGAAGCTGAACACCGGACCCGTCAGAAGGTTACCAAGTTCCTCAAAGAGCAGTGGTCAAATCATACCGAAGATGAAGCCACTTGGGAACGCGAGGATAATCTTCGTGCGGAATACCCCGAAATTTTTCCTTCTACCTCTTAATTCTCGGGACGAGAATTCTTGTTAGTGGAGGAGATTTGTAACACCCCCAGTGGTTAACTACAGTAATCCCCTTTTTATTATGCCATGTCATCATGATCAACAGCGCATAATCATCATTAGCATCATATTGCATTTCAACTCCTAAGTCAAATCCAAATTTAAATGAAAGTGGAAAATAAAAGTTGTCCAACATAGAAACTAAATTGTTCATTAAATAGCAAATAAATCAGAGACAATTCTAAAATTGAAACCAAAATCATTGGAGTTGGGTAAGTGACTCAAACATCCCCAAACAGTGACTAAAGACAGTATTTAATTACCTTTTATTTAATCTAAAATAGATATGAAAAGATATTTACCCCAAACTAGTTTTTGGTGGTAGGATATATTGTGCTGTGATTTGTGGGCCAGCTCTCATATTTTACAAAACTCTAATGGGGGCCATACATTTTACAACACAGAAAAGAAAAAGAAAGCAGGAACGGAGAAAAAGGAAAAGGCCCACTGTGCTGGGCCTCGAGTGCACAGTGCCGGCCCAGCCCAACCGGCGTCCCCTCCCACCTCCCACTGCTCACCCCGCGCCTCGCTGTCGAGCACTCTGCGAGCACGCACGCCCGCGCCCCGGCCCCCCCTCGCTCGCCGCGCGACAGCGCGCCCGCGCGCGCGCTGGGTATAAGAGCACCCCCGCTTCCCCCTGGCGAGCCCTAGCACCCCTCCCCTTTCCTCCCTCGCTCTCTCCCATCTCGCCTGAACGCCGCCGTCCGCCATTGCCGTCGCAGCGCTCGTCTCCGACTGCCCCGCCTCTTGCTAGTGCCCTAGATCGACGCGGCGTCGTCTCCCCGTTCGACTGCCGCCAACCGCGTCGCAAATGATGCCCTGTGCGCCGTTTCCGAGCTCGCCAGAGTTGAGCCACCACGTCGGGGCTCGCCGGAGAGCTCCGGCGGCCGGCGCTGACCTGGCCCCGATGGGCCCCGCTCCTGGGCCACTGACTGTGGGGCCCCGCGGGCCCCAGTTGACCTGTTGACCAGGTCAACAGCTGACGTGGCCGCCCTGTCTCGCTGACATGCGGGCCCCACTCGGTTAAACTGATTTAATTAACTAGAAAATCTGTTAATTAGTTAATTAATTAGTTTAAACACTAATCAGTCACTGACTGCTGGGGCCCACCCACTAATTGACCCAGTTAGTTAATTTTAACCCCACTGTTAATGTCACAGTCTATGACATGTGGGTCCCACCTGTCTGGTTTGACTAGTCAGCCGACCAGTTGACCTGCTGACGTCAGCAACACGTCACGATGACGTCACTCTGCACTGTTTTGGATAATTCGAATTTAAATAAATAATTAATTCCAGAAAATTGATTTAAACTTTAGAAAATCATATCTTTTAATCCGTAGCTCCGATCGAAAAACTTTATACATGAAAATTGCTCAGAACGACGAGACGAATCCGATATCGCGGTCCGTTCGTCCGTAACGTGTCCCTAACTATCCGAACATGGAACCGTCCCCTCCGGATCGTCTGTCCGATAATTCCAAAGACCCGGGAAATATCGTCAGATATTCTTCCGCTCCGTCTGATACTTGTAGTACTGCGTTAGACTACCCCTAACACCGTGTATCGTATTTGTCATGCTCATGTTTGCTCTATATTTATACCGTTTCCTCCCCCTCTTCTCTCTCGATAGCCCCCGACCTCGACGTCGTCCCCGAGACCGACGCAGCTCCGGAGACCGAAGCCACCGTTGACGACCTTGCCCTTGCCGCTGAGCAACCAGGCAAGCCCCCCTTTTGATCATCCCGATATCGCCCATTCTATTTCTCATGCTTGCATTAGAATTGCTGCTGCTGCTGCTTTACCTATTCTGATGCATAGCCTGTTTATTGTAACCTGCTGTTGATAATTACCTGCATATCCTAAACTGCTTAGTATAGGCTGGGTAGAGACCTATCAGTGACCCCACTTCTCCCGACTGCCGCGCTGGATCGTCAGAAGACCCGATCAACGGGATTGAAGACCAGGCCCCGACACCGCACATCACCCCCCTTAGTTGTAACGACACTGCAGCGTTACTATCGAGTGCCGAGGGTGAAACCTCTTGTAGCACTCCTGATGTTAACTCTGTAGAGTAGCGATTCGGTCGTGGTCATCGAGGGTGATTCCTCCTTCACTGCTTCCGATAACGACGCTGTCGTACAACACCTCAAGTGTGAACCCAGTGAGGGTGATTCCTCCGAGTTCACCTTGACGGATACATCAAGTAGGAATCTAACAAGGGTGATACCTCAGATTCCCCTGATGTTACGGACACACGGATACTTGGACTTTACACTGTTACTTGGATAGGCGGGTCGACCCTGAGGGGTACCCACGTGCGCCTGAGAGGCGAGTGTTGTGAAGACGGGTGCCAGTGTGGTGCCCGAGTGGTGAATACGAGGTGCGGCCGGGCATTCTTAACCCTTGCAGCAAGTCCTCGAGACGGGGCGACGGGGTCACATCTTTCGTGAGTCTCTGCTCGTTACCGCAAGCCCTAGTCCATTAATGATTTGGATATTTGATCCGAGCAGGCCTCTGGTCTGATAGCACTAACCATCACGTGGGCATAGTATGGGCGTTCTGCATCGTAGCATCAGCCGACAGTTCTGTCAGACGTCCAGTTTAGCATTGTGGCACGGTCGGATCGTACCGACCCTCCGAGGCGGTGCTGGTATCCACCCTGCACACAACGACCCGGAGTGCACAGGGCGATGGCCCAAGACCCCTGAGTGCTTAGGATGTAGACCGGCGGGGACCTCTCTGCTGAGCTTTAGGTAGGGCTGCGGTGTGTCGTTTGACCGAGGCCGGGCATGACCCAGGAAAGTATGTCCGGCCGGAGTTAATCGAGCGTGTTGGGTAAGTTGGTGCACCCCTGCAGGGAAGAAAACTTCTATCGATAGCCTGTCCTACGGTAAAGGACACTCGGAGTTGTATCCTGATTGATACAATTTTAGAACTGAATACTTGGATACTATGGCTCTGGGATTGCTTCTCGCAGGGAGTCGAGAAGGGATCTCAGGACGAGGTTGATGACTGTATGGCTCTGGGATTGCTTTCTCGCAGGGAGTCGAGAAAGGATCTCTGGGTGAGGATGAGACTTAATGATACTGCTACATTATATTGTACTGTTCTACTCTCTTCTAATGCTGCAAGACCGCTGAAGATGCTAGTCTTCGATAGGACTAGGCCTTCTCTCTATTCTTGCATTTCTGCAGCCCAGTCCACATATGCAGCCTCCCTTTGACAATGTTGCATATGTAGTGTAGATCCTTGCTTGCTGAGTACTTCTGAGTACTCACGGTTGCTTTGTTTTCCTTTTCCCCCCATATCAGTTTGACGTGACCAAGATGACGGAGCCCCTGAGACAGATGCCCCGTCGATCGACTACTACTACTACCCGAGGATGGATGCTACGACGAGTTGGACTGACGACCAGGAGTAGGATCGGAGGGTCCCAGGCAGGAGGCCTACGCCTTTCGATCGTAGTGTTTTAGTTTGCCCCTCCTTTCTAAAGGCCTTTCTGTTTCTGTTTCATATCTGTACTCAGATAGCTGATGCTTCCGTTGACGCTTGTTCGCAAGCTTATGTATTCGAGCCCTCGAGGCCCCTGGCTTGTAATATAAAGCTTGTATGACTTTATTTATGTTTTAGAGTTGTGTTGTGATATCTTCCCATGAGTCCTTAGGCTTGATCGTGTGCATTTGCATGTATGATTAGTGCACGATTAGGCCGGGGGCGTCACATATACTTTCTTAGTAGTACCCAACAGGGTCACCACCTGGTATGTCCCAACATATCCTCACTGATCATTCTCGTCACAACGAGATCTCAGTATCATGGTCACTTTTCTCGTGACTGATTCATTCCTGCAGATTAGTCTAGACCAACATAGGCATATGTGATGTATGAATATGACCATGCTCACACATAATTTCATGTTTAAATGAAGAGGAAGTATTAGCAATGGATCATGCATGCATATCTAGCAATATGCAAATTTTTATATGAATTCAACATGCCATAATTAAATTATCCTACCAACAACCAACGATGCATTCACCATATCAAGTGTTCAAGATGCTTGCCTTGTGTATGTAGAGGTGTTGGGTGCACTCCAAAAGTTTTGAAAATTTTCTTCCCTCCATTTCCTATTTTCAAATTATTGCAATTACCAAGCAAATATTAAGTAGGAAAATAAAAGTGCTCTAAAAATGAGAATTTTACTTTTCTAGGACCTCTCTGGTTATATGAAAACTAACCAAGTTGATCCAACTGGATCTTGAGTAATAATACTTTTTGAACATTTCAATTTAGGTGGAAGTAAGGAAATAATGAGTCTACAAGATGTTTTTTACAGAAAACATTTTATAAAAAAGAGTTGTGGCACTTATTAAACGAGGCAGGATTTTAGACATATTTGTAAATTGGTTTCATTGGATTTGGAGTTGATATGAATATCCTAGGAATTTTATAAGTTGATTTATATAAGGAAAATGCCTATTATATGGGTTAGGCAGAAATTAGCAATTAGAAAAACATGTTCGCTGAGGCTAGTTAAATAGAGGGCAATTTTACAATTCCCTGTAAATTTGAATTGTTGCCTTTTACTCTCAAATGAACTCTGTGGAATTATTTATGTAACGTGATAAAAGAAAAAGACGGAAAAAGACAACCTCAGAGGCGTGCACTGGGCGAGGCCCAGCTAAACAACGCTACTGGGCTGAGCCCAGAGTTGCAGCCACGCGGGGCTAACTGATGGCTCACCGACAGGTGGGACCCACCTATCGGATTTGTCTTCCACCCTTCGAGCGTGGACAAAGACAGGGGCGAGGCTCCAACGGCGATTGCCGGCGCTTGGAGGCGCCGTTTCCGGCGTTCGGCACATCTACCTGTTTAGGGGGACGGGCTGCATCCGTTGGAGGGGGAGGGAGTCGCCGGAGAGCTAGAGGTTGAGCAGAGCTTCAACCATGGCGGAAGTGAGCTTCGGATGGAAGAGGGATTCCTCCCATGGGCCATCTCCAGTGGAATTGGTGACGTGGATGGATCGGCGGGTGCTCTCGGAGACTAGTGGTGAAGAAACCAGCAAGGGGGAGGCGCTGTTTGCATGGGAACTGGTATGACAGTGTGGCGACAGAGGCGGCTGGAGTCGAGGGAGATGGCTCCTTCGGTCGTTTGGCTGGCCTCGGGGAGGCTTGTGGGAGAGTGGAGGAGCGTTGGCGATGATCGAGTGGAGCTCAGGTGGCCTTTTATAGGAGGAAGGTGTCGATTCCGCGGGTTCCAGGAAGCGACCGAGGTGACGGAGGCCATTACTGCGGCAGATGAGCCGGTGAGGGGGCGTGGGAGGTCGGTGAGGTGGTCAGCGGTGTTAGGTGAGGTCAGTGGCGATCCGTAGTGATGGAGTGGCGTGCTGGTTGGCTCCGGCGGCTTGGGCGGTGGCGTAGCCGAGGAGGCAGCCACGGGCGGCGTTCCTGGACGGTGGAGGGTGGCGCGAGAGGCCGGGAAGAGGTGTCGGCGGGATTACAGGTGGTCATGATGATCCAGCGGAAGACCAAGACAAGAGGGGAAAGCAGCAGAGGCACGACAGGAGCTCGGGCATCGACGCGGTCATACGCGTGCTCTGGCCATGGTCAGCGCACGCACGCCAGGTGCTCGACGATTTGCCCTGATGCTCTAGAGGGCTCTAATGCAAGTGATTATTAACAGAGTCCTAGACTAGGGTGTGTGTGATCTACTGGACATGTTGTTTTGGCCAGATGATCAAGTATGCAATGCAAGTTAGAAGGATGCAATGTTTCTGCCATGCTCACAACCTGCTTGATGAAATGCTATGGCTATCTAGGCACTTTTTTTTACTATGAAAATTGCCAGTATGATGTCTCATTAGATGGTAGATATGATGGTGGAGTTGGATGGATCAGAAGAGAAACTTGCAAGTGCAAGTTTTGGAGAAATACAGCTCTGGACAGAAACTACAGGGAACAATTTGGTGAACTAGAATTATGAGATTGGGTGTGAGCTCCTGGACTTAAGGGTTTAGTTGGAAGGACTATAAGTGAGAAAAATTTCAGAATTGTTTGATGAGGGAAAATTAGGGTTGCAGTTGAAACTCAAGATTGGGACTGAATTGAAAAGAGGATGTTTCACTCAAATTTTTTAAAATGTCAAGTTTGGTTTTTGCATAAAGATGCTCTATGGGCATCCCTTGACCCCTCCTAATTTTTTTGGAATTTTTAAGGGATTATTTAAAATAGTTGTAGTGCAACAGAAGTATGTCAAGTATTGAAAATGCTATTAAAAGAATTGTTTTGGGGCAAATTTTTATTATGAAAATATTTCCTACTGTTATTTAAATATAAATGAAATGACGTGAGAAAATTACCAAAGCCACAATATTATTTCCAAAATTTTCTATATGGAGGGAAGAATTTTGAAAAACAGAAACAGTAAATGCTTCTGAAATTAATAAAAGACCTAGTAAAATTCAAAATTTTAATTCTGGACAAATTTTATTTAGTAAAAACATGATGAAATTTTTGGGGTGTTACATATTCCTCAACTGCCAGTTTATCTAGTCCGTTGAATTCCAATAGTCCCCTGACTGTGGCCGTCCGATCAGATTCACCCGGTGTGGTTATTCCTCCTCGCATATATATATACTGCACCGTCAAACCTCTGTCGAATCACTTCGCATCTCCGCCTCTATCACCTTCCGAAGCCCTACCTCACTGCTCCACCTCGAGCTCGACGATGTCGACCATCTTCGCCGCTTCGCTGCCGGAAAGAGGTCACCGGAGTCCTCCCTCGCCGCCGTGGATCATCTTCATCCCCACGCCGCCATAGTTGCTGCACATCACCAAGTTAGGGTATGTGTAGTGCGAACTCGTTCTTCCCTTCATCCGGTTCGAGTTCGACCGCGGTAGTAATTATCTATTTTTTTACCGCATTTCCCAGATCTTTACTGAAGGTAACTTGTGCGGATGTGGTTTGTAGTTGTCCCTCGCATCCGAAATTTTTCAGATCTAGGGTTTGTGTTGTGTCTCGTACGAATGGAATGCTTAGCACGTTAACTAGTATTTTCATCGAACCTACTAGTTCGTCCTGCACATTTCTTTCATTCGAAATATTTCTCAAAGTTTGCATCTAATTCTTCTTTAAAACGATTTCTTTTTCAAAACCTTCGCTATGTGCGTTCGTAACCCTATCCCCACTTTCCCTCGCATCTATCTTATTCACAGGAAACTGCAGTCAGTTGAAGATTCGGCTCAACCAGTGAGCCTGGCTGACAGAGATGATGTTGTTCTGGGCACAACAGATGAATCCAAAGCTCCGAATGCCAAGGGCCCAACGGTAGGCCCATCAACCAGCAAGGGAAAAAGAACCGAGCAGAATGCTGATGAGCAAGAAGAAAATGCTCCGAAGAAGAAGAGGGGTGGCTGACAAGCGTACACAAACACAGCTGAGTATATCTCTCTTGATAAATATGATACTGTTCCAGGAGAAACCAAACAACAGAGAGATAAGAGACTGCAATGGATTCTACGTCACTAGGTGCGCATATGGCTCATGAAGCTCCAAAAGTCTCGGTACCCCCTATTCTCGAGCAACAACCACAGATTCTAGTGGAAGAACCTCAGCCACCTCCCGTACATGATTCGGCCTCAGTGCCTTCAACGGATGAACCTGCCGTGCTGCCAACTGCCCCTACAGCTCCCTCCCATGTGCCACTAGCTCCATCTCCACTTAAGTTATCCATCGACACAGCGACAAGAATGCCAGATGTTGGACCCTCTAAACGAAAATCTGTTTCTACTCGCCACACTGACTCCGTTGTATATGGCGATGAATTTCTTTCACCTGAAGAAGAACTCAAATACCCATATCCTCATGAAGAACTACCTTTGTTCTCGTCAGGAGCAGGTGCCAAAGGTCCTCTTTTCAATCGGAATGTGCTTCCCAAATTCTTTCAAGCAAGTCTGTCGTGGATTTGTCACGGCAGATGTCCTAGGTGTGAGGACTTAGTCGTGAGGCCAACGCATCTATGTGGTAGCTTAAAAGGGGTTGAGCGGGACGAGAGACGCGAGATTTTACCCAGGTTCGGCCCCTCACGGTGGAGGTAAAAGCCGACATCGTGCTTCATTGATATTGATCATGGTGCTCATGATTACAATGGTGCTCTTTGGCTACCTCTCTCTCGAGAGCTATTGGCTTGTCTGTCTAAACTTGTCTAACTTGTCCCTCTTGGGGTGCCCTGCCCCTCTTTATATAAGTTGGAGGGGCGGGTTACATGTGGAGTCCTAATAGGATTAGGACTATTCTATTACAAGTGGAGTCCAAGTCTTGCTTCCTTTGTAAGGGAATATTCCTTACGCTTTCCTCTTAAACCGGCCCACCGGACATGCATCTTGAGCCGGTCTTCTCATAAACCGACCTCTGGTCCTTGGGCCACCGGGTCTTGTCGCTCCTCTGACCCGCCTGCCGGGTCACCAATGAGTCACCTGGCCCGGCCGGGTCATCAGTAAGTGGAGAGATCCGGACGGGTCACTTAGTGAGTCGCCAAGTCAGGGCGGGTCACCAGTGAGTCACCAAGTCCGGCCGGGTCATATCGCGGGGTATATCCCCGACATTAGCCCCCAGTTTAATTTGGATTTATCCATGTTAAACTGATCCTGCAAAATAAACACAAGAACAAATTTGACAGGTTGTGCTCCGGGTTAAAAGTTCTTCTGAACCGGCACCTGATCATCCTTAAGTCCTTGTCATTTCCTTCTCCTGGAAAGTCCGGGTCAATAGGCCAACTTCATTGTCAATTTGCTTGTAGAAAAAATATTGTTAAAGAAAATCCATTTGAGTCAGCCTCCAATGCTCTGACTTGACAAAAATATTGGTCTTGAAATATTCATCCAATGTTCAGCCAGCTTGAAGATGTAGAGCTTGGCGAGTTATGATTCCCAAAATTGCCGGGTTATAAAAACTGATGATACCGGGTCATTATTATTGCTGACGCCGGGTCAATCTTATGGCGACTTGGTGCTTGCTAGTTTGCTCAAAACTGGGAATTTGAAGATATTCCTCCCTGATATGCATATCATCTATAACCCCCAAGTCTTAAGAGGAAAACATAGTGATAGCTTAAGACTTGCTTCAATATAAATGCTGCAACTTTGGAGAAATCCGGATTGTTCATGTAAGTCGCCAATCATAAACTGAATATTTTATACCTCACATGTGTAGCCCCCAAGTGCTGGGTCATTATGCAATAATAAGCAGTGACTTTGTAGATATGATCATGCAGATTTGAGTAGCAACGTGTAGCCCCCAAGGGCCGGCTCAGTAAGATAATATTTAGCTGGGACTTTATATGTACTTCAAAAAATAACACCATATGATGTAGCTCCCAAGTTTTGGGTTACCTTTGACAGGAGCAATTAGTAGCCCCCAAGGGCCGGCTCATCACCATGTGATGGGTCGGGTCTTCAATGAGGCGAGTTAAAAATGACCTTGCATTAGCCCCCAAGTTCCACGATGCATGCTTGCAGTGACATGGGAATTGCATACTTGATATAATCATGATTTGAATAATGTAGCCCCCAAATGCCGGGTTGTGTGCCTGCAGCAACTCGGGACAATTCCTTCCATTGTAAAATAAAACCATATCCATTGTCCGGATAATTTTGCTGAAAGCCTTGCATATTCAATATTAAACCGTGCTTTCTACTGTGAGCCGGTATTCTTAGCTAAAAAATCAATAGCCATTGCTTTAAAGCAGCTTTGAAAACCTCAACCATAATACTGGTTATTGATAACCATAAAAAATCCAGCCATGTTGGCTATTAAAGATTTGAATAATATATAATCCGGTATGAAAATCTCAATCATTCAACACTGGTTACGACAACCATAATGAAAAATCCAGCCAAGATTTGGCTAGTAAACCCGGAGTTAAATACCTGGCGACTCTTGGCCGATGGCAACTTAATATGCATCCATTGTACTCCAGGATGTAACCCGGCGGCTTATAGCCTTTGTAAAAATTCAGAACTGATAACCCTTTTGAAACACCAATTCTAGTGTTTGATGATGGGCTTGACCTTAACCATTTATTTAAGCCATAACTCTGCATGTTCTGCACAAAGTTTAAACAACATATGCCCTGGCGACTTAACGTCAAAAGCCGGGGTGGGTAACAACCCAAACATAATATAGTCTTATGCAATTATGGACAAGACTAGAATTAGGGCCATTCAAGCCAAAATATACTGACGACTTAAAGTCCAAAACCAAGGCGGGTTATCAAAACTTAAATATTCATATAACCAGGAAAACATACCTGTAGATTTAACTTATATTGCCGGCTTATATTGCCATATCCAGTGAGGGTGACAACCCAAAGATGTATAAGCGCATGATTCCAAGGGCGCAATCCAAAATATACTGGCGACTTAATGTCCAAAGCCAGGGTGCAATCCAAAATATACTGGCGACTTAACATCCAAAGCCAGGGTGTAATCCAAAATATACTAGCGACTTAACGTCCAAAGCCAAGCTGCAATCCAAATATTTTATAGCGCATAATTCCAATTGCGCAATCAAAGTATACTGGTGACTTAACGTCCAAAGCCAGGGCGGTTTACCAAACCCAAAATATTTATACCATTATTGAAAGACATACCTGTAAATTAATACCATGGTGATGCCTTGATAATTATAATCCTGAGCCATTATCAACCCGGAGTCATGAAATATCATCATTTTGATTGCTCAAGGCAAAACATCCTGGCGACTTAAAGTCTGCTATCAGGGCGGGTTACCAAACCCAATATGGTCAATTATGAGTCATATAATCAAGGCTACATGGCCTGGTTTGTTTTAAACCTATGTTAATATGGAACAAGGATATGAATCCAACAATGTTCAGAGGAAACAAGTCAGAAAAACAAGGCTTTCATAGGCCGCCAAGCCTTAATCTCAAGTGCTATTCAAGGGCCGCACAGCCACTGAGTTAATCCTTTACTCAAACCTGTAAGCCGGGCCTCACATGACCAATCGCCGTTTTAACTTTGACAAGTTCAGTGTCTTTATAAGATTGACTGTCAAGAGTACGGGGAGTCATTCCAGGATTACCTGGGCGGAGTGGCAGACATACAAAGGCAGGATAACCCGGATTTTTGGTGAATACACCTGGCGTCCAAGCCGATCAAAAGGGTAAATATAGCTATGTTCATTGAACAGGAAGCCCCCAAGTGACCTATAACAAGCCATCACGACAGGTTACCTATGTTTAAACTATTCATTGTAACAAGTTCTCTTTGGTAACCTTAACTTGGCCAGAAATCCCCCAAGTCATTTGCAACAAGGCGTATAAGCCAGATCAAAGGGTAGTCATAGCTATGCTCAGTGAGCAGGAAGCCCCCATGTTATTTGTAATAAGGCGTGCAAGCCGGATCAAGAGGGTAGTCATAGCTATGCTCACTGAGCAGGAAGCCCCCATGTTATTTGTAACAAGGCGTGCAAGCCGGATCAATAGGGTAGTCATAGCTATGCTCAATGAGCAGGAAGCCCCCAAGTGACCTACAATATGGTAAGCCAATAAGGCAGGATACCCATGTTTGAACCGCGCATCATGGCAGCAAGTTCTCTTTGGCAACCTTTAATTTTTTTCTGAGAACTCAAACTTTGCGAGAGATAAATTCTTTTTAAGCCGGGATTTTAAACCGGATATTGAGAGCTTCAGAGCTTTGTGGGAGACAGTTTCCCTTGAACCGGATTTCGAACCGGAATCCTTCTTTTTAAGCCGGAAACTTTCTGACGGCCTTTAAATTTTCACCAATAGGGCAGTAGCCTCCGGGGCCGTGTTATTTTTCCCTCCAATGACCCGGAGTTCTTGAATTCACTGAAACCGGCCAATTCTGCCGAGTCATGTCATTGTAGCCCCCGAGTCTTAAGACGACTCGAGGAGTTGGCTTGAGATTCTTCATACTTGACCATGATATAAACTGCCATATAATTTGAGCAGCGGAATGCTGAAATTTGATGTAAACCAGAGGCGTGAGGCTAATTGACAATCCTCGCAATACTCAATGTATATTTCCAGCATAAATCATTTAATAAACTCCGTGACATGACGATCACTTTTGCAGTAGACAATTGCCCTGCGATAAAGAGATTGCAAACCACAGTAATATAAAAATATACTGGATGGATTTCACCTGATACGTTAGGCCAGAAATTATCCGCCGCGGAGTTGATGATCACGACGGTGAAGCTGAAATCAATCACGGGCGAGTCGGCCGCGGGAGCAGACAGATGAGCCGGCCGTGATATTATAAGCCGGTGCGGACAGGCGAGTCAATCGCAGGCGCGGTCCCAGCGAGTTGATGTAGATCAAGCTGCACGGGCGGCGGCTTGCGCACACCCGTCCAACAACAAGCGGGCGCGAACGCCGGTGCATGATGATGCTAACGCACACTCATAGGCACAACATGGCACCATCTTTATAATGAATCATTGTCCTGCACATAAAAATATACAGATCAAAGTAACTGTTCTTAGATGAACACTATGTACGTTAAAAACAGATAGAAAAGATAGCACCTGGCATTTTTTGTGGATGACAGTGGATACTGGGGATCAAAAACATATCAAATGTCTGATATGTCCCTCGCACCGTAGACCATGTTTTTTTTATCTCAGTCTGGGTGGAGTTTTGAAACACCCGTCAGTCCCATCACATGAAGTTGCCTCTCCAAAGCAGCAAGGCTATAAGCATACTGTGCGACATTTGTGTGATCCAGGCAGTCTACGCAATTTGTACGAAGAATTCCAATTTGATAACAAGTAACATCACCAAAAAAGGCTCATGTCTGCTATCCTCTTTTCTGATATCCTGAGAAGCTTCTTTTCTGAATTTTTGGCTTCCCGTTGTAGTAAAATTCAGTGAGGTCCGGTGCTTCACTCGCCACACCTCCTAAAATACGCAGCACACTTACGGTCTTTGCTTTTCGCAAAATTTCAAAAATCCCAGTGGACGAATCTCAGTTTCCTTTGTTCCTCTTGTACATTCTTGACTAAAATATGCAACTTATTGCACTCATCCTCCCCGTCCAGGAACCAGCTTCCTCTTCAAATAAGCACTTACTCCGTTTCAACATTGTTTGCAATTTTTCCACAGCCACAACGGCTCTCAGCAACGGCGGGTCACGGCAGTAGCAGGTCGACGGAGGGGCGCCGGCGGCCCAGGCACGGCGAGGGGAGCAGCGCGTCCCTGATGGCGAGAACCGGCGGCTTGGCAGGAGCCGCGGCGGCTTGTGGAGGCAGGGCCGTAGGCCATGGCCACAGCGACGACAGAAAACGCAGCGGTGGCTTGGACATGCAACGACGACTTGAGGCGGCCGAAGCGACTTGGAGTGAGGCCGGGGTGACTCAACGACGGCGGCTCAACACCAAGACCAGCGACTCGTGGGCGGAGTCGCGCGGGCGGCTCACCCGCGGCGGGTCACAGCTGTGGAGGAGGCGGAAGCAGCGGCTCGCCGGTAGCGGCAGAGGCGGCTCGTCGACGGCGCAAGGCACAGTGGCACAAACCGGCCCTGCTCGGAGACATGGAGTCCCGTGAGGTGGAGGCGTGATGGCGAAGTAGTGCCAGCAGACGCGCGCACCCCGGCGAGTCGAGGCGGAGCCGGCTTGAGGCGCGGCTGCGGCCACGCAGCGGCGGCTCAAAGGTGACACCGACAAGGTGAAGCGGTGCCGTCTCCGGCGAGGTGAAGGTGACACCACGGGGGAACTGTGACGATCTTGGCGGGTCAACAGACGCGGTCGACGCATGATAGGCAGAGGAGGCATCCAAGGCGGGGCCAGTACGGCGGTTGAAGCAGCGAAAGGGGTCGGCTCAAGGCGACGATGGCTCAGCACAGCTGCGACATGAAAAGGTCCCTGGCGAGGCGAGGCACGACCGACGGCGACTTGAAGACAGACCCCTGGCCAGAACGCCGGTGGTTTTTGAAGGCGGCCGCGGCAGAGGAGACGCCTCGCAGGGCCGCGCGGGGCGGCGCGGGAGGCAGCCGTGGCAGGAGCGGACGGCAAGGCCCGGCGGCTCAAGGGAGAAGATGTTTTTCAAGATGGCCGGGTCAGAGGTGAGTCACCGGCGAAGCTAGGCAGCAGAGGAGTGTGCACGCTAACGGCTGCAGAGAAAACGACTCGGAGTCCAGCACGGGCAACCAGCAGGAGCAGCAGAAACGAGCCGGCGTCGGAGTACAGCAGCAAAGGCGCACCGGCGGGTCGACGGCCAAGGCAAACCGGGTGGCTCGGGGCGCAGTTGCAGCTGCAGGAGGCAA
This sequence comes from Thinopyrum elongatum, assembly GCA_011799875.1. Taxonomy (NCBI): domain Eukaryota; kingdom Viridiplantae; phylum Streptophyta; class Magnoliopsida; order Poales; family Poaceae; genus Thinopyrum; species Thinopyrum elongatum. The sequence continues at coordinate 529,861,329 of CM022297.1, forward strand.
AGACCACGGCGGCTGATTACTCCGAGTCCCCGTCCTTCTCCGGGTCGTAGTTGTTTTGACCAAATTCAGGTTTCTTGCTGGCCATACATGCTCATGTAAAACTAGTAGTAGATCAATAGTAGTAGTTGCAGGCTTTAGCAGACTGGTTTACGGATTCACTTCGGGGCGACCCTTCTGCCAACCCATCTTGGATATAGATTTAGCTGGTCTCAGCGGTGGCGCCGAATAGAATTTTTCTGTTGGTGTTGGTCGGATTAGCTGCAACCCTAACGCCAACTCCTGTCCGGCTCGGAGGCATGTGGCAACAGCAACAGAAATCGAATTTCGACGTATCGCCAGCCGCGGCGTCGTACAAACCGCAACCCTAATCCTCTCGATCTCAATCTTGTATATGCTTTTCCGACTGCTCGTCGTTGATGTAGATCCTTTTTTTCATCTGGAAAATTATGAACTCTTCGATCCCTGGAAGAGATCCCTTCAAGAACTCAACACCACCGTGCGCGGGCCCCACGGTGGGCGCCAACTGTCGTGGATTTGTCACGGCAGATGTCCTAGCTGTGAGGACTTAGTCGTGAGGCCAACGCATCTATGTGGTAACTTAAAAAGGGTTGAGCGGGACGAGAGACGCGAGATTTTACCCAGGTTCGGCCCCTCACGGTGGAGGTAAAAGTCTACATCCTGCTTCATTGATATTGATCATGGTGCTCACGATTACAATGGTGCTCTTTGACTAGCTCTCTCTCGAGAGCTATTGGCTTGTCTGTCTAAACTTGTCCAACTTGTCCCTCTTGGGATGCCCTGCCCCTCTTTATATAAGTTGGAGGGGCGGGTTACACGTGGAGTCCTAATAAGATTAGGACTATTCTATTACAAGTGGAGTCCTAGTCTTGCTTCCTTTGTAAGGGAATATTCCTTATGCTTTCCTCTTAAGCCGGCCCACCGGACATGCACCTTGAGCCGGTCTTCTCATAAACCGCTCTTTGGGCCTTGGGCCTCCGGGTCTTGTCGCTCCTCTGACCCGCCTGCCCGGTCACCAATGAGTCACCTGGCCCGGCCGGGTCAACAGTAAATGGAGAGATCCGGACGGGTCACTTAGTGAGTCGCCAAGTCAGGGCGGGTCACCAGTGAGTCGCCAAGTCCGGCCGGGTCATACTTCTGGCCGGGTCATATCGCGGGGTATATCCCTGACAAAGTCCGTATGATGGGCCGCGCACTTCGGAATCGCCTCACTTCTGGACTCAGGAACATGCCATTTATTACTCTCGGGTTCTCTATGAGAGCAGAAAGATATTTCCTCACGAATATTTGAACATTCTTGCAATGCGCAATATTGGCTGTTTCAATCAACTGCTTTAGGATCTGGATGATTTCTACCTCACCAAGGTATTCAAATTCGAACATCCATGGAACAGAGAAATTATTCTTCAGTTCTATGCTACACTATACATCTCTGGTGATGAATCTGATAGCTCAAAATGGATCTTGGAGTGGATGACCGAAGGAAAACGCATCAAATTTACCTCAAACGATTTTGTCTCGCACTTCCATTTCCCTCGCTTTGAGCATGGTGACACTGAAATTCGGGTCACAACATTGATGTCATATCAGATTAAATTTTTCGGTGCTCAATGGATCAAGAAAAGATTCGTGACTACACTGGTCCTCCTCATCCTGAGCACTTAACCTTCGAGAATCATACGCTCTTTCACGTGCTGTCCTACACCATTTGCCCTCTGGCGGGTATGAATCCGGACAAATCCATCTCAGATGTTCTTCGGAATACTATATATGCCATCTCTGAGCGCTACATCTTCGACGTGGAAGACATGTTTCTGCGTATTCTGAAGGATTCTGCTCAGTATACCTTCTGCATCAAAGTCTTCGCGCCCTGGATCCAGAAAGTCATTGATCATACTATGCGCACAGTGTATCTGGCGAAGGAAAACCATAAAAGCTTTATACCTCCTGTTGATACGTCTCCAACGTATCTATAATTTTTGATTGTTCCATGCTATTATATTATCTATTTTGGATGTTTTATATGTATTATTATGCTATTTTATATTATTTTTTAGACTAACTTATTAACCTATAGCCCAGTGCCAGTTTCTGTTTTTTCCTTGTTTTTGAGTTTCGCCGAAAAGGAATATCAACCGGAGTCCAAACGGAATAAAACTTTATGATAATTTTGAGAAGACACCCAGAGGACTTGGAGTCCAAGCCAGAAGACCCACGAGGCGGCGGCAAGGGTGGAGGGCGCTCCCTAGGGGGGGCCGCACCCCCCTGCCTTGTGGCCCCCTCGGGAGTCCCCTGGCCTATTTCTTCGTCCTATATATTCACAAATATTCCAAAACCTTCAGGGAGAGCCGCGAAAATACTTTTCCGCCGTCGCAACCTTCTGTTCCCGTGAGATCCCATCTTGGGGCCTTTCCCGACATCCTGCCGGAGGGGGATTCGATCATGGAGGGCTTCTACATCAACCCTATTGCCCTTTAGATGAAGCGTGAGTAGTTTACCATAGACCTATGGGTCCATCGCTAGTAGCTAGATGGCTTCTTCTCTCTCTTTGATTCTCAATACCATGTTCTCCTCGATGTTCTTGGAGATCTATCCGATGTAATCTTCTTTTGCGGTGTGTTTGTTGAGATGCGATGAATTGTGGATTTATGATCAGCTTATCTATGAATATTATTTGAATCTTCTCTGAATTCTTATTTGCATGATTTGATATATTTGTATTTCTCTTCGAATTATCGGCTTAGTTTGGCCAACTAGATTGGTTTTTCTTGCAATGGGAGATGTGCTTAGCTTTGGGTTCAATCTTGCGTGATTTCACCCAGTGACAAAGTAGGGGTAGCGAGACACGTATTGAATTGTCGCCATCGAGGATAAAAAGATGGGGTTTCATCATATTGCTTGAGTTTATTCCTCTACATCATGTCATCTTATTTAAGGCGTTACTCCGTTCTTTATGAACTTAATACTCTAGATGCATGCTGGATAGCGGTCGATGTGTGGAGTAATAGTAGTAGATGCAGGCAGAAGTCGGTCTACTTGACACGGACGTGATGCCTATATTCATAATCATTGCCTTGGATATCGTCATAACTTTGCGCTTTTCTATAAATTGCTCGACAGTAATTTTTTCACCCACCGTATTATTTGCCTTCAAAAGAGAAGCCTCTAGTGAAACCTATGGCCCCCGGGTCTATTTTTCGTCATATTTGTTTCCGAACTACTATTTTGCAATCTTTTATTTTTAGATCTATAAATCAAAAAACCCAAAAATATTTTATCTTTTATTTATTTTTATCTATCTCTATTAGATCTCACCTTTGCAATTGACCGTGAAGGGATTGACAACCCCTTTATCGCGTTGGGTGCAAGTGTTTGATCGTTTGTGTAGGTGCATCTATTGGGGACTTGCGCGTTTCTCCTACTGGATTGATACCTTGGTTCTTAACTGAGGGAAATACTTATCTCTACTGTGCTGCATCACCCTTTCCTCTTCAAGGAAAAAACCAACGCAAGCTCAAGAAGTAGCAGGAAGAATTTCTGGCGCCCTTGCCGGGGAGATCTAAGTCAAGCCTGCCAAGTACCCATCATAAGCTCTCATGTCTTGCATTACATTATTTGTCATTTGCCTCTCGTTTTCCTCTCCCCCACTTCTAAAATGTTTTAAAAAAAAATTGCCTTTTTATTCGCCCTTCTTTCGTTCGATCTTATGTTTGCTTGTGTTTCCATGTGCCTTCTATTTTGTTTGCATCTTTGCTTGCTAAAAATGTATTGATATGGATCCACTCAAAGTTTCTACCTGGATCATCTTCGATCCATATGTGCTCGTGCTGAAACCCCAACTAGTTTAGTTGAGGAAAAATCTTTAGATGAGCATGCTCATTTTGTGCGTCATCATTTGTCTGAAAAAGGGAGACTCTTATGGAATCGAATAAATTGTTTGCCATGTTATGCTTCGAATCTTTGTTAACTTTGTGATTTTACTTGTTGCTCTAAGAACCCTAAAAAACACCTTCCCTACCTATGTGAGTTTAATGGTAATGAAATCTTATTTTCTTATGAAAAGGGTGATTACAGTTACTATGATATCGAACAAATTGAAGAATTTGTTGCTTTTAAGGGTGCTTATGAAGTTGCTTCTTTGATTGAAAAGTATGATATTACTCTCTACAAATCTGAAAATTTTGACATACTTAAATATTGCTATGAAAACTATGCTCATAATGCCTATGTTAAGGAATTTATTGAGAGAATGACCGTTGCTTTGGAAGAAAATAATGATATGCATGAATCTATAGATAATTATGATTCCGTTGATTCGATTGAAATATCCCTTGATGAACATGATGCTTGCTATTCTTGTGGCCATGATGCCAATATTTATGGAGACGAATTTGCTATAGTTCCTTATGTTAAACATGAGATTATTGCTATAGCACCCATACTTGATAGTTCCTTGAATCAAAAGCATGATTGCAATGATGTTATTATAAATTCTATTAATGTCAATTGTGCTAATGATTTGCAAAACCCTAAGCTTGGGGATGCTAGTTTTGCTATGTCCGCTACTTACTGCAATGATCATGATTGGGGTGATAATGCTTCTTATGATCTTGAAAATTTATTTAAGCCTCATGATGAATATGTTTCCTATAATATTGAAAGTGGGTTTGGAAGAGTGTCAACTTTAGGAATTAATGATCCCACTATTTTGGAGATTGATCGATCTTACGAAATTTTTGATAAAAGTGGGCTTGGAGAAGTAATGACTTTATTTTATGTTGATCCCACTATTTTGGAAGAGTGTCAACTTTGCATGCATGTGGATCATGTTGAGAATATTTTATGTGATAGTTATATTGTTGAATTTGATTATGATCCTACATGCAATTATTATGAGAGAGGAAAATATGGTTGTAGGAATTTTCATGTTACTAAATTACCTCTCGTCATGTTGAGATTGCTACTGTTTCTTTCTTCTTCCATGCATATGCTTGTTTTTGCTTGCCTTAATAATTTGTTTGTTTATAAAATGCCTATGCATAGGAAGTATGTTAGACTTAGATGCGTTTATCACGTGTTTTATGATGCTCTCTTTGCACTTCAATTCTTGTCTTTCATGTGAGCATCATTGAAATCTCAATGCCTAGCTAAAAGGCTTTAAAGAAAAGCGCTTGTTGGGAGACAACCCAATATTTTTCTATTATGTTTTTATGAGATTACACATTATTACCTCTGTAGTAATTGTTTTTTGGTGTTTTTAATTAGCGTTTGTGCCAAGTAAGACCTTCGGGATGGCTTACGGTGATAGTTGATTTGATCTTGCTGAAAAACAGAAACTTTTGCGTCCAGTCACAGAATTGTTTAAATTCACTGGAGCGTGGAAAAACCTTGAATTTTTTACATAAGATTGATTTACAAATTTCCTATGTTTTCCTAATTTTTAAGAATATTTGGACTTAATTAATTATTGGAACAATTCAGATCTTCGCAGACTGTTCTGTTTTTGACAGATCATGTTTTCTATGTGTTGTTTGCTTATTTTGATGAATCTATGGGTAGTATCGGGGGGTATGAACCGTTGAGAAGTTGAAATACAGTAGATATTACACCAATATAAATAAATAATGAGTTCACAACAGTACCAAAAGTGGTGATTTATTTTCTTATACTAACGGATCTCATGAGTTTTCTGTTGAGTTTTGTGTTGTGAAGTTTTCAAGTTTTGGGTAAAGATTTGATGGACTATGGAACAAAGAGTGGCAAGAGTCTAAGATTGGGGATGCCCAAGGAACCCCAAGGTAATATTCAAGGACAACCAAGAGCCTAAGCTTGGGGATGCCCCGGATGGCATCCCCTCTTTCGTCTTCGTCTATCGGTAAATTTACTTGAGGCTATATTTTTATTCACCACATGATATGTGTTTTGCTTGGAGCGTCTTGTATGATATGAGTCTTTGATTTTTAGTTTTACACAATAATCCTTGCTGTACACACCTTTTGAGAGGGACACACATGAATCGTTATTTATTAGAATACTCTATGTGCTTCACTTATATCTTCTGAGCTAGGCAATTTTGCTCTAGTGCCTCACTTATATCTCTTTAGAGCACGGCGATAGCTTTATTTTATAGAAATTGTTGAACTCTCATGCTTCACTTATATTATTTTGAGAGTCTCTCTAAACATCAAGGTAATTTGCTTTGTTTATGAATTTAGTCCTAATATGATGGGCATCCAAGAGGGATATAATAAAAACTTTCATATAAAGTGCATTGAATACTATGTGAAGTTTGATTCCTTATGATTGTTTTGAGATATAAAGATGGTAATATTCGAGTCATGCTAGTGAGTAATTGTGGATTGGTAGAAATACTTGTGTTAAAGTTTGTGATTCCCGTAGCATGCACGTATGGTGAACCGTTATGTGATGAAGTCGGAGCATGATTTATTTATTGATTTTCTTCCTTATGAGTGGCGGTCGGGGACGAGCGATGGTCTTTTCCTACCAATCTATCCCCCTAGGAGCATGCGCGTAGTACTTTGTTTCAATGACTAATAGATTTTTGCAATAAGTATGTGAGTTCTTTATGACTAATGTTGAGTCCATGTATTATGCGCACTCTCACCCTTCCACCATTGCTAGCCTCTCTAGTACCGCTCAACTTTCGCCGGTGCCTTACACCCACCATATACCTTCCTCAAAATAGCCACCATACCTACCTATTATGGCATTTCCATAGCCATTCCGAGATATATTGCCATGCAACTTCCACCGTTCCGTTTTATTATGACAAGCACCATCATTGTCATATTGCTTTGCATGATCGTAAGATAGCTAGCATGATGTTTACATGACTTGTCCATTTTTTATATCATTTGCTACGCTAGATCATTGCACATCCCGGTACATCGCCGGAGGCATTAATATAGAGTCATATTTTGTTCTAAGTATCGAGTTGTAAGTAAATAAAAGTGTGATGATCATCATTATTAGAGCACTGTCCCATGTGAGGAAAGGATGATGGAAGCTATGATTCCCTCACAAGTTGGGATGAGTCTCCGGACTTTACAAAAAAATAAAAGAGGCCAAAGATGCCCACAAAAAAATAAAAGAGGCCAAAGAAGCCCACCAAAAAAATGAGAGAAAAGAGAGAAGGGTCAATGTTACTATCCTTTTTCCACACTTGTGCTTCAAAGTAGCACCATGATCTTCATGATAGAGAGTCTCCTATATTGTCACTTTCATATACTAGTGGGAATTTTTCATTATAGAACTTGGCTTGTATATTCCAATGATAGGCTTCCTCAAATTTCCCTAGGTCTTCATGAGCAAGCGAGTTGGATGCCCACCCACTTAGTTTCTTTTTGTGCTTTCATAAACTTATAGCTCTAGTGCATCCGTTGCATGGCAATCCCTACTCACTCACATTGATATCTATTGATGGGCATCTCCATAGCCCGTTGATACCCCTAGTTGATGTGAGACTATCTCCTTCTTTTTGTCTTCTCCACAACCACCATATTCTATTCCACCTATAGTGCTATATCCATGGCTCATGCTCAAGTATTGCGTGAAAGTTGAAAAGGTTTGAGAACATCAAAAATATGAAACAATTGCTTGGCTTTTCATCGGGGTTGTGCATGATTTAATACTTTGTGTGATGAAGATAGAGCATAGCCAGACTATATGATTTTGTAGGGGTAACTTTCTTTGGCCATGTTATGTTGAGAAGACATGATTGCTTTATTAGTATGCTTGAAGTATTATTGTTTTTATGTCAATATTAAACTTTTGTTTTGAATCTTATGGATTTGAACATTCATGCCACAATGAAGAAAATTACATGGATGAATATGTTAGGTAGCATTCCAGATCAAAAATTCTGTTTTTATCATTAACCTACTCGAGGACGAGCAGGAATTAAGCTTGGGGATGCTTGATATATCTCCAACGTATCTATAATTTTTTATTGTTCCATGCTATTATCTTATCTTTTTGGATGTTTTATATGCATTATTATGTTATTTTATATTATTTTTGGGACTAACTTATTAACCTAGAGCCCAGTGTCAGTTTCTGTCTTTTCCTTGTTTTTGAATTTCACAGAAAAGGAATATCAAACGGAGTCCAAACGGAATAAAACTTTATGATGATTTTTCTTGGACCAGAAGACACCCAGAGGACTTGCAGTCCAAGCCAGAAGACCCACGAGGCGGCGGCAAGGGTGGAGGGCAAGCCCTAGGGGGGCGCGCCCCCTTGCCTTGTGGCCCCCTCGGGAGTCCCCTGACCTACTTCTTCGTCCTATATATTCACATATATTCCAAAACCCTCAGGGAGAGCCACGAAAATACTTTTCCGCCGCCGCAACCTTATGTTCCCGTGAGATCCAATCTTGGGGCCTTTTCCGGCATCCTGCCAGAGGGGGATTCGATCATGGAGCGCTTCTACATCAACCCTATTGCCCTTTCGATGAAGCGTGAGTAGTTTACCATAGACCTACGGGTCCATAGCTAGTAGCTAGATGGCTTCTTCTCTCTCTTTGATTCCCAATACTATGTTCTCCTCGATGTTCTTGGAGATCTATCTGATGTAATCTTCTTTTGCGCTGTGTTTGTCGAGATCCGATGAATTGTGGATTTATGATCAGCTTATCTATGAAAATTATTTGAATCTTCTCTGAATCCTTATATGCATGATTTGATATCTTTGTATTTCTCATTTGAATTATCGGTTTGGTTTGGCCAACTAGATTGGTTTTTCTTGCAATGGGAGAGGTGCTTAGCTTTGGGTTCAATATTGCGTGATTTCACCCAGTGACAAAGTAGGGGTAGCAAGACAAGTATTGAATTGTTGCCATCGAGGATAAAAAGATGGGGTTTTCATCATATTGCTTGAGTTTATTCCTCTACATCATGTCATCTTACTTAAGGCGTTACTCCATTCTTTATGAACTTAATACTCTAGATGCATGTTGGATAGCGGTCGATGTGTGGAGTAATAGTAGTAGATGCAGGTAGGAGTCGGTCTACTTGACATGGACATGATGCCTATTTTCATAATCATTGCCTTGGATATCGTCATAACTTTGCGCTTTTCTATCAATTGCTCGGCAGTAATTTGTTCACCCACCGTATTATTTGCCTTCAAGAGAGAAGCCTCTAGTGAAACCTATGGCCCCCGGGTTTATTTTCCATCATATTTGTTTCCGATCTACTATTTTGCAATCTTTTATTTTCAGATCTATAAATAAAAAAACCCAAAAATATTTTATCTTTTATTTAGTTTTATCTATCTCTATCAGATCTCACCTTTGTAATTGACCGTGAAGGGATTGACAACCCCTTTATTGTGTTGGGTGCAAGTGTTTGATTGTTTGTGTAGGTGCATCTATTGGGGACTTGCGCGTTTCTCCTACTGGATTGATACCTTGGTTCTTAACTGAGGGAAATACTTATCTCTACTGTGCTGCATCACCCTTTCCTCTTCAAGGAAAAAACCAATGCAAGCTTGAGAAGTAGCACCTGTTCGCGATACTTTGCATGTCATGGAAGACATTACTTCGGGCAAATCGCCCACATCTAGCCGCCAAGATTCTCACAAGTAATTCGATGGGCCTCGTCTTCCTCAGCGCGACCGAAAGATTTTGCCTCAACCTCCATCGCAACTCGAAGTTAGTTTGCGTACACAACAATTGCTGCTGCAGCATATCTCTGAGGATCGATGTGAAAAAGAACATCTCTCCTCCGAGCTAAATGCTCTCAACAATCGCACCAGAATCATGCATCTGATAGCTGATGAAAACAAGAAGAGACTCCGGAAATTGCTTCGCTAGTTCCTCACCGAGAAACAACTCCTGAATGTCAATCTCCAAGAGCTCTATGATTACATTGACAGAGGCTTCACTATTGAAGATTTTCAACATCGGAGTACCCCTCCTCTCCCTGTTCATGAGCCTACTACTGATCTTCTTCATCTCAAGCTTCAAAAATTGCTTGATGAATCTAAAGCCACCTCACCGACCGAGAAACCTACAGAAGGCAATGTGCTCTCCCGTGTTCCTCCTTTGGCTACAGATATAACCTCGTCGTCTCAGCTCCGCGTTAATGTCCCTGAAGGAAAATCTGTTGCTACTGATAGACGAAGACAATCCTGTCGCCTCCGAAGAAGAAGTCACCACGGACAGTTCTTCTGGAGATGCCACTGACTGAACTTAGTTCTGCATTCTTTTGCACTCCTGTTATTCATCACCTTTTTGACACTAGTTGACAAAAGGGGGGAGAATTACATCGAGTCTCGATAGTTTTGCTTTCTGTTTTTCGTTGGTTTTGGTTTTGTGCGAGATTGCAACTTTTGCTTTTAGCCTATCTGTTCTAAGTTGTAAAACTCTCGATAACTTCTGAGCTGTAATGTTAATAACCCCTCCTGCTGCACTATTTCTCTCAAAGCATTTGTTTTGCAGGTGGAATTATTATCGGAAGTTATGTCTGATTGCACTACGATCTCGATGGACTATATCTCATCAGTGCGAATCATTGTCTCGAATGATTGTAATTTCCTCTGTATACTTCTTCATGTGCAGGAGATTTTATCTCATATCTGTTACCCTGCATACATTTAGGGGGAGTCTATTTCATCTTCAAGCAAAGTAACACTTATTCACTCTTGTTGCTATTACTTTACACATATCTATCTTCACTTCGATGATTATCTGTTTTGTCAACTATCATCCAAAAAGGGGGAGATTGTTGGTGCAATTATTTGCCTCCTTATGTTTTGGAGATTGTTGACATAAACAATAAGGGGCTGATATGTTTGCTAGTGCACACAGAGTAACAGGTCCCTGGAGTCAAGAGGAGTTTGGTTCAAACTCCGAAGATAATCCCCTGTGTGGCAGTGAAGGTTATCACCGAAGATTATGACGACAAGAGTGACCCCTCAAAATTGTTGACGTAAAGCAATTGATTTGTTGTTCGTCCGAAGATAGTGACTGCAGTCGAGAGGATTGAAGACGAAGTGAAGACATAGCATTTATTTCGTTGTTTCTTTTCTCTCCATTGAGTCATAGGACCACCATACTACTAATAGGGGTGTAGCGTTCGAAGCTTTGATTCTCTGATGCTAAACCCAAATCCTATGAAAGATGCGAGCGAAACCTCTTTGTGTTCTGAGCAAATACTTGCCAGCAAGAGACTGTGATCTTCTTCGCTGCGAGAGATTTGTCTCTGACCGAGGAGTTAGCATTACTTGTTCCTCAAGTAATGTTACCATTGCTCTTAAAATCCGACCGTTGTAAACGTGTCGGTTGGCCATTAGCTGGACCGCGTGTCCAAAATGGTCATTTCCCGTCAAGGAAGGCTGCGGCTATAAATAGCCACCCTGCACCGGCGTTGTCTGGTGGCTGCTCCGTTGTGATTCTGGGAAGACTGTTAAGCAACCCTCTCTCCTGAGTGATTTGAGTTTAAAATCCATCGAGAGAAAACCCTATTGCCAAAAAATTAGATAGTGGTTCAACATCACTCGAATCTAAGTCCAGTACGCTCCGCCTATGACTCTTGAGAGCTGCGAACTCTCTAGACGGTTAGGTGTCAATTTCTTCAGAGACCAAGAGTAATTGTGGTTCTCGAACAAGAAGTCTGTAAAGGTTTGGAGATTGCCTCAAATATCTACCACGAGTGATCGGCATTAGTTGACGAACCAATTATCGAGCAGAATAGGGCAAAAAGAGTTTATCTTCTGTGTTAAATCACAACCCCACCAACTAGACGTAGTCCTTTTACAGAAGGGCAAACTGGTCTACCAAATCCTTCGTTGCCATCGAGCATCACTGGTTACCTCTGCTTCTTCACTTTACATTCGAACTGTGCTGTATGACATATTTCAATCATGTGATTTGTCTCGATGCATGCTCTTAGTTTCCATTCGTCAGTTTGTATTCGCTCACTGTACACTGTTTTCATTCACTCCGCTGCTGGGTTCCGAGAATTTTGGTATTTCTGAAGAAAATTTAAAACTCCCATTCACCCCCTCTGGTAGACATACTTCGTTCCTACACCCGTAGCTTCAAGCATTGACGATGATGCCATATCCAGTGTCTGTATTCATTTTCTTTTTCCTGGGGAAATGTCTCACAAAAGGATACTTCATAGGAATGTAAAATCTTACATTTCCCTCAAACACATTGATAGTAGCCTTGATGGTCCTAACAAACGGCCTACCAAGAATTATAGGTGCAATGGTATCTTCAGGCATATCAATAATAACAAGATCAATCATAACAAGGAAATCATTAATTTGAATGATAACACCATGCTTAATCCCTACCGCTTGCGTAAAGGTAGAATTGGCCATATTCAACTTAATTTCAGTAGTAGCAAAAGCACCAAGATTGAGACTATCATAAACAAATTTAGGGATAGTGGAAACACTAGCACCTAGATCACACAAAGCATTGAATTTATTTTAAAAAATCTGAATCTCAGTAGTAGGCTCAAAGATATCATCTTGTTTAGCAGGTAGCTTACCGAATAGCTTCTTTTTTCATCATCCAACTCACGTACCTTAGCTGCAACATGATCAACAAAAATATTATAATCTTCATCATTTGATACTTTAGGTAGTGGGTGTTTCATTGCTATCATCTTCATGAAGTCTGCAACTATATAGGTATACTCTGGCACGTGGCTTTTATCAAGCTCTTCTCCCATTTTCTTTGCTACTTCTCATCATCTTGACATCTTCAACTGGGTTTGGTTCCAGTTTACCTACAAACTTGGCTACAATCAAGGTTTGACTCTCTGCAATTTTAGCAACTTAAGCTTCCATGCTCTTGGTTCTTCCATCTAGAGGCTGCACATCATTAGTGAGTCCAGCAATCTTACCGGTCAACTGACCAAGTAAGTTATCATGATTCTTCAAGATATTTTTAAAGGTTTGATTTTGCTCACTTTGGCTAGCGATAAAAAAATTCAGAGTTTCCTCCAAGGTATTTCTATTACCATTGCTAGTTCCAGTAAAATTTGTTGGTGCTCCACTATTATTAGGATAAGGCAATCTAGGATCATACCCATTATTTTCCAGTTGGGATTGTAGCTATTACGAGTAATGAAATTGACATCATTAACATTTTCTTTAGTAATAGCATTTACATTTACCTTTCATTACGGAAATGAGTTCATCAAGTTTAGCGGTCAGCTCCATATTCTTTTCTTCCATAGCATTGACCCTCATGTTGGTAGCCCTCTCAACATGCCATTGGTCATGGTTTTCTTGCATATCATCCAGCAACTTTTTAGCTTCATCGGTGGGCTTTTGCATAATAGTTCCTCCTGCAGCAGTGTCAAGCATAGTTTTTGACATGGGGTTTGTGACACCCTGGTTTTTGGTCTATTTTTTTCTCAAAAACTCATTTGAATTTCTTTGAATTTGATATTGGGTCTTCATTTGAATGGATCTATGGACTTGAAACTTGGGAAGATAATTTTTCCTTCTTCTCCCAAGTGGTTTCAAATCTCTCAAACTTTCCCAAGATCATGCCAATTCTATCCTAGCCCAACAATAATTTCTATTTCAATTACATATTCCTTTTTCTATTAAGGGAATAATCCTTTTTACCCTAGGTTGTGAAGCAACCTATATTTCTGTCTTGCTCAAAATTCCAAGAAAATTCCAATGAATTCTTTGACTCATATAAACCTTGAATATGTAAAAATATTCAATATCCCATGCTCATGGGAAGCATAGCATCCAATTCTTGTTTCTGGACCCATTTGAATTTTGTGAAGCAACTATATTATCTATTGCTCTAAAATTTCTACAATTAATCCAGGCCATAAACCTTCATGTATCTATTGAGCAGGCCAAAATTCATATGCTTTTGCCCAGCCATTTCTCCAGAACAATTCCTCAAAGTTTTTGTCCAGATGGGAGCACTTTGAAGAAAGTACTATTTAGGTGTACTCAAATGGTATGAAACTTTACCAGTGCACCCATACCATTATATCACTTCCCAATTCCAAATTTCATTCAAATCCATCAAGCCATTTGCTCCCAACAATTCAAACTTGTTTCTGGACCAGATTCTGCATTGTGAAGGATGTATATTTATTCATTGCTATTTTGGTCTAAAATTTCTCCAGAAGAGGCATCTTTCTACGCCATTCCCTTATGGTAAACCCTCATGCTCAATTACCCAGCCATTTTACCCCAGTAACTTGCCAAAGTTCCTATCCAGGAAATGTTTTGGATGGGATTGATCAACCCAGGCTATCTCTAGCCATTCCAGTGTAATAGACCGACTATTTGGCCTTAGGTTGGCACCCCAGACAATCTTTGCTAGGCCTGCGTGTCCTTGGAGCACCAGTGTACATGGTGATCGCGTTGCACTCTGCGCGTCAGGTCGCTTCGGCCAGCCCAACCCCGGTTGTCTCTGCTTGTCCGTTCATGCCGACAGTGTCACCATCGACCATGTCGCCCCTCCGAAAGCCTCTTCCCCTCTGGCAGCTAGCTCCGCCGGACACGACCAAGCGCCACCACGGGCCGAACAGTGCCGCGCTATCACCGCTGTTGTCCATGTATACAGTAAGGCTCTAGTCTAGTCCTATCTCTTCCATGGCTCTCTCTCATCGATCACAGGACCCCACGACGGCCTGTACAACGCCCAGCTCATCCCTTGTGCTTGCCTACATCTCCATGGTGGCTCTCGGCCATGGCATTCCCGCCTGGCTATAAAAGCCGCCCTCGACCCCACCTCTCCTCACCACTTGCACTCTGCATCACTCAATCGCCCCCTCCCACGAAGAGTTCAAGCCAGGAGCACCTCTGACCATGGAACGATCTGGTGGCCCGCTGCTTGGCCACCACCATTGCCAGCTTGCTCTGGTGCACACCCGGCCAAACCAGCCACTCCGATGTGCTCCTGGAAGTCCACTGGGTCTCCCCAATCTCACATCCGAGCAAATTGGCGCCACGAAGCTCGAGTCCATGCACGGCCATAGCTTGTCGTCGCCGGAGAAGAGAGGCTCGATGCCGTTAGGCCACCTCTCGGAGAACCTCGCGTACGTGCGGAATCACCTGCGAGCGCTCGTTCCATCCCGACCATCTCCCCGTCCTTCTGCCGCCTCTACGCCAGTGAATGGTAGCCGATGAGCTCCGCCGTCCCCTGTTCTTCGTCTCTCTCTATACAAATCTGATGAAGGGCCCCACCAGTCAGCCTCAGTGAGCTCGCCCAAAGTGTTTGCTCACTTCCACTTTACGCTTTCGACATGGACCCATGAGGAAATTCTGTTTAATTCATTTTTAATCCAAGTTTGACCCAAACTTTGACCAGCCCAATCTTTTAAACTACAAGTCCAAATGAGCTAATTCTTTTTGCACTATTTTTCTATTGAGCTCCTCAATTTTTTTGAAAAGTTTGTTATTTTTATCATATTTCTAGAATTTCTGGACAAATAAAATTGCTTTATGTGATATTTACAAATTGCTTCTAAAATATTTCCAGAGGCAAATAACTTTGGTGGTGGATACCAGGAGTATTTTGACACTCCCTTGGAGCAAGGCAAGCCACACCCTCCACTTGCATGATTGCAATGCAATGCATGGTTTTAAATAATAAACTTCATTTAATTTGAATTATTTGAAGATAACTTATTCATAGCTTCTTTGGTGATGATGAGTGGATAGGCTACTGCGATGTCAACTTTAGATTAATAGGATCAATAACTAAATTTTCACTATGATCATACTTGGTATTTCACTTATGGGAGTAGTAGAAATGACATGACTGAGTTATTTTTTGGATTATTTAACTGGATATTGCTATGACTTGGATCATAGGTTGACAAGTGATATTGGAGGTATTGGTTATAGCAGAGATAACCTTGGGGATATAATTCCGTCATTCATTGATCAAGTGCCACTGAACCGAACTTTTTAGTGCAGCCACATTTGCCTTTATGGGAAGGCCCTAACTTGGTCTATCATTGTGCCTTTTATCGGTATCACCAAAGATGGAAGGTTATGCCTGCATGCTACCCTGATTAGGTAGGCGGCGATAATCTTGTGAGCCTGGTTTAGTTTATATGGTACCGGGTCCCGACGGGGACAGTTTAGCCACGAGGTGGCAGGTGTCGAGAGATGACACAGGGGCCACCTAAGACATGACCCGAGGGTATGTCGGTGATACGGTAAAAGTGACATAATGTAGACAAGTTTTGTTGGAGTCAACCTGGCCCACCATGAGAAATCGGCATGGTCAACCAGCGCAACTCCATAGTGTGGGTAAAGTGCGCAACCTCTGTAGAGTGTGAGAATCTATTCGAATAGCCGCATCCACGGTATTAGACACAGTTCGTACTAGGTCACACTGGCTGATCAACACCAGTGATGGAATGACTTATCAGGATGATTGGTGAAGTAACAGTTTGGCAGAAAGCCGGTGATGATCATTGGATGAATATGAGATAATCACGAGGTGACCACTAGGATAAGTTGATTGACTAGATAGTCAATAGTAAGATGGTCCATGTGACCTTAAACATTGGTTTATTAGTACAGTTGGTTTAACAATATCATGCTTATTATTTAATTCCACATTTTAATGATTGCTCATAACCTAACCTATCATTGCTATGTTATTGTTTTGCCTTGATCCATTTGGTTGTTGTGAGCTTGCGAGTACATTCAAAGTACTCACCTGGCGTGTCATGCCAGATGCAGGTGATGCCGTGATTACATCTCTGGAAGACCCCGAGTCTGCGAACTAGGAAGTGTCCCAGCAGTGTCCCTGTGGAATGGAGTCCACCATCGTCACGTTGTTTCGTTGCAATGAGAATTCCATTGAAGCAAGCCTCTTCACCACCTTGCTTCACTAAACCTTGTAATTCAAACCCTGGTACCCTTAGCATTTGCAATAAAGAGTTGTTCTATTCTATGCCAAGTTGTAGTGTGTTCCAGAAGACATTGATCTCCGGGCTAGAATGCAGGGCATCCGGTTCTCTGAGCTGGTGTGCCACAGGGTTTAAGGCATTATAAAACTTATGAAGAATTAACCATTCTTCCATTCCATGATTAGGACAATTCCTTATAGCCTCCTTCATAGCGCTAGTGGCTCACGATCTTCCTGCTTAAAACTTGTTATCTGCGAACGCAGTTGCATAATCTTTGCTGGTGGGCAAAACTTAGATAAAAACATACTGCAGCACTCAGTCCAGGAAGTTATACTACCTTTAGGAAAAGCTAGAAGCCATTATTTTGCTTTTCCTCTCAGAGAGAAAGGAAATAGACGCAACTTCAAAGCATTAGGTTCATAATCCCTTATGCATGTCATGTTACACAGTTCAGAAAAATTATGCAAATGCGTGCCGGCATCCTCAGAAATAGAGCCTCCAAATTGGTCATGTTGAACCATAGAGACTAGCTTTGGTTTAATCTCACACTCAGCGACAGCAACATCAGGTTGTGCAATTGGCTCACGCATGAAGCTATTGCTACGAGTAGCAAAGCTTCCAAGATTACGAGCCATTATAATCTTTTGGGTTTTCTAGAGACAACACTTGTAACAAAAAGTAAACTAAAAACTAGAACACAAACTCCAACAAAAATACTAGGCACATAAATCATCACCGACAACGGTGCCAGAAAAAGGTTTGATTAGTCCCTTTAGTGATCCGGTAAAGGAGCAGAAGGGATTCTCGCCTTATTCGCCAGAGGTGACCCTAAGTTATTGAACCCACGAGAGGAGGGCACCCTTGAAGTCAGAGGTTTCTAACATACTTTTGCAAGAGTATTAATTCCAGCTTTTTACCTGATCAAAATCAAGTTGACACTAAGAACACTTATAATAAAAATAGGCATGGGTATGAGGACTTTTCTTACAACCATATATTTGTGAACGGGGTCATTATGATATCAATTTGTGCTCTGGATGTCATCCATCGAGATGTGCTTGCAATGTATCAAAGTGGGGGATGTGTCCAAATTATGTCCTGACTGGCACGCATCCTGCATCAAGAGTCAGTTGTCCAACCGAAATGACCTATCAGTCGCGTGGGGTTGCCCTGGTAATTAAGATAGAAATCAAACAATAGCATTGGGCATTCAATGACCACACCTCTTGTATCCCCAAGGACAGGATCCGTGTTACTGATGTCTACTACACAACTTATTCTTGTAGACTCGTGTTGGGCCTCCAAGCGCAGAGTTTTGTAGGATAGTAGCAATTTTCCCTCAAGTGGATGACCTAAGGTTTATCAATCCGTGGGAGGCGTAGAATGAAGATGGTCTCTCTCAAACAACCCTGCAATGAAATACTAACAATCTCTTGTGTCCCCAACATACCCAATACAATGGTAAATTGAATAGGTGCACTAGTTCGGCGAAGAGATGGTGATACGGGTGTAGTATGGATAGTAGAAATAGGTTTTTGTAATCTAAAACTATAAAAACAGCAAGGTAACTAGTAGCAAAAGTGAGCACAAACGGTATTGCAATGCTTAGAAACAAGGCCTAGGGTTCATACTTTCGCTAGTGCAATCTCTCAACAGTGCTAACATAATTGGATCATATAACAATCCCTCAACGTGTGACAAAGAATCACTCCAAAGTTCTTATCTAGTGGAGAACATAAGATAGAAATTGTTGTAGGGTACGAAACCACCTAAAAGTTATCCTTTACAATCAATCTATTGAGCCATCCCTATAAGTGTCATGAAGAGCCCTAGAGTTCGTACTAAAATAACACCATATGAAACACATCAACCAACCCTAATGTCACCTAGATACTCCAATGTCACCACAAGTATCGGTGAGTTGATTATACGATATGCATCAAACAACTTCAGATTCATAATATTCAATCCACACAAAGAACTTCAAAGAGTGCCCCAAGATTTCTACCGGAGAAAGTAGGACAAAAATGTGCATCAACCCCTATGCATAGATTACCCCAATGTCACCTCAGGAATCCGCGAGTTGAGTGCCAAAACATACATCAAGTGAATCACTATAATACCCCATTGTCACCACGGGTATTCATATGCAAGACATACATCAAGTGTTCTCAAATCCATAAATTATTCAATCGGATAATAGTGAAACCTCAAAGGTAAAAACTCAATTTATCACAACAAGATAGGGAGGGGGAAACACCATATGATCCAACTATATTAACAAAGCTCGTGGTACATGAAGATCATGCCAAATCAAGAACACGAGAGAGAGAGAGAGAGAGATCAAACACATAGCTAATAGTACATACCCTCAGCCCCGAGGGTGAACTACTCCCCCCTCGTCATGGAGACCGCCGAGATGATGAAGATGGCCTCCGGTGATGATTCCCCCCTCCGGCAGGGTGCCGAAAAAGGGATGTAGATGAGATATCTTGGGTATAGAGGCTTGTGGCGGCGCAAAAACTCATCTAGCTTAACTTTCGTGGGTTTCTGAATATATATGATTTTTCAGCGCTGGAATCACGTGAAGAGGGGCCACAGGGGGCCCACGAGGCACCAGGGCGCGCCTGGGGGACAGGCGCGACTAAGTGGCTCGTGGGGCCCCTGTGGCTCTTCTACTGCTCCTTCGAAGCTTCCTGGGTCTGTTTCCTTCCAGAAAAAATCGTCAAAAAGTTTCGCTGCATTTAGACTTCGTTTGATATGGATTTTCTGGAAAATAAAAAACAAGCAGAAAACAGCAACTGGCACTGGGCACTAGGTCAATATGTTAGTCCATAAAAATCATATAAATGCCATATAAAAGTGCACCAAAATCATACAAAACTATAATAAATATGGCATGAAAACTTCATAAATTATAGATATGTTGGAGACGTATCAGCATCCCCAAGCTTAATTCCTGCTCGTCCTCGAGTAGGTAAATGATAAAAGAAATAATTGATGAAGTGTGAATGCTAGCATAGTGCATAAGTTTGATCAACGATAATTTCAATCACTTTTTCTAGCATCATAACAGCAACTTTTTCTCATAAAACTCATCATGATAAAGTAGCAATCAATTCACATGTTATGGTTCAAACAATGCAATCTCTTGAAACTTAACAACCTATGTTCTTAGTCACCAAACAATTGCAATTCAACTTATCTTCAACAAAGTCTAAGAAAGAGCTCCACATACTCAATTATCATATAGTCTTCTATGATTGCTAGTACTCAAAGCATATTTTAAGAACAAATGGCATCCATCAATCACAGAGAAAGATAGGGGCTTAATGTTTTGCCTCCAAACTTATTTATCATAGAGATAATTGTCAACAATAATAATTCATGATCAAATATATTTGACTGGCCATATGTGCCTGGATCTTTCCCCACCACATGGTGCTTACCAACTGGAGAATAATTAAGGTTGAAATGAGAAGAAATAATATTGGCTCTTGCATAAAACTAAATACATAAAAGTAAATGCATAAAAGTAAAAGATAGGCCCTTCGCAGAGGGAAGCAGAGGATGTGCAAGCCCTTAATGCAAAGGAACATCACGTTATATTGCCCCTTGTGATAGCAACCTTTATTATGCAGTCCGTTGCTTTTATTTCTTTACCATCACAGGTTCGTACAATGCTTATTTTCCCTTACAATAAAAGATCATACATATTTAAGGAGCATTTTTTATTGCTTTTTGCAACGATGACAACTTACTTGAAGGATCTTATTCAATCCATATGTAGATATGGTGGACACTCATGGGAAGAAACTGGGTTTAAGGGTTTTTGGATGCACAAGTAGTATCTCTACTTAGTATGAATTTTTGGCTAGCAAAAGATCCTAAGCAAGCACCACATGTTAGAGGATCCATAACAATATAACTTCTATGCAAATATACCCAAACATAACTCATTACGTTGTCTTCCTTGTCCAACTTCAACTAATTTGCTTAAGTTTGAAAATAATTAATGGGTATTCACAATCATAAAATATGTCCAAGATAATATATTTATATGTGAAAGTTCTCTTCCTTATACTAACCATTCATGAATTTCTTGTATGACCAATATTGTGATTGTCAAGCTTCAATAGATTTCACTTTCTAACCCAAATGTGGAACTACTACTAGACATGATACAAGCATATGAAGCACATATAATTTCAAATTTCTGATATTCAATTCATTCAATAATTTACTCTTGGGATATAAGTGAAGAACGAGAGTAAATGACAAACTACTCCAAAAAGATATAAGTGAAGATCAAATGAGTAGTTAAGTAAATAGGTAGTTATGTGAGGACTATCTCTCATTTAAAATTTCAGATGTTGATAATTTTATTCAAATAACAAATAAAACAAAAATAAAAGGACACTCCAAGAATAGCACATGTCATGTGAACAAGTAAAAACTTAGGCTAACCGATAGGTGTTGATGAAGAAAGGCGGGATGCCTAACGGGGCATCTCCAAGCTTAGTTGCTTGAGACTTCTTGGAATGTTATCTTGGGGTCCCTTGGGAATCCCCAAGCTTGAGCTCTTGTGTCTCCTTAATTCCTCTCATATCATGGCTTCTCCTAAATCTTAAAAACTTCATCCACACAAAACTCAACAAGAACTCGTGAGATAAGTTAGTATAAATCAACTCAAAACCTTAACATTCTCTACTGTAACAAATCACAAAATTTTTAATTAAACATTGCATACTAAATGCATCTTCATATTTAATACTCCTATCCACAAATAGAAACATTAAACAAGCAATCATATGCAAACAATGCAACAATAACAGCAATCTGTCAAAACAGAACAGTCAGTAAAAGCTGAATAAGAATCCATACTTACCTAACTCCAAAAATTCTGAAAAATTACCACGTGATATAGAACTCATGCATGCTTACTGTGTAAAAATTTCAGATTTTTATCATGTATTTACTATTCAGGAATATTCTGGACATAACAGAAAACTTTCTGTTTTGAAACAGCAACACATAAACTTGCAAACTGAACATGGTAAAGGCTATAATTGGCATTTTATTGAACTAAAAGATAGAAAACATGATTATTGATAAAATCAAGCAAATATACAACAAAATAAAATGGTGTTCCAAGAAAAACTCATATTATGTGATGAATAAAAATATAGCTCCAAGTAAGGTTACCGATAGTGTTAAAGACGAAAGAGGGGATGCCTTCCGGGGCATCCCCAAGTTTAGACGCTTGAGTCTTATTTGAGTATTACCTTGGGGTGCCTTGGGAATTCGCAAGCTTATGGTCTTGCCACTCGTTATTCTCCTCATATCGATATCTCACCCAAAACTTGAAAACTTCAATCACACAAAACTTGACGGAACTTGTGAGATAGGTTAGTATGATAAAAATAAATCATCCACTTAGGTACTGTCAAGACAAGATTCATAATTGTTCTCACATAATTCCTACTGTAGTCCATAATTTCCACAATTTATATTACTCAATATAAGCTATGGAAACACTAAAACAAGCAAACTATGCAATAAAAACAGAATCTGTCAAAAGCAGAACAGCATGTAATGAGTGATTTAAAAACCATACTTCTGTACCTTAAAAATTCTTAAAAATTAGGAAAACGTAGAAAATTTGTAACCCAATACTCTGTGAAAATTTCAGAATTTTCTCGAGCTCCATGACATAATATAAATTCCAGCACTGGACGCAAAAGTTTCTGTTTTTGCACAGCATCAAATCAACAAGCATCCACACTATCCCAAAGGCTTTACTTGGCACATTATTGAAATAAAACATATAAAACATGATTACTACAGTAGCTTAATCATGTGAACACACAAAAACAGTAGGTAGAAATATTGGGTTGTACCCCAACAAGCGCTTTTCTTTAATTCCTTTTAGCTAGGCATGATGATTTCAATGATGCTCGCATAAAAGTAAAGAATTGAAACATAACGAGAGCATCATGAATCACATGGAAAGAAAATTTAAGCCTGACTCACTTCCTATGCATAGGAATTTTGTGAGCAAATAATTTATGTGAGCAAGAATCAACTAACATAGGAAGGCAAAACAAGCATAACTTCAAAACTTTCAACACATAGAGAGAAAACTTGATGTTGTTGAAATATGTAGAAGCATATGTTCCTCTCTCATAGTAATTTTCAGTAGCATCATGAATGAATTCAACAATATAACTATCACATAAAGCATTCTATTCATGATCCACAAGCATAGGAATTTTATTACTCTCCACATAAGCAAATGTGTTCTCATCAATAATAGTGGGAGCTAACTCAACAAAATAACTATCATGAGATACTTGATTGGCGTAATCCAATTGAAAATTAAAATCATGATAACAAGTTTCATAGTTATTATTAATCTTCATATCATACAAGTCATCACAATAATCATCATATATAGCAACTTTGTTGTCATAATCAATTGAAACCTCTTCCAAAATAGTGGATTCATCACCAAATAAAGTTAAGACCTCTCCAAATCCACTTTTATCATTATAATCATCATAAATAGGAGGCATGTAATCATCATAACAAATTTGCACATCAAAATGTGGGGGACTAAAAATATCATCTTCATCAAACATAGCATCCCCAAGCTTATGGCTTTGCATATTATTAGCATCATGGATATTCAAAGAATTCACACTAACAACATTGCAATCATGCTCATCATTCAAAGATTATATGCCAAACATTTTATTTAATTCTTCTTCTATTAATTGAGCACAATTATCGGAATCCTTATTTTCAAGAAAGACATTATAAAGATGAATAATATGTGGCAACCTCAATTCCATTTTTTTGTAGTTTTCTTTTATAAACCAGACTAGTGATAAAATAAGAAAATAAAAGATTCGATTGCAAGATCTAAAGATGTACCTTCAAGCACTCACCTCCTCGGCAACGGTGCCAGAAAAGAGCTTGATGTCTAATACACAACTTATTCTTGTAGACTCGTGTTGGGCCTCCAAGCGCAGAGTTTTGTAGGATTGTAGCAATTTTCCCTCAAGTAGATGACCTAAGGTTTATCAATCCGTGGGAGGCGTAGGATGAAGATGGTCTCTCTCAAACAACCCTGCAATCAAATACTAACAATCTCTTGAGTCCCCAACACACTCAATATAATGGTAAATTGTATAGGTGCACTAGTTCGGCAAAGAGATGGTGATACAAGTGTAGTATGGATAGCTGAAATAGGTTTTTGTAATCCGAAAATATAAAAACAATAAGGTTACTAGTAGCAAAAGTGAGCACAAACGGTATTGCAATGCTTAGAAACAAGGCCTAGGGTTCATACTTTTGCTAGTGCAATCTCTCAACAGTGCTAACATAATTGGATCATATAACAATCCCTCAACGTGTGACAAAGAATCACTCCAAAGTTCTTATCTAGCGGAGAACATAAGATAGAAATTGTTGTAGGGTACAAAACCACCTCAAAGTTATCCTTTCTGATCAATCTATTGAGCCATCCCTATAAGTGTCAAGAACAGCCCTAGAGTTCGTACTAAAATAACACCATATGAAACACATCAACCAACCTTAATGTCACCTAGATACTCCAATGTCACCACAAGTATCCGTGAGTTGATTATACGATATGCATCAAACAACTTCAGATTCATAATATTCAATCCACACAAAGAACTTCAATGAGTTCCCCAAGATTTCTACCGGAGAAAGTAGGACGAATCCGCGAGTTGAGTACCAAAACATACATCAAGTGAATCAATATAATACCCCATTGTCACCATGGGTATTCATATGCAAGACATACATCAAGTGTTCTCAAATCCAAAAAGTATTCAATCCGATAATAGTGAAACCTCAAAGGTAAAAAATCAATTCATCACAACAAGATGGAGAGGGGGGAACACCGTATGATCCAACTATATTAACGAAGCTCGTGGTACATCAAGATCATGCCAAATCAAGAACAAGAGAGAGAGAGAGAGAGAGAGAGAGAGAGAGAGATCAAACACATAGCTACTAATACATACCCTCAGCCCTGAGGGTGAACTACTCCCTCCTCGTCATGGAGACCACCGGGATGATGAATATGTCCTCTGGTGATGATTCCCCCCCCCCCCTCCGGCAGGGTGCCGGAAAAGGGCTGTAGATGAGATCTCTTGGGTACAAAGGCTTGCGGCGGCGTAAAAACTCATCTAGGTTAACTTTCAGGGGTTTCTGAATATACACTAGTAGAAAACAGGGCTTTGGTTCTAGCCGGATGGGAGCAATAGTCCCGGTCACATTACGAACCGGGACTAATGTGAGCATCAGTCCCAGTTCGAGCGGCTAGGAAGCCGCCGGGGCTCGGCAGGCATCAGTCCCGGTTCGAATGGGACCTTTAGTCCCGGTTGGAGACACCAACCGGGACTAAAGGGTGGCAACCCCTTTAGTCCCGGTTGGTGTCTCGAACCGAGGCTAAAAGGTCTGTCTTCAGTCCCGGTTCTAGACACCAACCGGGACTAAAAAAATGCCTATATGTATCCTCGCCCCTACCCGCCCTCTCCTCTATTTTTGGCTCATAAAAGGTGGGAGGTGTGTGCTACTTTGCTCTCCCTTCCTATGCACATGAGGTGTTCGAGGAAATGCCTGAGAGCATGATACCACTTGAGTTCACACAAAACAAACATGATATGAGGTGCCCGAGCCACACTTAAACTTTCTCATCTTTCTTCTCCTCTGTTCTTCCTGCAAGCCCGTCTCCATCCACGTCCTCACCGCCGTCGATCGCCTGCGCCGATCTTGTCGCCGGCACCACCGTGGTGAGCCTCTTGTTCTTATCTTTTTTTAAATAGAAAAAAATTCTTACTTGTATGATTTAGATAGCTTCTTATATAATTTTCTTACTTGTATTATTGTTTGTTATTATATAGTGCCATGGTTTTGATATCCGCCCCTGTCGGCTCTCGTCCGGTCTATGATTCGGATGTGGTATATTATCTTTTATAACTATTTGTTTTATTTAGTGTTTATGACAATTATGCCGACCAACTTGACATAGATGTTTTTATCTAGGAGGTATGTGAACCGGAAATTCCTACCGACCCTCTTGTCGAGAGGTTAAATTTAGTTAAAAAGAAAACAATTATTTGAAAGAAATATTGAAAAGAATTGAAGAAGAGAAGATGAAATTGGAGTTGCATGTTGCTGATGTCGTCGATCTACACAAGATCCAGATGGATGCAATGCGCTTGAAGATTAGAAAGATTAGAAAATATGCCATTGATAAAGAGGCTTGGTATCATTATGCTGTTGGATCAATTGTTACCTTAGATGCGATTTTGATCGCATTTGTTGTTGCACTTAAATGTTTTACATAGTTGTATGTTGTTTTATGAGAACTATGTATGAACTTTATGTATTTATTTTTGCAGTAATAACATTTGATCACTACTGTACTTTGGTTTTAATGTGATGATGGACTTGTATTAATTTGGCCGTTTCTCTATTCATGATGTTCTGTAATGGTTTTTGATATACTTAATTATATAATGCAGATGAACTGGCAATGGATGTACGGTGACCGACGCACTTTCGAGTACATTACGGGCCTACATAATTTTATCGATGTGGCTGAGGCAAACAATCAGAATGGTTTTATGTATTGCCCATGTGTTGTCTGTGAGAATACGAAGGATTACCCTTCCTCGAATACCCTTCACTTCCACCTGCTTAAGTCCGGTTTCATGCCCCAGTATAATTGTTGGACCAAGCACGGAGAAAGAGGGGTTATGATGGAAGACAATGAAGAAGAAGAGGATGATGACAACTATCCTATGTTCCCTGAATACGGTGATACTGCAACGAGGGAAGCTGAAGATCAAGAGGCGCCAGATGTGCCCGTTGATGATCTTCACCGGGTCATTGTTGATGCACAGAGAGAATGCGAAAGTGAAAGGAGAAGTTGAAGTTCGATCTCATGTTAGAGTTTCACAAAAAAAATTGTACCCAAATTGCGAAGATGGCAACACAAAGCTCGGTATCACTCTGGAATTGATGCAATGGAAGGCATAGAATGGTTTATCTGACAAGGGATTTGAGAAGTTACTGAAAATAATGAAGAAGAAGCTTCCAAAGGATAACGAATTGCCTGACAGTACGTACGAAGCAAAGAAGGTTCTCCGCCCTCTAGGATTAGAGGTGCAGAAGATACATGCATGCCCTAATGACTGCATCCTCTACCACGGTGAGGAGTATGAGAATTTGAATGCATGACCGGTATGCGGTGCGTTGCGGTATAAGATCAGACGAGATGACCCTGGTGACGTTGAGGGCGTGCGCCTCAGGAAGAGGGTTCCTGCCAAGGTGATGTGGTATGCTCCTATAATACCATAATTGAAACGTCTGTTCAGAAACAAAGAGCATGCCAAGTTGTTGCGATGGCACAAAGAAGACCGTAAGAAAGAGGGATGTTGAGAGTACCCGCTGATGGGTCGCAGTGGAGAAAAATTGAGAGAAAGTGGCCAGAGTTTGCAGATGACTCAAGAAACTTATGGTTTGGTATAAGTGCAGATGGCATTAATCCTTTTGGGGAGCAGAGCAGCAATCATAGCACCTGGCCTATGACACTATGTATCTATAACCTTCCTCCTTGGTTGTGCATGAAGCGGAAGTTCATTATGATGCCAGTGCTCATCCAAGGTCCTAAGCAACCCGGCACCGACATTGATGTGTACCTAAGGCCATTAGTTGAAGAACTTTTATAACTGTGGGATATCAAAGGTGTACGTGTGTGGGATGAGCACAAAAAACAGGAATTTGACCTACGAGCCTTGCTGTTTGTAACCATCAATGATTGGCCTGGTCTTAGTAACCTTTCAGGACAGACAAACAAGGGATACAATGCATGCACGCACTGTTTAGATGAGACTGAAAGTATATATTTGGACAAATGTAAGAAGAATGTGTACCTGGGACATCGTCAATTTCTTCCGACCAAGCATGCCTTAAGAAAGAAAGGCAAGCATTTCAAAGGTGAGGCAGATCACCGGAAGAAGCCTGTCCCCCGTACTGGTGATGATATATTTGATATGGTCAAGGATTTAAAAGCAATCTTTGGAAAGGGTCCTAGCGGACAATCTGTTCCGAATGACGCTGATGGACACGCACCCATGTGGAAGAAGAAATCTATATTTTGGGAGCTACCCTATTGGAAAGTCCTAGAGGTCTGCTGTGCAATTGATGTGATGCACATGACGAAGAATCTTTGCGTGAACCTGCTAGCCTTCTTGTGCATGTATGGGAAGACAAAAGATACACCAAAGGCACGGGAGGACCAGCAACGTATGAACGAAAAAGACGGCATGCCTCCAAAGCAGTATCAAGGTTCGGCCAGCTACGCTCTTACCAAAGTAGAGAAGGAAATCTTTTTTGAATGCCATCTCAGTATCAAGGTCCCGTCTGGCTTCTCGTCGAATATAAAGGGAATAATAAATATGGCAGAGAAAAAAAATTTAGAACCTAAAGTCTCATGACTGCCACGTGATTATGACGCAATTGCTTCCGGTTGCATTGAGGGGGCTTCTACCAGAAAATGTTCGATTAGCCATTGTGAAGCTATGTGCGTTCCTTAATGCCATTTCTCAGAAGGTAATTGATCCAGAAATCCTACCAAGGTTACAGAATGATTTGGTCCAATGTCTTGTCAGTTTTGAGTTGGTGTTCCCACCATCCTTCTTCAATATTATGACGCACGTCCTAGTTCACCTAGTCGATGAGATTGTCATTCTGGGTCCTGTATTTCTACACAATATGTCCTCCTTTGAGAGGTTCATGGGAGTGTTAAAGAAATATGTTCATAACTGTGCCAGGCCAGAAGGAAGCATCTCCAAGGGCCATGAAGCAGAGGAGGTTATTGAGTTTTGTGTTGACTTTATTCCTGACCTTAAGCCAATTGGTGTTCCTCAATCACGGCATGAGGGGAGACTGAGTGGAAAAGGCATGCAAGCACCGAAAGAAATAATATGTAGGGACGGGCATTCTTGGGTGCAAGCACACTACACAGTTCTACAAAATTCTACCTTGGTGTCCCCGTATATCAATGAACACAAGAATATTGTACGCTCCCAAAACCCGGGGCAGTCTAACGACTGGATTACATGTGCACAGTTGTCGACTTTCAGCGGTTGGTTGCAAACACATCTCATGAGTAACAACACTGTTGGAGATGAGCTATACTTGTTGGCCAGGACACCATCTTCGAATGTATTGACTTTCCAAGGGTACGAGATAAATGGGAATACATTTTACACGATCGCCCAAGATAAAAAGAGCACGAACCAAAACAGTGGTATCCGCTTTGATGCAGCAAGCACCAATAGGGCAAAGGACACATATTATGGTTACATAGAGGAGGTATGGGAACTTGACTATGGAAGTGATTTTAAGGTCCCTTTGTTTCGGTGCAAATGGGTCAATCTTGTGACGACCCTGGCTTAATCGTGCACTAATCATACACGCAAATGCACACGATCAAGCCTAAGGACTCACTTGAAGATATCACAACACAACTCTAAAACATAAATAAATTCATACAAGCTTAATATTACAAGCCAGGGCCTCGAGGGCTCGAATACATAGCTCGATGGCATACAAGTGTCAGCGGAAGCGTCAGATATCTGGGTACAGATATAATACAGAACAGAGAGAGAGATAGGCCTTCACAGAGGCGGGGTAAAATAAAATCTATGATCGAAAAGGCATGGGCCTCCTGCCCTGGACCCTCCGATCCTACTCCTGGTCGTCAGACGGCTCCTCGTAGTAGTAGTAGTACTCTCCGGGCTGGTAGTAGTAGTGGTCGTCGACGGGGACATCTGGCTCCGGGGCTCCGTCGTCTGGATGCGACAAAGGAATAAAGGGGAAAAGGAAAAATAAAGCAAACGTGAGTACTCATCCGAAGTACTCAGCAAGCAAGGATCTACACTACTTATGCAACATTTTCAAAGGGGGCTGTATATGTGGACTGGGCTGCAGAAATGCCAGAATAGATGGGAATAGCCTAGTCCTATCGAAGACTATCATCTTCAGCATCTTCAACGGTCTTGCAGCATTAGAAGAGAGCAGACCAACATAATGTAAAGTATAGAAGTAATGTCATCAACCTCGGCCGGGGATTCTTCCTCGACTCCCTGCGAGAAAGCAATCCCAGAGCCGTACTAACCAGTTCTCATCTCATGTCATGTTCTAGTTGTACCGATCGGGATACAACTCCGAGTGTCCGTTACCGTAGGACAGGCTATCGATAGAAGTTTCTTCCCTGCAGGGGTGCACCAACTTACCCACCACGCTCGCTTAAACTCCGGCCGGACACACTTTTCTGGGTCATGCCCATCCTCGGCTAAGCAACACGCCGCAACCCGACCAAATACTTAACAGAGAGGCCAGCACGCCGGACTAACCTATGCCCCCAGTTCCCGGGGCGATGGCCCAAGACCCCTGGGGGCATAGGTTAGTCCGGCGTGCTGGCCTCTCTGTTAAGTATTTGGTCGGGTTGCAGCGTGTTGCTTAGCCGAGGCCGGGCATGACCCAGAAAAGTGTGTCCGGCCGGAGTTTAAGCGAGCGTGGTGGGTAAGTTGGTGCACCCCTGCAGGGAAGAAACTTCTATCGATAGCCTGTTCTACGGTAACGGACACTCAGAGTTGTATCCCGATCGGTACAACTAGAACATGACATGAGATGAGAACTGGTTAGTACGGCTCTGGATTGCTTTCTCGCAGGGAGTCAAGGAAGAATCCCCGGCCGAGGTTGATGACATTACTTCTATACTTTACATTATGTTGGTCTGCTCTCTTCTAATGCTGCAAGACCGTTGAAGATGCTGAAGATGATAGTCTTCGATAGGACTAGGCTATTCCCCTCTATTCTGGCATTTCTGCAGCCCAGTCCACATATACAGCCCCCTTTGAAAATGTTGCATAAGTAGTGTAGATCCTTGCTTGCTGAGTACTTCGGATGAGTACTCACGTTTGCTTTATTTTTCCTTTTTCCCCTTTATTCCTTTGTCGCATCCAGACGACGGAGCCCCGGAGCCAGATGTCCCCGTCGACGACCACTACTACTACCAGCCCGGAGAGTACTACTACTACGAGGAGCCGTCTGACGACCAGGAGTAGGATCGGAGGGTCCAGGGCAGGAGGCCCACGCCTTTTCGATCGTAGATTTTATTTTACCCCACCTCTGTGAAGGCCTATCTCTCTGTCTGTTCTGTATTATATCTGTACCCAGATATCTGACGCTTCCGCTGACACTTGTATGCCATCGAGCTATGTATTCGAGTCCTCGAGGCCCTGGCTTGTAATATTAAGTTTGTATGAATTTATATATGTTTTAGAGTTGTGTTGTGATATCTTCAAGTGAGTCCTTAGGCTTGATCGTGTGCATTTGCGTGTATATTAGTGCACGATTAAGCCGGGGTCGTCACAGGTTTTAAGTTTTTCCATCCGAGTTACGGTTTATTTATTATGAATTTCTAAAGATTATTCAATATTCTGAAATTATTTAGATTTACAGATTTTCCAGAAAAGGCATATGATGTCAGTACGATGCAAGCATGGCGTCAGCGGTCGGCTGACCAGTTGAAAGTTGCTCAGAACGACGAGACGAGTCTGATCGTGCCGTCTATTTCCTTGCCGGAACCTCCTAAGTAGAAGAACTCATAACTCCAAGCCCGATTTCGGTAGATGAATAGTGCACACACACCGGTTAATAAATCCCAGATTAATTCTAAAAATAACTAAAATGACTTAGAGGCATATTTAGGCAACCCTGCACTGCATCATAGCATCGCATGCACTGTGTTGCATCTGATTGCAATATATTTACTTGTTTCCTCTCCCTCTTCTCTTTCGGAAGACCCAGACGTTGCCGTAGCTCCTGAGGCAGACGCCGCTCCGGAGTACGACTACGTCCCCGATGACCTTGCCCTTGCCCCAGAGCAGACAGGCAAGCACCCCCATTTTGAGCATTCTGATATCGCCCACTCTCTTCTCTCTTATGCTTGCATTAGAAGTTACTGCTGCTACTGTTGTCCTATATCTGCTGCATAACCTGTTTACTTGTAACCTGTTGTTGATACTTTCCTGCTATCCTAAACTGTTTAGTATAGGATGGGTAGAGCCTTATCAGAGACCCACTTGTCCCGACTGCCCCGCTGGACTCTCAGAAGACCCGAGCAACGGGATTGAAGATTAGAACCTGGCACCGCACGTCACTTCCCCTAAGATGCTCGACACTACTGGGTTACTATCGAGTGCCGAGCGTGATACCTCGTCAGCACTTATGATGATAACCTTGTAGGTTAGTTAATCGGTCGTGGTAAGCGAGGGTGATTCCTCCTACACCACCCCCGATAACGACATCGTCGTGCAACTGTTCAAGTGTGGACCTCGAGGGTGATACCTCCTTCGTTCACCTTGATGATAACATCGAGCGGGAATTCCATCGAGGGTGATTCCTCAGGGTTCCCTTCGGTGTCAGACACATAGCTACCTTGGATATTATGACTTGACTATGAACCATGATACTAAAGACGGGTCGGCCCTGAGGGGTACCCGCGCGAGCATGAATGCGAAGTGTTGTGGAGTCGGGTTGACCTGAGAGGTGCCCGCGAGATAACTACGAGGCGTGGCCGGGCATTCTTAGCCCTTGCCGCAAGTCCTCGAGACGGGGCGACGGGGTCACATCGATCGTGAGTCTCTGCTCGTTTCTGCGCGCTCCTAATCCAATAACGGTTTGGATATTTGATCCGAGGGGCCTCTGGCCTGATAGCACTAACCATCACGTGGGCATAGTATGGGCGTTCTGCGTCGTATACTTCAGCCAAAGCTTAATGGACGTCAGCGACTGATGCGGCACACGCTGGGTTGGACTGGGAACGCAACCGCGCTTGTATAAGGGGTTGCTAGGTCTGCTCACCGGCGGTGCACGTAACGTGCAGGAGTTCCCGGGGCCATTAATTTTCAAAGATTTATTGATTTTCTGGAATTATTTTTATTTACAGAAATGAATTATGATGTCAGCATGACGTCACTGTGACGCCAACGGTCAACAGCGTCGCTGACCGGTCAAACATGACATGTGGGTCCAGTGGGACCCACATGTCAGTCTCTGTTTAAGCTAACAGTGAATTAATTTAATTATCTGGGTTAATTAGGGGTGGACCCCACATGTCAATGGGTCATTAGCCTAATTAATTGATTTTCATTTATTTAAAATGTTATTAGGTTAATTATCCACGGGGGCCCACACGTCAGCGACTAGGGTTGCCCAGTCAGCCATTGACCTGGTCAACTGGGTCAACTGGGCCCGCGGGGCCCAGCTGCCAGTGACTCAGGGTGTGCCCCGTGGCGGCCAGGTCAGCGGACGGCGCCGACGTTGTTCCGGCGGCCGTTTTCACGGCGGTTTCACGCCGGAGATGGGCGGGTTTGCGCTACAGGCCTCCAAATCGCACGCCGCGACCATCATTCGAACGAGGAACATGTGCCGCGTCGATCTGGGCCATCAGCAATGTTGGAGGTGGCCGGAAACGGCAACAGCTACAATGGCCGAGCGGCGGCGCAGTTCAGGCTCGAACGGATCGAGCGCTACAGGTCACGGGAGCACGAGCTGGGGGTCGCGTTCGAACACTGGGGAGTTGTTGTGCTCGACGCGGTGCACAGGCGGGGTTTGCAAAGGCTATGGCCGCGGTGGAGATGACAACCGACGGCGGCAACGGGCGGCGCTGCGACAAAGCAGAGCTAGGGAGCACGGGAGAAAGGGAAAAAGGGTCGGGGAGGTGCGTGTGCTCATAGAGGTCCTATAGGGAAAGGCAGTGGGCTCGGGGAAGCGATGGTCGCAGCAAATTGACGTCAACAGCGTCGGCGGCCGTGGATGAAGAGCGGGTCGATGCCGTCGATTTTGGCACTCCCCAGCTCGAACGAGAGGCACTGGAGGTCGTGGCAGTCGACGTAGAAGCATAGGGACTCGACGGCGAGGTGGAAGAAGCGAGGTGGCCGCGTCTGCGAGCGGCGAACGGCGACGAGCGCGCTCAGTCGAGCGAAACAGAGAGAGAGAGCGAAGAGAAAGAGAGGAGGAAGTGAGTGAGGGAGAGAGCGGGAGGCTGGCGAGTGGATGAGGACGGTGATG
The DNA here is from genome assembly GCA_011799875.1 of Thinopyrum elongatum. NCBI lineage: Eukaryota > Viridiplantae > Streptophyta > Magnoliopsida > Poales > Poaceae > Thinopyrum > Thinopyrum elongatum. Next base: position 529,895,417 of record CM022297.1, read on the forward strand.
GGGGCCGAGGGCGTCGCCCTTATCCCCTCGGCGGCCCCTGTAGTGCCGCGGTGTCGGCCAGCGACCGGCGAGCGCGCGCTTGTCCACGAAGACGACGACACGAGGAGGGGAGCAAGTGAGTTGGGCAGGGCCTCGCGGCCCAGTGCCAAGTAAGTCTTCGCCCCCCTTTTTCTTTTCTGTTTTCCCTTTTTATTTAAAACAGAGACAGCAAAAGTATTTTGTGGGCCACTAGATCAATTTGAAAAAAAATTGGGAGTGAGTCATAATATTTCCCAGTATTACTTGGCACTGCCTCAAGAAGTTAGCGAGCAAAAGGAAAGGGTTAGGTATTTTTAGAAATTGAAAAGACAAATTTAAATGCTGCTGGACTACTGTTGTAAATGTCCAGGGGCATTTTGGGAATTTATATGAAGTTGGTTTCAATTTTATAAATGCCTTGGGATTATTTCCATCATGGTGAACTATTTTGTTTTACTACTTGAAGAATTAATTATTTGACTTGAGTTTGGAATTTGAATCTGAGTTTGGATTATATCTTAATTACTTTTATTAGGATTTAATGATGATGACTTGGCATGATTAGTGGGAGATTATTGTGGCATGATTCTTGGGGTGTTACAAATCTGACAGGAGGCGGGGTACAGGTAGACCCATAGTATGGAATGACAACAGTGGATCTCAACAATCTTGGGTACACAGACGAACCATTCGTCCTAGCCAATGATGTGGCGCAGGTTTTCTATGTGAAGGACATGTCTACCAAACCGAGCAAAAAAAGATAAGGAAGCGAATACATCATACGATGAGCCAAAGCGCCACATAGTTCTTTCAAGGAAATGAAACATCGTGGGAGTGGAGGACAAGACAGACATGTCAGAAGATTATGAAAAGTTTCATAAAATTCCTCCCTTCACAGTGAAGACTGACCAAGCATCCTGTTAAATGATGAAGATTATCCATGGTTACGGCGCAATAAGCAAGGGACACACGTGAAGAAAAAGTTTTAGCTGGAAAGTGCCACTTCGGACAAACCGGAGGGAATCTTTGTAAGAGCTAGCTAGGGAATTTTGGCATTTGAAACATGATTTTAGAATAATTATTTATTAAGTTATGAAATTTCAATTATTCCTATCCTTTTGGTTTTTTAATTATACAGAGGAGTTAATCAATGCAGTTATGTCCAAACAAAATATGAATGTCTTCTGAGCATTCCAGATAAGTCGCTTGAGGTTGACAGGCATAGGCCATACACACCCTCACCAGTTGTAGTGACTTCAGTCCCAAGTTTTGCAAGGTTGATCATACGCGGTTTATCTCGGTTGGTGGCTCCATATAAAATAACAAGGTTAATATAGACATGGCTTAAATGTCTTGACATAGATGAATACAGCAGAAGCATCGGAGATGATAAGAGAGAAACATTGTATGACATAAAGTTGGAGGTCCAGATGAGGAGTTCTCTGGTTGCTTTCTGGTGAAACTGAGGACAACATATCAGATGGCCATTCTCGAGAACTGTCTATTATTTTGGCATATCTCATGAACATCCAGGCACCTTTATATTATCTTACATCAGGAGTACAAACCCACATCATGAGCATGTTGGGTTATACTCAAAGGGCTTTAGATTCCGGAAGAAAGATTTTGACAGCATTGATCACCTTGTGTCATATTTTCAAAAACATATTGACAAACCTGATGCTGGCCATTCAATGCAAAATGTTGTGGCAATGGTACCTATGAAAAATAACTTGATAGAACTATTTGTCACTATCTGATGAAAATCTATATCATCAAATAAAGTTATATAAAATTCTAGTTATGATCAACTAAAACAAAACTATAATATTCTTCAATAGCAAAAAGAATCAACTAAAAAGCTTTTATAAAACTCTAGTTATGATCAAAATAATATTAACTTAAAATTATATAAAATTTATGCAACTAACATTTTCATAAAGTATTTTTTGTTTAAAACTTGAATAGCAAAAAGAATTAAATGAAAACTAGGCATGTATGCTACTGTTTTTGAATCTGTTTAAAAGAAAACTAAACCTAAAATATCCTAAAAAGGTCTAAAACCAAAAATAGGAAAAACAGATTTAGTCCCGGTTGGTGCCCCCAACCGGAACTAAAGGCCTACCTTTAGTCCCTGTCCGAGCCATCAACCGGGACTAAAGCCCTGGGTTTCGCGCCCTTTGGGCTGCTGAAATTCAGCTTTAGTCCCGGTTGGTGGTGCGGACCGGGACTAAAGGTAGGCCTTTAGTCCCGGTTGCGGGCACCAACAGGGACTAAAGCTGTGGGTATTTAACCGCGCCTTCTCCCTTCCCCCCAATCTTCCTCTCCACTCCAACCCCCGACGCCGAACCACACAACGATGCCGCCAGGCTGCTGGAGATCGCCGTCGCCTCCAAGCCATCCCCGAGCCCGCTGACCGTCGCCGGACCTCCTCGCCCTCCTCCCCGAGCATGGTCGCCCCCGAGCCCGCTCCTCGTCGTCGCCCCCGAGCCTGTCCTCGTTGTCGCCGCCCCCTCTTGCCGGACCTCCTCGATCGCCCTCCTCCCCGAGCCTCGCCGCCCCCGCTATGTGAGCCGACGCCGTTCAATTCCCCTTGATCGGGCTTATATATTTTTGTGACATAGAAATTTTTGTAACATGTACGTATGTGTTTGCATTGATCACCGCGGGCTTATATAGTTGATTGCACTTCGGAGTACTTAGTTGAGTCCAACATCAATATTAGTGAATGATTTCTGATTGTTGGGCACCGCGGGCATTTTGAAGTTTAATGTTATATTGAGAAGACTTGATGAAACGTCTTCATATAAATGTCTTGAGAAGACTTGTTGAAACCGACCATTTGTGTATGACACTACATAGTTATATTGGATAATATTGATCTTCACATAAATGAAGCATAAAAGTCTCTTGTTTTAATTGACTAAATACATCCAATAGATATAACAGAGTGTGGCAGAAAATTATACTTCATCTAAAATTCATAAGTCATAAGTCATAAGTCATGAAGAAATATGTCTAAGTCATCATAAGTCATAAGTTTAGCAAATAGTTTAGCAATCATGAAGAAATAATTCTAAGGACAAAAATGTAATGCATTAAATAAATCACCGATCGCCGGAGGAGGCCCCGACGATCGCTGGAGGAGTCATCCCCGACGATCGCCGGAGGAGGCCCCGACGATCGCCGGAGGAGTCGTCCCCGACGATTGCCGGTGACGAGTCCCCGATGATCGCCGGAGGAGTCCCCGACAATCGCCGGAGGGTTACCTAACATGCAACTGATAAAACATGCCATTTTGTTATTTTTGTGTGATTTAATGCAAGCATCATATGAATAAACTTTGTACATGTGTTTGGTGCATTTTCATGTCTATTTGCTGCTGGTTTTTTTCCCATGCCATGGGAAACATGTTTAGGCACTGTAACAAGCTTGCAAACATGCTATGATACTGTTGCTGTTTTAAACTTGCTAAAAAACTGCCAAGTCTGAAACTGACTGTTATAAAACTTGTCAACTTTGCATGATGTTTGCCACTAATCCATTACTCATATGCATATGATTCCTTCTTGTGATTTGGTCTATGTAATGTGTACTTTGATACCATGCCCTTGGTTGTCATGTAAAGTTGTTGTAGCATGGCTCAATCTTGCTCTCAAGTTGTCATCATAATGTTACTGTTTTGCATTCCCAGATTTCATTAAGTCTGAAAAATAGCTTATCTCTCATGGTTGTATTTTGACATGTTGTAATATTTGCAGAAACTATGGAACACGACAGAGACTTAGAACAAGAAGAGATGTTGGGGGAAATAATCCGCGACGAAGATGATGATATCACCTCACAGTTTCTCAACGACTCTAATGGTGAGGGAAGAGAAGATGACGGCTCCGGTGATCGAATGGAGGGAGAAGATGACGGCTCTGGTGGTGTTGGAGCCTTAACTGTTGCAAAGTCCAGCGAGGTATATTATTTAAGCCTCTGCTGACTAGATGCATTAATTGATTTGTATGTACATATATTAACGCTTCTTTCTTCTTTTAGCCATCCGGATCGAGCCAAACTTCTATAAAGAGAAGATTCCCGAAGAAAAGGTTGGGCGAGAAGGAATGGTTCATGATCAAAGAACTCGCTACAGATGGCAAACCGATTGCTCCCAAGCAGACCGTAGGCCAATTTATAAGTCGGTGCGGAGTTGTTGATAGGGACAGCATCCCGATCAGCATTCAAGAATGGAATAAGCCAAAGGCGGATGGAGTTTCTTATGTCGACGATAGATCCAAAGATGATCTTTGGAATATGCTCATGAAAAATTTCACCCTACCACCAGAGGTGGATCCAAATAACAATGTTATAGAGCAAAAAGTCAAGGCGTGCGCTCTTAAGAAGATGGCCCAACAATTCAACACCTGGAAGAAAAGATTGCACGAAAAGTATGTCCTGAAAGGGAATACTCCAACATTCACCGGAGTAGATGAGAAGTTAAAAGATCACTGGCCCGCATTTGTGGAGTACAAGACATCGGAGGCAGGTAAGAAAAGGTCAAATATAAATAAGCAAAATGCTGCAAAAAAGGAATATCGCCACGTTACTGGGTCAGGTGGCTACAAGGCTGCTCGGCCTAAGTGAGAGAAAGTTGAGAACAACCTGCTTGATAAAGGGATCCATCCAGAGACATTGGACTGGACCGAAAGGGCAAGAACTTGGTTCTTCGGGCATGGGGGAACTTTGAACCCAGAAACAGGAAGTGTGTTTATAAGAAAGCTCAACTTGCAACACCCCTCAAAGCCATTCAAGCTGCAATGAAGGACGTGCAGGAGGGGAAGTTCCATCCCGACAGAGAGAAGGACGAGCTGACACGCGCCATCGGGAATCCTGAACACCCTGGACGAACACGAGGCACATCAGGCTCTGTTCCGTGGAAGGTTTGGTTTCCCAACAGCAGTGACACTTACAGAAGCCGAGGGAGAAAGAAGAAATAGGATGCAGACCGGCTGCAGAAGGTAGAAGAAATAGTAGCGTTGCAGCAGAAGCAAATAGAGGCACTTACCAGCCAGCGAGCTACCGACACATCATCTCAGCGGCACGAAGATCCTTCATTCGATACTGCCCATGGAGCTACCCCACCATCTCAGCTGAAAAGCAGCGTGGCTTCCACGGAGCTCGTTCGGCCTGATATCACGGCTCCTCGCTATCCCGTGGATGATATCATGAAGAAGGAACATTGTGATCTACATGCGAAATGCATGAACATATCCTTGAAGGTGGCGGTCGGCTATGCCTTACCTCATCTACCTGATGGAACTTACCATTGCTCTCCAATTCCAGATGGCTATGCTGTTGTCGGGGTGGATGAAGTTATCAACGGATTTGAGCAGCTAGAGCTTGAGTACCCTACAGGTGAAGGGGAGACTCATCTGGGAGATGCCAGAAGAACTACCGTTCTATGGAGAAAGGAACACATCGTGCTTCCACATTGGACGCCGCGTCAGCAGACTCCGCCGGAGGAGGCCCCTCAGCAGACTCCTCACAGTCCAGCTCTATCTCTGCTGCCTTAGCCATCTATGCCGCGTCAGCACACTCTGCCACCTCAGTTGTCTCCGCCGCGTCAGCACACTCCACCAGAGGAGGCCCCTCAGCATAATCTGCCGCGTCAGCTGACTCCCCCTCCTCCGCCACCTCAGCACCGGCGGAAGAGAGCCGCCACTCCAGCGGCTAGTAGTACAACTGCGAAGAAATCCAGAGCAGGTACAATAAGCGTCAAGGAGGCTCCTGCAAAGTTACCATACCACATGAGTGATGAGGAACTCAAGAATGTCGTGGATGCCGATGTGAAACGCCAGCTTGCGCAGATCCGTCCCGATCCAAAGGAGAAAATAGATCCAGTAAAAGCGAAGCGCTGTCTAGAAAACCTTAAGCGACCACCACCGCCTCCGCTGCTATCAGACTATGTCCGCTCTATTTTAAAGTCATATAGAGAACATGTGCGGTCGGGAAGTAGCAGTAGTGCAAGGGGGAAAATAATTCCCCAGCTCGCCGAACAGGAAAACCAATCGTGCCCCCGCTCAAGCTGTTTACCGATATCGCTAATGATCCGGGGGTAGCGGCCCATGATCTTGGTTTCACTTTTGGTGATTACTTAGGCGAGGAGGTACAGTTCCCCATGGCTGAGTTAGCCTTTAGATACGAGCATGGGAAGCCTCTCGTCAGATCTGAGGAGCTCCCGCATCTACAAACACAAATGCGAAGATTGCATCAGTGGACATGGAAGCCTGAAAGGAAGGGAGCAACATGATCTACGTGGGAATTAGAGATGAGCATTACTTCAATGGAGTCTAGGCGATCTACGTTGAATTTGAAGAATTGTTTCTGTTATACAATCAAGACGCCCACGACAAAACTATCGTCAGTTGCTATTCTCTGTAAGTATATATTATTTCTGTAATTAAGTCTCTAGCTCAGCTCGTTCATTGCATGTATAATTATCCTCACTATATTATGCAGATTGAAGATTCTCGAATGCAAAAGAGGACAAATCTATGACATTGGGTTCATTAACCCAAATACCATAAATGAATATACGATAGCACATAACACCGAGGATACAGAGAAAAACTTGCTAAAGGCGTTAATAGGACAACAAGCCAGAAGGGAAATGCTATTTCCTTACAACTTCATGTGAGTGTTACTGTCTTATGCACATTCTGTTTTGCTTACTCAAGGTTAAGTGTAATTGATGAGTTATGCGTGCGCATGTTCCACTTTATTATGCTAGTCATTTAGCTTGACGCAGGAGTAGTAATTGTCATGGACTCGAAACGTAAAGACCCTAAGATGTGGGCGGACATGAGTGAAATGCTCCAGAAGTAAGTTCAATCATTATCGCACTATATTGGCAACTTTCGTTCATTTCCTGATATCAAGTAATTAGATACTCCTTTATTCATTTTCTTTGCCGGGCAGGGTTTGGAAAGAGTTCACCAAGCAGGCTTGGGATGAATGGAAAAAGGAGCTGCGATTTCGACAACCCAATGTAAGTAGTACTAGCTAGTTCCGCGCATCTCTCTTTGCTTCTAGTTTCAATACCATTATCATGCTTGATAATTATTTTGATTGAACTCTATTCTCGTAAAGTGATTGAGGCAGGAAGACGGGAATAATTTATGTAGATACTATGTTTGCGAGTTCATTCGCCAGATGACCTGTGAGACGGGCAGATTTTTAGAACAACTTGAAGTACGTAAATAATATTCACAATTTTATTTTGTTACTATCAATTGTGTTGAGTTTCATTCATATATATATATATATATATTGACCCCATTCTTTAAATTAGATCCAACGGAAGCAGGACGAACTCCTACCAAAGGATCGCATAGGAGCAATTCAAGAGGAATTGGCGCGATTCTTTCTTCAAGAGGTCATACCTAAAAACAGAGAATACCATCGGGATTTGGAATGCGATTTTGGTAATTAGATATTAGGGATCATAAGTGATGTTATATTGTATATATGCATGAACGTTTGCTATATGTAGTAGCGTCGAATAGATATACGAAAACTTGTTGTTCAACCAAGCACGGAGAGAGAGAGGTCACTTCTCTATATATATTCATGACGATGTTGTGTAATGGTTCCTTCATTGCTATGTGTAGCAGCTAGCGTCGAGTTGAATGGAAAACATAAAATGAAAATGAAAACCATAAATGAAAAAGAATTGAATGGTAAACACAAAAAGAAAAGGGAAACACAATATGAAACCCTTAAACCCTCCAAAACCCCCAAACTCCTAAACCCTCCAAAACCCCTGCGGCCTTTTAGTCCCAGTTGGTGTTACCAACAGGGAGTAAAGGTCCTCCTGCCTAAGCGCTGCGCAGCGGCCACGTGGAGCACCTTTAGTCCCGGTTCGTAACATGACCGGGACTAAAAAGGTGGGGCTTTAGCCCCAATTGCTTAGTCCCGGTTGCACAACCGGGACTAAAGGCACTTACAAACCGGGACTAATGACCCGTTTTCTACTAGTGATATATGATTATTCAGCATTGGAATCACGCGAAGAGGGGCCACAGGGGGCCCACGAGGCACCAGGGCGCGCCTGGGCGCGCCTGGGGGGGCAGGCGCGCCCAGGTGGCTCGTGGGGCCCCTGTGGCTCTTCTGCTGCTCCTCCGAAGCTTCCTGGGTCTGTTTCCTTCCAGAAAAAATCGTCAAAAAGTTTCGCTGCATTTGGACTTCGTTTGATATGGATTTTCTAGAACCAAAAGCAAGCAGAAAACAGCAACTAGCACTGGGCACTAGGTCAATATGTTAGTCTATAAAAATCATATAAATGCCATATAAAGTGCATCAAAATCATGCAAAACTATAATAAACATGGCATGAATACTTCATAAATTATAGATACATTGGGGATGTATCAGTTACCATACTAAACCTTTCTGTCACTGGTGTTTAGAATAACACTTCACGGTCTCCCTGCCTTAGCCTCTCCGTGGCTTGCTCTCCATGATCCTGGGTACCTGCAGGGACGAAGAACATGGACGAGACAAGAGACAACTATGAAGCAATTTTATGTTACATATACGGGACATTAATTCAAAGTACTTCCATCGATCCCTCCAACAAATACATCGGGTTGTAGGGCTATGCCTCAACCCATGACATTACTGAACTACTCACACATGAAAATCAGATCACAAGGAGAAACCATTGAAGAACACATCATGAAGATTGATTGATAATATGCCATACAATAGATGCCAGATGTGATACATGATTACAAAGTATGGGTAGATGGCTGAATGCTATGGTGGTGGAGATGGTGGCGGCTATGGAGATGTAGATGGGAAATGGCGGTGGCTAGGGTTGCTGTGGATGACAAAGATGGAGGTTTTCGCGATGTTCTGTGTTGTTTCTAGCATTGGCCCCTTCACGATATTTGTAGTGGTCGATCAGAGGGCACCCCTGGCAGTCCATACGACCGTGCATACGAGTGCACGTGATCGTATGGAACGCCGTCTTTTGCTCTGGCTCATCCTGTGTGCCTCCCACTTGATATTCTCTATCTCCTCTTTACTCCTTTCCATGTATTGGCTTGATTTCGTTCATAAATAGCCCATTTCCTGTCGAAGCAAAATAAAGATAGGATATTTGCAATCCTTTGATTCATTAGTCATTAGTAGCAATACCGGAGCAAATATCTTGGTTTTTATGAAATATCTCGGGTTTAAACTCAGGTTTGATGAGCGTAAAAATAACACTCATCAAAAATCGGCTAACGGGTCGGATCTCTTGACCGACCTTGCTGAGACGTTCGCTAACCTCAGAAGGTACTACATCCGACTGAAACCAAACAAGTGCATCTTTTGATTTCCTGCAGGAATGCTTCTTGGTTTCCTTGTGTCCGCACGAGGGATTGAGGCAAACCCAAAGAAGATTGATGCCATTCTCAACATGAAGAAGCCAAAGGAACTGAGGGATGTCCAAAGAATGACCGGGTGCTTGGCAGCGCTCAGTCGGTTTATTTCCAGACTGGGGGAAAAGCCCTTCCTCTCTACCGACTGATGAAAAAATTGAATTCTTTTGACTGTACCCCAGAAGCTCAGTCGGCCTTTGATGATCTGAAGCGGTTGCTCTAGTTGTGATCAGTGGTTACATCTCCAAGGGAGTCGGAGCCCATGCTCCTCTACCTCACAGCCTCCAATTAAGTGGTCGGCGTGGTCCTCACAGTTGAAAGAGAAGAAGAAGGCAAGGTTCAAAAGATTCAGCGGCCTGTATATTATCTCAGCGAGGTCTTCACCAACTCAAAACAAAGATATCTGCACTACCAGAAGCTCGTTTATGTCATTTTTCTGGTGGCACGGAATGCCATTGGCTGTGTGGCCAAATGGGAGATCAAGCTGCTACTGCATAACCTGAAGTTTGAGGCAAGGAAGGTGATCAAATCGCAGGCACTTGCTGATTTCGTTGCGTAATGGACAGAATCCCAAGATCCTCCCTGCCAGCATCACATGGATAATTGGACCACATACTTTGACGGATCAAAGATGCAAGCTGGTGTAGGAGCTGGAGTCGTCCTTATTTCACCCAAGGGTGACAAGCTAAGTTATGTCCCGCAGATCCACTTAACAGTGTCTAATAATGCAGCAGAGTATGAAGCCTTGCTATACGGAGTTCGAATGGCAATCTCACTAGAAATTACCCACCTGCTGGTCTGTGGCGACTCTGATCTCTTCGTCCAGCAAGTGATGAAAGAGTGGGATATCACGAGCGAATCAATGACCGCTTACTGTGCAGCCGTCCACAAACTGGAAGCAAAATTTGAAGGGTTGGAGTTGATTAATGTTTCGAGGGCAGAAAATGAAGCACCGACGCACTGGCTAAACTTGGGTGCACTCGAAGACCGGTTCCACCATGCATCTTTCTGGAACACCTGCACGAGCCGAATGTGGTTGAAGATTCTTTCGTAAACCCAGCCCTGCCGGAGTAGTCGGCGTGAGCAGAAAATGATGAGGCAGTGTAGATTCCATAAGTCATTGACTTGATTCAGGAAGTCCTCATAATCAATCCTGACTAGACTTTGCCATTCATTGCATACCTTCTCCGGAAGGAACTCCTTGAAGATGAGGTCAAAGCCAAACACAGAGTGCAAAGATCAAAAGTGTACACAGTCATACAGGAAGAGCTGTACAAGGTCAGTCCAATTGGCATCAAACAGTGGTATATTTCTCTAGAGGAAGGCTGGCCAATCCTGGCCGATATCCACTCGGGAGCCTACGAACACAATGCCTCCTCAAAGGCATTGGTCGCTAAAGTGTTTTGAGCTGATTTCTTCTGGCCGACGCCACCAAGCTCGTCCGTAAGTGCCCGGCCTACCAGATGTATGGCCGATAGCCACACATGCTAGCTTCTGAGCTGAAGACTATCCCACTCGCATGGCCATTCAGGACTTGGGGTGAGGATATGCTTGGTCCGTTTCAAACGGCACCTGGAAACTTCACTCATCTACTGGTAGCAGTCGACAAATTCACCAAGTGGATAGAGTCAAAGGCAGTTACCAAGCTTGACTCATCCACTGCAATAAACTTCATGAGAGTGATCATCTTCCGCTTTGGCATTCCCCCATGAGATCATCACTGATAATGGGGCAAACTTCGCATCGGAAGAGTTCAAAGAATTTTGCTTGACCTAAGGCATCCGACTGCATTTTGCTTCTGTTGCACATCCTCAGTCGAATGGGCAAGTTGAGTGCTCCAATGGCCTAATCCTCCAAGGGTTGTGGCCAGGCTAACTTGACCCGTTAGAGAGGGCAGCCGGTGCATGGGTCGAAGAACTACCCTCAGTCTTATGGAGCTTGCGGACGACTCCTAACAGATCCACTCAATTCACGCCATACTTTATGGTCTATGGAGCGGAAGCGATCATGCCGGCTGATGTGTTCCATGACTCACTCCGAGTGCTAGCATACACTGAAGCCAAAGTAGAAGAGGCACACCAGGATGGACTGGAAGAAGCCCGAGAGCTCGCTCTTGCTCACTCCGCTGTTTATCAACAGACGTTGCGAAGGTATCACAGTCCGCACGTGCATGGACGTATCTTCGCTGTCAGCGGCCTATTCCTTCGACTGCAACAGAAGAACTCCGACAAGCTAGCTTTGCCTTCGGAAGGACCATTCATAATCACCCAAGTGCTGAGTGACAACACTTTTTGACTGTATGACATCCAAAAGAATGAGGAGTCAAAGTCTACATGGAACGCAGCACTCCTACGCCGATTCTGCACATGAGTTTTCCTTACTCCTGTTTTTAAGTCTTTTCAATTTGTAGCACAATACTGTTTCGACTACCACTCGATGAAATTAAATTTGCAATTTCAATAATTACCTTCTTTGTCACCGACTGTTCTAACTTGACGAAGTTGCAGTAAACTGAGTCCATGCCACATTCGGGGGTTTGGCCACCAAGAAACTCAACATAGTCAGCAGTCTTTTTAGGGTTAATTCACACCCACCGGGTGCACTACTTGTTGGCGTGTTTCCCCGACTGATTTCCCTTTCTATCCTAGCAAAAAAGTCAGACAAGTCAACTTGGAGGACTGTGGTAGATCCTTGTCCCTAACTAGCCCACAGTCCGTCTTCCATGTTGGCAAGCGAAAAGCCAAAGAAAACTGAGTGACAAAAAGACCAATTGCAAAAGATTCAAAAGGGGAAGAGTAAAAAAAAAAAACCATAGCAAACGCTGCATAAGTACTTAAGATTAAAATTTAAACTGTAGCACCACCACCACCGGTTGGACTTTAGTTTTTACATCTTCACTTGGCATTCTGAGGAAAATTTTAACTTTTTTTGAGCTCATGCCTCGTCGGACTCATTACCATTCCCCTCCTCAGCTTCAGCATCCATGACAGTCGGCTCCATGTAGTCGCCCAAGTCGACGAAGATCTCGGGAACCTCGGGAAGATCTCATCGAGGTTGACTTCTCCTCCTTGGTCGTTGACTGGGATGCCCCTCTTTACGTTAGATAGGCCCTCAGCAGTCGGGAATTGCCCTTGCACAAGAGTCAAAGCCGTCAAGGCTCCGATCCTTGCAGACAACTCCATCCACTGAGATATGTGCACCGAGGCCTGCAGCAGCCGAGTGACCAGACTTGGGACATCGACTGGAGCAAGTTCATCTAGCCTTAGGGATGTACAAACCCCCTGTGCAGCCAACTTCAACCGCTCCAGCAAACCGATGGTCCGCCCGAGCCAGTCCCCGAGTACCGCCAAGTTCCTGTCTAGCTGCCCTGGGTTAGCGACAGTGGACAAGGCCTTTGTGACGCTGGCTGCCTCAGCCTCCACGTCTGGGCAGTACTCTGCAAAGAGAAAACAACATCAATCAGCGACTAAGTTAATTCAATCGAATAAAAGTTCTTCTCTTCCGAGAGAAAGGACTCACTGAACAACCGCTGACTGGAGAAGCACAGACGCTGGACGATATCCAACTTCTAAGTTGCATGGGCCTTCCCTAGTCGGGACATCTCCGCCTGGTGCTCGGCACTCAGGTTGGAGCGCTCTCGGACCAAGTCATTGAAGTTACCTTGGATCTTGTTGTTGATTTGCTAGAGAAGCTTGTTCTCCTTCATCAGGTCCTCGATAATCTTCTCCTGGGTCCTGAACTTCTCCACCGACTCCCAGGCCTCCTCCAGGGTCTCACGGTAATCCTTGTGGTAATTCTTCAACGCTGCGACTACAGAGGTGGCAGACACTATACCAGTCAATCGGGTCCTCAACCGCTAGTTTTCCTCAGCCATGGCAGCTGCAGAACTGACCAGTCCGTATAAGGCCATGAAGGGGAAGGAAAAAACACAACTGAGTGTATTACCTCGTTCGCGACAGGCCTCCTCCACTCGGCGCTCACCCAGCTGCTTGGTCTCCTCCGCCATCTTCAGACACAAGTCCCTCTCATGCTGGAGGGCCGCGTACTTGCCAAGTTTTAGTAGGAAAACAGTCAGAAGTCATACAGCTACAGATAACCAAGTCCATGAAGTTCAAGAATGAGTACATGATCTCATCTGGTCAGCTAGTCAATGAATACATCAATACTATGTCTCTAAGATTCGACCCGATTGTCAGCAGTTGGCTCGAGCCTTGGGGGCTATGGCCACCGGTCACACTGATCATGCACCCAGTGAAGAAAACTTGCGCAAGCAAGGCTGGCAACTATAAGACTCGACCCAACTGCCAGCAGTCAGCTCGAGCCTTGGGGGCTAAGGCCACTGGTCGCACTGATCATGCACCCGATGAAGAAAAAGCATGAAGACAACTCTAAAAACTAGGACCGACTGCTAGCACTCAGCCAGCCTTGGGGGCTACACCCACCTGTGATGGTGTCCTGGATAAGGGGGTGCTAACCACATTGGCTCCAGAAGACGTGGGCTGGGCCAAGGACCCTAAAAAATGACCAACCAGTGGGCCACATTCGTCAGGCCCTCTGGTGGAATCAAGATGGCATCTTCCAAAGACTTAGTGTATACTCCAAGACACGAATACAATCTTTGACAAGTTTATCCTCAGATGTAGCAGACCTTTGTGTAACCCTAGGTACCCATGGTGTCTATATAAACCGAGGGCTTAGACTGTAGAGGCAAACTCATTCATAAACGAACACGAGGTAGATCAACCTGTATTCTGTACTCCATCCACAATCAATACAAACAAAGTAGGATGTAGGGTTTTACCTCTACTAGAGGGCCTGAACCTGGGTAAACATCGTGTCCCCCTTGTGTCATGTTACCATCATGCCAAGACTACCAGTTCGAGACCCCCTACACGAGATCTGTCGGATTCGACTCCGTCATTGGTGGCCCATGTAGGTCCCTATGTGTAGTCGAAGTGGCCCGATGACTCCCCTCCAGATCAACGATAGCGTCGGCTGTGGCATGACTTTTCTGCCTGGGCAACTCTTTGTCTTCAGCAACATCATGCTTCACACTGATTTGACTAGCCGCCTTGGCCAGATTGAAAATTTTGCCCCAGGTCGGATCATTAGATTCGGGAACCTGGAGTTCGCTAGAGATCCCTGCGGCGAACTTGTGCTCTTGTGCTGGGTGTCAGACCAGACCAAAGACTGTGCCAACCCTCATGTCTAGACCTCGGATTTGATCCCTGCTCAGGATCACAGTGTAGGTCATACCTCTAATCCGGCCTCGAGCTCAGAGCCGAGCTCCACCTCCACGGGTCAGGCATCTAGCCCAACCGACGAAGACCTCGAGACCATGTCAGATGGATCTCGAGCAGGCTCCAACTGAACCCAACCTACAACCAGGTTATGGGTGAAGGTGATAAGGCGCTCCTAAATGAGATGCTAGATCAAATTCAGAGCCTCGCAATCTCAGATGATTGGAACTTGATGCGGCTTGAGACTGCTTCGGTATTTCTCCAAAGAGGAAGGGATGATATAGTACAGCTACGGTAGGTATTTCACTCAGTTATGAAACCAATGTATCAATCCAGTAGGAGAACAAAGAGACACTATATAAACGGTACCTGCACATAAAGAACAAATCCTCGCAACCCAACGCGTAAGAGGGGTTGTCAATCCCTCCTCGGTAAAAAGATAGATCTCGATAAAACGCAAAATAAAATAAATAAAGAAAAAGTGCAGCAATGTATTTTTGGGTTTTCGAAATAATAGATCTGAAAACAATAGCGAATAAAAATAGATCGGAAAGCAATTATGATAAAAGATAGACCCGGGGGCCGTAGATTTCACTAGTCGCTTCTCTCGAGAAAATAGCAATACGATGGGTAAACAAATTACTGTTGGGCAATTGATAAAAGATCGAATAATTATGGCGATATCCAACGCAATGATCAATATATAGGCATCACGTCCAAGATTAGTAGACCGACTCCTACCTGCATCTACTACTATTACTCCACACATCGACCGCTATCCAACATGCATCTAGTGTATTAAGTTCATGGAGAAACGGAGTAATGCAATAAGAACGATGACATGATGTAGACAAGATCTATTCATGTAGGAATAGACGCCATCTTGTTATCCTTAATAGCAACGATATATGCGTGCCTCGCTGTCCCTTCTGTCGCTGGGAGAGGACACCGCAAGATCGAACCCATCACAAAGCACCTCTTCCCATGGCAAGAAAAATCGATCTAGTTGGCCTAACTAAACCAAAGATTCGAAGAAGAAATACAAGGCTATAAATAATCATGCATATAAGAGATTGAAGAAAACTCAAATAATATTCATGGATATAGAACTGATCATAAACTCAAAGTTCATCGGATCCCAACAAACACACCGCAAAAAGAGTTACATCAAATAGATCTCCAAGAGACCATTGTATTGAGAAGTAAAAAGAGAGAGGAAGATCTAGCTACTGCCTACAGACCTTAGGTCTATGGTGGACTACTCACGCATCATCGGAGAGGCGCCAATGAGGATGATGAACCCCTCCGTGATGGTGTAGATTTGATCTCGTGGTTCTGAAACTTGCGGCGGGTGGAATTGTGTTTTGTCTCCTCTCCTAGGGTTTCTGGAATATTTGGGAATTTATTGAGCTGAGAGGCGGTGCAATGGTGCTACGTGGGCCCCACAACCCATCTCCTGGCGCGCCCTGGTGGGTTGTGGTCCCCATGGGACTTCCCTCGTCCACTTCCTTGGCTCCCAAGTTGTCTTCTGGTCCAAAAAAAATCTCGAAAAAGTTTCGCTGCATTTGGACTCCGTTTGGTACTGATATTCTGCGAAGTAAAAACAAGCAAAAAACAGCAACTGGCACTGGGCACTATGTCAATAGGTTTGTCCCAAAAAATGATATAAAGTTGCTATAAAATGATTGTAAAATATTCAAGAATGATAATATAACAGCATGAAACAATTAAAAATTATAGATACATTGGAGACGTATCAGAACTCTGTGTACGATCAGATCTGGGAGAAACCAGAAGAGGCTGGAATTTTTAGCCCACCCACCACCCACTTAATCGCTACCGTCGAGGACATAACCGACATTCTAGCCAGTGCCTCTATCGGGGGTATTACCCGCTGCTAGACCCGGCAGCCCAAGACATTACCCGGCTAGATCAGAAGGCCCATGGCCGGGTCATCCAGGGCGCCATATGGGCCGACCCTCCATGGGCTAGAGCCTGGAAGGAACCCGGCAAGGGAAGAAGACCCGGCCAGAGGAGGACAGACCCAGCAAGACCTAGGGTCCCAGAGCCGGATGAAGGCATCCTAACTTGGAAGATACGGAAGACCTAGGAGACTTAGAGTAGGACTCCGACCACGCGTAGAACCCAGAATCTATTGTAGTGCCAGGAACCCGGTTATTATATAAAGGGGGTTCCTGGGTCGTCCAAAGGGACAAGTGGAGGGACAAGTTCAAGTTCTAGCTCTCGAGACATAGGTAGCGAAATAGCGCCCTTGTAATCGAGATCATCATCATCAATAGCAATCTAGCAGTAGGCTTTTACCTCTATCAAGAGGGGCCAAACCTGGGTAAACCCGTGTTTCTCATTCCCGATCAACCCCATCCAAGGCTTCGCCTCGTTGCTAGGTGTAACACCCCAAAATATTTTCCTTTGATTATTGAAATATTTTCTTCTTTAAAAAAGAAAATGCTTGGATTTAATTTTGGCCTTTCCAACTTCTTTCTTTTATTTTGAAGTCCATTTTAAAGTTTTCATTTGGGTCTTTAAAATTTCATGTGGTTTCAGATATGATGGTTTCTTATTTGAATAAGTATTTTGTGAGTTCCAAAAACTTTGTCTTTTAGGTAACCATTTGGATGATTTCCTATTTAATTAAATGGTTAATTCCAATGCTATCAAAACCTAGGATCTTCTCAAAACCCAACTGTCACTTATGAATTTCCATCAAACATTCCGTCTATCTTAGGACAGTACCCAACATCACTCCTTCCATTAAAATTTCTTTCATTAAAATTTAAACAATTTCAAAAAAAATTCTATCAATTCCTGGCTTCTTTTGGATTTGCAAAGGAACTATATTTTACTTAGCATTTCTGAACATACAAAAATTATCCTAGCAAGACATCAGTACCCACATTCCATTCCTCCAATAACACTATGGTCTCATGTTCAAAATTTTCAAAATTCATTCAAATAAAATTTGGATCAGATTCACATTCCATGGAGAAACCTCAATTTCCACAGCTCCAAAAATTCAAAAAAAAATTACAGGACCTTTGTCTTTCACTAGAGCATCCCCACAAAATTTTTCAAATTCAAATAAAATGCCTAGCTACTATTGACATTTTGTCAAACACCTTCAGTGCACAAAACTTGGATTGGGTCCGATTCAGAGGAATCAGTTGCCGTGCCCTCCACTCCTCCTCATCTTCACTACACCTTGTCCTGGCATCACCCTGGCCTGCCCGTCAGCCACCCTACACCGGCCAGCTAGGCACCAGACCGGTGCAACGGCCGCCGCCCACGCCATGGCGGCCGATGTGGATAGCTCCGGCCGCCCCCCCCCCCCCCCCCCCTGCGCATTCACTCAGCTGCGCTGCCCACCGTACGCCGTCCACCATGCGTTGCCTCCTTCGGTCGCCATTGCACCGGCCAAGGCACCAGAGGACCTTCTGTCAGTCACCGAAGCTCCGGCCATGCGCCATGACTGCCGCCAATTCCCCACTGTGGAGAAGCTGGTTCGAGCTCGATTTTCACACTGCTGGCGCTTCGAGGAGTCCTCCCTGGCATCAATGAACCTCACCAACCACGCTCGCCGCCCCCAACCACCTCCACCGGCCATCATCACTTCGCCGTGATCCGAACCACTCCGGTCAACGCCGCTCTGCCAATATAAGGGCACCCCGAGCCCAGTTCAACACCCACTCCACCCCACCGCATCCCCAATTGACCCCCAGCCCACTCTATCGACCTTGGGGAGGTCGTCTTCCCCAGCTCCGGCCGCCTGATCCACTGCGGTTTCCGAGAAGCAACCGACGCCATCCGTCCACCTTCACCCCTCAAACTCCACCAGCAGCCTTTTCATGCCCCCTCTCGTCGGATCCGCACGTCAATTCGATGTTTGCAGGTCTCTCCGGTGAGATCCCAAACTTCCCGACTCCACCGTGCACC
This sequence comes from Thinopyrum elongatum, assembly GCA_011799875.1. Taxonomy (NCBI): domain Eukaryota; kingdom Viridiplantae; phylum Streptophyta; class Magnoliopsida; order Poales; family Poaceae; genus Thinopyrum; species Thinopyrum elongatum. The sequence continues at coordinate 529,914,038 of CM022297.1, forward strand.
GGAGACAACGACGCTGTCACCACAGTGCCCGCCGGCGACCAACCCCACCACCCACCGACGCGGAACGACGCCCTGAGCACGCCTACACCATCGCCACCTCCTGAAACTCCGTCGATCGCCGCCGGTGACCGCTTTCCCCTCTCGGTTCATGCGCCAAATTCAAATAAGTCTTCCCTGTGGAGACGCATATTTTGCCCAAAGCGTTTTCTTTAAAAACAGAGAAGGACCCAGTGGTAGTTATTTTAATTACAAAGAAGTCCCTGATTTTAAAATCAGCATTACTTTTTATCCATAACTCCTTTTCAATAGATTCTTTTTCTAAAAAAAACTTTTTCAATCTAGTTTTCTATAATATTGATTTGAAAATATTTCAGAACAATATTTTTACTGTAATGAAATTTATGTTGATTCTTCTATTTTTTGTTTTATAGAAAAGGGAGAGGAAAAAAATTCATGGATTTTCAGAAATCACCTTCTGCCTACGTTGATCAAGGCAAGCATATTTGAACTTAGGATATGGTGTTTGCATGCATGTTGCTTAGTTTAAAAAGATCCTCATGATATGAAGTGGGTAGCAAATGCATGCATATTCATATTTCTTTTGTGCATATCCTTACATGCATTAAAACCCATTAACTTGGATAAAAGTTGTGATAAAAATATGAGTATACTTCTTGTCCATGCTGTGCCATTTAACAAACAGATCATGTTGTGACGTGATGGAATTATTATGGGCATGTTGGGACATGCCGATTATGCGCAGAAGTAACTCCTCCTGAGTCGGCATAGGATCGAGTCTTGTCCCCGATATTTGCTAACTATTTGTGCTGCCACATGACCCTCTGTAAGGAGGGTATGGTTTAGTAAGTTGTTAACCCCTTTCTTTAAACACACCACATAGAGGGGCCATAGTCGGTGTCTAAGAACCGGACATTGGGTTGCTTGCTACAACCCTTTAAGAGTTCGGCCAGGGACTGAACGCATCTAGTTTCCAAAGTCATAGTCGATCGAAGGTGGGAGAACAAAGAGATGAACAGGCTAGAAATACCAAGGTTTAGGCGACCGTGTTGGTGTAATACCCTACTCCTGCACTGCTCTTTATTTCATATAATAGCGGGCACCAACGTGTGACTTGTGTTGTGAATGAATCCGACCTCCTACGAGGCCGTAGCCTCTCCCTATTTATATAGCCTTACGAGGCCCCTCGCGGGGGTTCCTATTGGCTGAATATTATATTGAGTAGGCTGGTTCTAGCTTGTACCAAAGAAGTATGGTCATCTGCGCCACGCGCGTACGTGCTTGTGATGATGGTTCCTGGAGCAGCGTGTTATCCCACGGATACTTGCCAGTCTCCTTCCTTGGTCAGAATGGCCTGCGATGAGGTACCGCCCCTGTAGCAGCATATGGAGCAGGTGAACCGTGTAGGGTAACGCAGCAGAAAACAAAAAATTTCTGACCTACGCACCGGCCCAGGACCACTATGGAGACAGCATACAAGGTTTGATCATTTTCGTTACCGACTCGAAGCGCAGCGGAAGTAGAGTCGATGACGATCGGCGGTGCAGATCCCCGCAGCTAGGATTTACAACCTCCCAACCGCGAGGATGTATACCCTCGTCTTCCCTTCGGACAGCCCTCCGGGAGGCTGTCGAACAGTCCCCCAGACGATGTCGTGGACAGCCCTTCGGGAGGACCTTCGAAACTCGAACGGTCACTCGGACAGCCCTTCGGGAGGACTCACAGAACTCGGACCGTCACTTGGACAGCCCTTCGGGAGGCACTCTCGAACAGCCCCTCGGGCACTAAGATCGAAACTACGACCTCTCTACAGAGTTGCACACATACGGTGTCATCTATCCGGCAGGGCTTCGCCGTCCAGAACTAGTTCCCACCGGAACCCAGACAGCCTTTCGGCTCTACGAAACTCTTTTCGTGGGAGGGAGAGAGAAGCCAGATCATTGCAATGGCATGTATGTGAGAAGGGATGAGTGTGGAGGGCTGCCCCTCCACCTCTATTTATAGGATAGCCAAGGGGTAAAGATGTCATACAAAAAAAACCCCAAAGTACCCCCACTTTATGCCTTTCCACAAAAGAATAAAGATAAAAGGGGTGCCATGTGGAGCTCCAAGGAGCTCCACCATGCTTGGCCGGCCACACCCTTGGGGGACCCCCCAAGGGGGCTTCCTTAGTGCCTAAGGCATTCTAGAAGCCTTTTGGGAAATTCCTAAAAGGTGCTTTCCATAAAATTCCCAAAAAGCACTTTCACTATTCACGACGACATTTTTCAGCGTCCGTTCGAACTGAAAATATTTATGTGGGCTTAGAACATTTCCAGTACCCACTAAAATAATTTTCAATGCGTTCTGGAACAATTCCAGTTTTAGTGATTTCATCTGCGAAAAGCATCTGAAGCGGTTCCGGCAGCCCCGGAACATTTCCGGTTTTTCTTCCAGAAAATTCCCAGAAGTTTCCAGAATGATTCTGGTATCCTCCAAGAATTATCAGGCATGTGCTGAAACCATTTTTACTTAATGGTATCCCCTGAAACAACTTTTCAGTTTCACCGGAACTCATCCGGTGACCTCTCTCTGCGGAACTTTTCCGCTGTCCGAAACTTTTCGGTGTCCGAAACTTTTTCGGTGATTTTCTCTCAGACTCCCTGTCTAGTATTCAGCAGATAGATGACCCTTAAGCATGTGACCCTATAGGTTCGGTGAAGTATAGACATGACATGGAACCCCTTCTGATCAATGATCAACATCGGAGCCGTGGACACCCATATTGACCCCTATACCCACACGAATGAATATTCGAGTGAACCTCCAGTTGCCGTGTGCTATTCGTGTTGCTTCGCGATATGTTACAAATACCCGAGGTGAGACATGATGGCATCCCCGTGGGTCAACAACTTGTCCACTATGCCAGTTACCTCGTTACCGGTATTTGTTCTCTTTTCTCGTTCCTGTGTTCCGGCATCCCCGTGATCAAATCACAAAGTGTCTGGCCAGACGATGATGGATACCGTAACACCGAGAGGGCCCAGAGATATCTCTCCATCGCCGGAGGAGCAAATCCCAATCTTGAGCTATCAAGTTACTTGACACACTTTTCCATGAACCCGTAAGCTGCCGTAATAGCCAGCCATTTACGGATGACGTTTAACAAACCCCAAAGTTCATGAAGCAAGCATGAAGAAACTTGATACTCTCATGGTCTAAGGAATCATGCAAACATTAACCATCTCTGTGTTATTAACCATTAACTTGTGACGAAAGAATCTCATAGCATAACATCAATCGGGTCGATTCAACCCAAATGTTCTGCTAACATTGTGCCCTCAAAATTGCTAGCATAGTCATGCCCATGATCAGGAAAACAGGATCATCATGCAATACTTGAGCCCGTCATAGAGGCTTGACTAGGAATACATTTTATCGTTTATTATTCCACACGTGCATATGAGTCTTCCTCCGAGCCTCGTTTTATTTGCAGACTCGAGAACCATAGCAGTTATAGCATGGAACATAAACCTAATTATGAACAGGGAGATAATCAATAACATTTATTATTGCCTCTAGGGCATATCTCCTACAGACTCCCACTTGCACTAGAGTCAATAATCTAGTTAATGCTAATGCACTTCACACCTGTGGCACACCGGTGTAAATATGCTTCGCTTGTGGTATAGCCTGATGTCTAACGGATCTGACGACTTCAGCTCCGTGTGTATCTTTGCATATCCTCGCGTTTTCACGCTTTCACAAAATTCATATTTTGTGTGGACTTGGCTTTGTATGTATGCGAATCACAGGTCGAACCTGGATTCCTCAGACTGAGTTATGGAGCAACTACTTGCAGTAGTGTCCCATTGACAAAAGCCATCTTGGAACCATACTAAGTTCATGAATGAACTATATGATTCAACATCTTCTTTGTCACTTTAAAGGCGGCAACATACTTCGCCTCTGTTATAGAATTCGCCACAGTAACTTGTTTGGAACATTTTCCAACTAACTGTGCCACCACATTGTGTGTTACACAAAACCCTTAATTTAAATTGAAAATCACTTGGAGCATGGATGAAGACTGTATCGATGTAACCTTTTACAATGAACTCTTCATGATCTCCGCTTGCGAGAAAACATGTCATCAGTGCTACTATAGTACTCAATGACCCTTTTTCACTGTTGTCCCATGATCAGTACTTTTGATCACCTTGGTATCCATACTCGTAACAACTTTGGAGTATTGGACATATCTGGATGTTTTACATACCATGGAATACATGATTAATCCAAACACGAAGGTGTGTGGAATCTCCATCATGTATTTTGCTCATCAGTGTTTTTGGGACACCGAGTCTTGCGAAAACTCTTTCCATGTGACTTCGGCAAGAATCACTCCTTGGCGTTTTAAATGCTAAAAAGTTTTAGCATCTTGTCAATATGTTTTTTTTTTATTGCTTAGCCCCATTAGGTAAATCTATCTCCATAGATCATCATGCCTAATATAAAGGCTATTTAGCCCAAGCACTTCATCGAAAAACTATTTTCAAATGAAGTCCTAATTTGTGTCAAGAAATTTATTTCCAATTAACAATGTGTCAAGCACACAACGTTTTTTAGAAATTTTATTATGCTCCCACTTACTTTCTTGAATCATAAGCATCTTCGTTACCCATTGATGAAGTCAAACCCCTTTGACTATTTCATCAAAACACGAAGATTCCAACTCCATTTTGCTCTCTTCTGTCCATTGCTGGAACTCTGAAGTTTGCATACTTACTAGCATCCTCTGGACTGACAAAATACCTTGGACTATAACACATGCAAGTCCTTGGTTTTATTTCCATCAGATGGAAATCCTTTCGTCATCCTTGTTTCATATCTCATGATTGAAATATGTATTAATTGCTAGTTCAACCCGAACCGACTTTAAGCATCGCTACGGTGAAGCAACCTCATCGTAGTCAACTCCTTGAACTTGTATATTGCAACAAGTCGAGCTTTATGGATAAAACATTTTTATTCGTATCAGTTATAGTTCCATAAATATTCGTCAGACTCTAAGTCTTCCGAAAGGTGTATCAAGGTTTTAATCTTGAATCACTTATATGGAAACTATCTCGAATTGTATTGGCATTTAGCCAATTCCGGAGTCAGGGCCCATCAATGCTTCCTTGTGTATCGTAGGTATACTGTTGTCTAACAACAATATCTCGTTTGCGCACCTGAGAGGTTTGCACGAGCCTTGCCTACGTGGTCCAGCTGCAAGTTCGACCGAAGTCCATACATTTTATTGTAGAGACTTCCATATCAGTCGCAGTAGGAAACTCTGGAATTACTTCCAAGGTCTCTTTCCTTTGATCTGATGACGAAGATACTGTTTATCTCGTCGAGTTGCACAATTCTCCCACTCACCTTTTTGAAAGAACCATTTTCTTCAAAAAGCATACCGTTCTTAGTGGCAAACCTATTTGCCTCGGCATAGTGAGGGAGGAATATCCAACATTTTGGGATAACCTACAAAGTAGCACTTGTCTGATTTGGAATAGGTTTGTAACCTTTTACACAAGCCCCATATTCCAAATGTTAAGAAAAGATATAACATGGTTGGGCGTACCATACCATGGTGTCATTTCAACAGACCTAATGGAGCTCTTTTCAGTGTAAAAGCCGCAGTCTCTAAAGCATCACTTTAAAAGGGATAATGGCAAATTTAATTATGTCATCTTTGATCTTACCATGTCATAAATGGTTCGATTACATCTTCACGGACTTTCCTCTTGCAGTGGTGTTCCGGGAGGTGCAAGTTATGAAACCCCTTTCACAACTCATCAGACATTCGCTAAACTTGTAACTCAAATATTTCTTTCTGCAATCGAATTGTAGAAACATAATTTTCGTGTTACAATAACTTCTACTTCATATTTGAAAACCTTTCGAATGATTTCAAAAGATCCAGACTTACGTCTCATCAAGTAAATATCCACATATCTACTTGAGTCATTTCTGAAGATAGATAAATCCACTACTTGCAACAACCTTTATCGGACTACACACATCAAATGTATGATCACCAATAAGTTTGTTGTCCGTTCCTTATGGCCTGTGAACGGTATTTCAGTCACTTCTCTTTTCGGAGGAAAGTTGCAAGTGTTAGATGATTCAAAATCAAACGACTTCAAAATCCATCATAATGGAATTTATCCATGCGGGTTTCTCAAATGTGACCAAATGCAGTGCCACACTTGTGTGGTATTCTTTTAGTCTTGCGACATTTAGCGTCAGTGTTATGGATGTATCATATTACCATCAATATTCATAACATACATCCCATCTAGGATGGAAGCTTGGCCCTTCATGTTATTCATAATACTGAACAACAGTTGTTGTTTTTATGAACAACTCTTTTGCAACAAACATTGTGCAATGGGCTAGAGTGTATGGAACTCTAAAATGAATTATGAAAGTAAACCCAGAGGTAATGTATTATTATCAATATTCATAACATACATCTCATTCATAATGAAAGTATGGCCCTTATGTTATTCATAACATCGAACATCAAAAGTTCTCTTATAAACAACCTTCTTGCAAGATACCTTATGCAATGGGCTAGAGTTTGTGAAACTCCAAACGAATTATAAAAATAAATACAGACGGTAATACACTGATGGAAGGTATAGTAACATTTACTATGTTCCCCGTGTATACCTAAAACTCATTTCTGGCTAGTCTTTCAGGTCATAGTAGTTCTTACATCGAGTTGCAACAGAAAGCAATCGAGCGGGTATCTTTGTGATTAACTCACAATACCCAAGAATCAGTGATTAACAATTTAATCATAATTCCCAAGGACTATATCTTTGACCAGCCTTCTATACATCAAAAACTTGTATGACATTCATACATGAGCTGGATATTCCAGTCTCCTTTCTTTCTGCCTTTATACTTCTAACAGTTTAACTTTCAGTATTTCTCCTACTCTCAGAAAAAGCACCAAACTTAAGAGTGGCGTTAGCCCCAGACTTCCTAGGCGTGAAAGTCTTACTAACACCCTTCGGACACTTCCTTTCTCTTTAAGTTGTTGTTTTATTCACCTTTCATCATATGACAGGCGTTCTTCTGGATCCCTCTCTTATCAGTCTAATGCATAGTAAACTCCTTTACTAATAGTTTGCAAACAAACATTGCTTTGGATATCTCATATCTTTTAGCCTTTGTCTGTCTCTGAAAATAATTTTCAGATTCCATGAATATCACATAACTATCCAAACTTTCAAAGTTTGGGTCTCACGGAAACAAACATATTGCGCTTGACTGAAATGGAATTCTAGCTTTTGGATCAACGGACGAGAGTCACATGATCCATAGCATAAGCGAGAGAATACCGAAAGTATGCGATAGGACAAAGTCCTTCTCGGCACTCTTGAGGACAATCCTCACATTACATTACCAACCGTAAAGTTTTAACCAGATATTTAACAGCTATTCAATTTTAATAGAAAAGGTGGAAATGCGAGCCATTATTCTACAACTATTATGCAAATCACACTTAGACAGTGTTCAAAATTAATTGCACTGAGAATTAAAAGAATTAATTCTACAGTGCGCTCCCACTCAAATCAATATCTCTCATAATTGATTGTGAGTGATTCAAGATCCGCATTTCAATTCAACGCCATTGATGGTAGCATCACTGATGACGAAAATCTCAATTGGTAGGCAAACTTGCCAATCACATCTCTATGTGACTCTTGTTCATCTTTCGATGCGTGTGTTCCGAGCTCATGACTTTCATGCCTGAACGTCAAGACAACCAAGTGATCTCGCTGCGAGGTCTCAACTCACCCGCCTCACACATCCCTAATCGTTCGTACCCATGTTAGCATGTGATACCCCGAAAAGTTAGGTGCCGTGACGGTGCTACACTTGGGAGAACACTAACTACTTGATATTTTTGTGAGAGATCACCCTAATAAAAGCGACTACCGCGCAATCAAGAAGGGTGCAACATAAGGGATAAACATCTCAGGCAATTCATAATAGCATGATATGGTATAGACCTTTCTGACGGAGAAGTCTTGTATTCCTTCGTCTTCGGCATTCACGTCGGTGATCACCTTCGCGAAGATTGCCACCACCTTGTCGATGCAGCAGATAATATTGCTATCTCTATAGCTAATAAAATAATGCATTACACAAGGTTGACACACAGGTCATTTAAAGTGCAATCATATGGCTCCAGCCATCATGCCGAATCATGACACGCAGGTCATGTTAATCAATTTACATTATATAGTCATCTCATACATAATCAAATTATTATGAGCACCGCTATACCACATCACATGCACATGTAAACCCTCCTGCAAACCAAGTTAGACGCCTCTAATTGGTTCATGCAAAAAACTAGTTTTTCGTGGCTTCTAAGGTTTCGAAACAAACCGAAGCTACCAACGTCCATCATCAAGTATGATAATTCAAGTCGCTAGATTAACTTTCCAGGGTGTATGAAAACCGACATAATAAAATCTCGAGCCCCATACTAAACTTCGTCATACGCATGACCCCCGTGCAGATCATATCTGCATTGCCCTTTTGTCTGCGAAATTTCATCTTTCCTTTTAACTACGGTGGAATTCAATGAACTGTTAGCACTTCGTTGATCAATCAGGATCGCGGATTGCCAGAACTTTGAAACTCCACCATGCTGTTATCAAGATCAGAAATATGCAAATTCCAGGGAAGCAACAAGAATATCGGGTAACAGATTTCATCTGCTACCCGCACAAATAATTTTCAGTAATAGAATTCATCTACTACCTAATTATATTGTGCAACACCCATACATCACTATGTATTCTAGATCGCAACCTGCATCTACGCATAGCACGGCTCTTGATGCCACTGTAGGGTAACGCAGCAGAAAACAAAAAATTTCTGACCTACGCACCAGCCCAGGACCACTATGGAGACTGCATACAAGGTTTGATCATTTTCGTTACCGACTCGAAGCGCAGCGGAAGTAGAGTCGATGACGATCGGCGGTGCAGATCCCCGCAGCTAGGATTTACAACCTCGCAACCGCGAGGATGTATACCCTCGTCTTCCCTTCGGACAGCCCTCCGGGAGGCTGTCGAACAGTCCCCCAGACGATGTCGTGGACAGCCCTTCGGGAGGACCTTCGAAACTCGAACGGTCACACGGACAGCCCTTCGGGAGGACTCACAGAACTCGGACCGTCACTTGGACAGCCCTTCGGGAGGCACTCTCGAACAGCCCCTCGGGCACTAAGATCAAAACTACGACCTCTCTACAGAGTTGCACACATACGGTGTCATCTATCCGGCAGGGCTTCGCCGTCCAGAACTAGTTCCCACCGGAACCCAGACAGCCTTTCGGCTCTACGAAACTCTTTTTGTGGGAGGGAGAGAGAAGCCAGATCATTGCAATGGCATGTATGTGAGAAGGGATGTGTGTGGAGGGCTGCCCCTCCACCTCTATTTATAGGATAGCCAAGGGGTAAAGATGTCATACAAAAAAAACCCCAAAGTACCCCCACTTTATGCCTTTCCACAAAAGAATAAAGATAAAAGGGGTGCCATGTGGAGCTCCAAGGAGCTCCACCATGCTTGGCCGGCCACACCCTTGGGGGACCCCCCAAGGGGGCTTCCTTAGTGCCTAAGGCATTCTAGAAGCCTTTTGGGAAATTCCCAAAAGGTGCTTTCCATAAAATTCCCAAAAAGCACTTTCACTATTCACGACGACATTTTTCAGCGTCCGTTCGAACTGAAAATATTTATGTGGGCTTAGAACATTTCCAGTACCCACTAAAATAATTTTCAATGCGTTCTGGAACAATTCCAGTTTTAGTGATTTCATCTGCGAAAAGCATCTGAAGCGGTTCCGGCAGCCCCGGAACATTTCCGGTTTTTCTTCCAGAAAATTCCCAGAAGTTTCCAGAATGATTCTGGTATCCTCCAAGAATTATCAGGCATGTGCCGAAACCATTTTTACTTAATGGTATCCCCTGAAACAACTTTTCAGTTTCACCGGAACTCATCCGGTGACCTCTCTCTGCGGAACTTTTCCGCTGTCCGAAACTTTTCGGTGTCCGAAACTTTTTCGGTGATTTTCTCTCAGACTCCCTGTCTAGTATTCAGCAGATAGATGACCCTTAAGCATGTGACCCTATAGGTTCGGTGAAGTATAGACATGACACGGAACCCCTTCCGATCAATGATCAACATCGGAGCCGTGGACACCCATATTGACCCCTATACCCACACGAATGAATATTCGAGTGAACCTCCTGTTGCCGTGTGCTATTCCTGTTGCTTCGCGATATGTTACAAATACCCGAGGTGAGACATGATGGCATCCCCGTGGGTCAACAACTTGTCCACTATGCCAGTTACCTCGTTACCGGTATTTGTTCTCTTTTCTCGTTCCCGTGTTTCGGCATCCCCATGATCAAATCACAAAGTGTCTGGCCAGACGATGATGGATACCGTAACACCGAGAGGGCCCAGAGATATCTCTCCATCGCCGGAGGAGCAAATCCCAATCTTGAGCTATCAAGTTACTTGACACACTTTTCCATGAACCCGTAAGCCGCCGTAATAGCCAGCCATTTACGGATGACGTTTAACAAACCCCAAAGTTCATGAAGCAAGCATGAAGAAACTCGATACTCTCATGGTCTAAGGAATCATGCAAACATTAACCATCTCTGTGTTATTAACCATTAACTTGTGACGAAAGAATCTCATAGCATAACATCAATCGGGTCGATTCAACACAAATGTTCTGCTAACATTGTGCCCTCAAAATTGCTGGCATAGTCATGCCCATGATCAAGAAAACAGGATCATCATGCAATACTTGAGCCAGTCATAGAGGCTTGACTAGGAATACATTTTATCGTTTATTATTCCACACGTGCATATGAGTCTTCCTCCGAGCCTCGTTTTATTTGCAGACTCGAGAACCATAGCAGTTATAGCATGGAACATAAACCTAATTATGAACAGGGAGATAATCAATAACATTTATTATTGCCACTAGGGCATATCTCCTACAAACTGTACTGTAGCACTGTAGATGATTTCACCCTCATGAGAACCTAGCCGGAGCCCATGTGCATGGACTGGTCATCCAACTCCCATCCCTCTGGTGAGAGGCATTACCCACGAAGTTCCTCCTGGGAATGGTCAGACCTCGTATCCGGAGTCGTCTCCGGATAGCCCACGCCATGGTCTGCCGGGTGGATTGGGATCTCCTAGGACCACGCTCCCGTCGTGGAGTATTCGCGGGGCCGTTGTCAAGGCCTAACACACCAGGCTAGCAATACCCTGGTTTTGCTTACGCCGACAGCCACCATGATGGTTCCTTGGCCCAGGGTAATGCCAGTCATCGGGTTAGGGGGCATGGGCATTTCCGATTGTAGCCGAAGAGGGTGGCACCCCTAGTTGCGCATGCGTTATAAATATGGTCGTCTACCCATGCTACTTGAGGTTGTAGCCTCCCCGACTTAATGTTTTATTTTGTCTGATGCTTTGGGTGATTCCTAGATCGGGAGAAATTAAAACTGGTGTGTGTTGGTCAGGTGTGTTTGCAACCCAAAAATCGTAATCAGAACTCGTCAACATTCCGGTGCTGGCTAAAGAAATCCTTTACATGTGGGTAAAGAGTACAACCTCTGCAGAGTCTAAACTATTCGAATAGCCGTGTTCACTGTCAAGGACATCAATTGGGATAGGTCAAGTGTCGGTCTCAGTGTCGGTCTTCAGAGGAAATAAATAATCATTGCTATTGATGATACCATGAATATTACTGATATTGTTATGGACTAACCTCTTCTCTTATATGTATTACCGGGTATCTCTTCGGGGGTTCTACCTCCTGGGTACTCATTATGCACAACTTAATATAGGTTGTTGATAGTGAGATTGCGTTAGAGTAATTCTACTCTCATCCTTAATAAGTTTGATGTTTAGAATCACATCGGCTTCTGCTAGATCTTTCATGTCAAAGCTCTTTGATAGAAAAGACTTGACGTCATTGATCGCATCAATGTTTGTACCGAAGATCAGTATGTCATCCACATACAAACATAATATAACACTATTGCCCCCACCATGACGATAGTAAACACACCTATCAGCCTTATTAATGACAAATCCTGCAGAAGTCAGAGTGCTTTTAAACTTCTCATGCCATTGCTTAGGTGCCTATTTTAGACCATACAAAGATTTTAACAACTTGCACACCTTTCTCTCTTCACCCGTTACCACAAACCCATCAGGTTGATCCATATAGATTTCCTCTTAAAACTCTCCATTTAAGAAAGTTGTTTTGACATCCATTTGATGAATGATAAGACCATAAGAGGTAGCCAGGGAAAGTAGCACCCGAATGGTGGTCATTCTAGCAATAGGTGAATAGATGTCAAAGTAATCTTCGCATTCTTTCTGAGTGTAGCCCTTGGCCACAAACCGCGCCTTGTACTTATCAATAGTACCATCTGGCCTTAGCTTCTTTTTGAACACCCACCTACAGCCCACTAGTTTACAACCATAGGGTCGTTCTGTTAGCTCCCAAGTTCCATTAGAAAGAACTGAGTTCATCTCATTATGGACGGCTTCTTTCCAATCATCTACATCCGAAGATGCATAAGACTCTGCAATAGACTTGGGAGTGTCATCCACAAGGTATACAATGAAATCGTTACCAAAGGATTTTGCAATCCTTTGTCTCTTCCTCCTCGCAAGAGCTTCATTGTTATCCTTCTCAAGGACTTCCTCAGGTGATTGTTTGAAATACTCATCAGATGTACTAGATTCAGGATTTATCTCAGAAGAAAATCTAGCAATGCTATGCATATCTTTCATAGGAAATATATTCTCAAAAAATGTTTCATCACGAGATTCCATTATAGTATCAACATGCACATTAGGTACCTCAGATTTAACCACTAAAAATCTATATGCAATGCTTCGCTGAGCATAACCTAGAAAGACACAATCCACTGTCTTTGGTCCGAGTTTGCATTTCCTAGGGATAGGAATATTGACCTTTGCCAAGCATCCCCAAGTGCGCAAATAAGAAAGTGATGGTTTACTCCCAATCCACTCCTCATAATAGGTTTTCTCTTTATTTTTTGTTAGGAACTCTATTCAGGACATGAAATGAAGTCAATAAAGCCTCCCCCCACCATGCCTTAGATAAACCAGCAGTGTCTAACATGGCATTCACCAAGTCAGTCAGCGTGCGGTTTTTCCTCTCGGCAACCCCGTTTGATTGGGCCGAATAGAAAGGCATCCTCTAGTGAATAATACCGTGTTCCTCACAAAATTCATCAAATACTTTATGAAAATACTCTCCACCATGATCCGACCTAAGACGCTTGATCTTTCTCTCTAGTTGATTTTTAACTTCAGCTTTATAGATTTTAAAGTAGTCTAAAGTTTCATCTTTAGTTTGCAACAAATAAACATAGCAAAATATAGTCGCATCATCAATCAACGTCACGAAATATCTCTTTCCACCTTTTGTCAACACACCATTCATCTCACATAGATCAAAATGTATGAGTTTTAGAGGTGCCAAGCTTCTCTCCTCGGCAGCCGTGTGAGGCTTTCGAGGTTGCTTTGATTGCGCACAACTATGGGACATAGAACCTTTGGCAACAGTAAAATTCAGAATTAAACTCATACTAGATAGCCGAAACATAAACGAAAATTAATGTGACATAAACGAGAGTGCCAAACACTTGCATCATCATTAACACTAGCACAAATTTGGTTTACTGACTTATTGCAAAAATTTGAAAGGGAAAAGCCGAACAAGCCTCCACACTCATAGCCTTTGCCTATAAATTGTCCATATCTCGACACGACTACTTTATTCAACTCTAAATCTACCTTAAAAACATCTCGACATAGAAGGGAGCCGCTAACTAGGTTCTTGTTCATAGTAGGGACATGCCACACGTTCCATAGTTGCACGATCTTCCTCGAACTGAACTTCAGATCCGCCGTGCTAAAGCTATGAACATAAGCATGTGACCCATTCCCCATTAGGACGGACGAATCCCATGCGACCCGATAAGAACTGAACAAAGAGACGTCAGCACACACATGAACGTTAGCCCCTGAATCACTCCACCAAGAAGATGATTGAAATACTAAAAGAACAATAGGTAAATTACCAAACCCATTATTATTGCTAGAGGTTACCATGTTGACAGTCTTGAAGCTCGTTTTCCCAATGCGGTATGCACGATCTGGGCATTCCTTGGAAAAGTGCCCGGTCTTTTCATAGGCGTAGCACTCTAGCTCAGCCTTGTTCAGCTTCTTCTTCTTGAAGGTAGTAGTCTTGATAGGATTGTTGAAAACAGGCTTGTTCTTTCCTTCATTCTTGTTCTGTGGGTATCTCTGCACCATGTTGGCGGTAGGTTGAACCTCGCCTCCTTTCTCAGTAGTGTCTTTAACCCGAGTTTTCTCCTCAACATCAAGAGATGCAATCAGATTTTCAACTGATATCTCTTGTCACTTATGTTTCAGAGTAGTGGCCAAATTCCTCCATGAAGAAGGCAACTTTGCAATCATGCACCCAGCCATGAATTTATCGGGTAGAACACACTTAAGGAGTTCTAGTTCCTTCACAATGCGATGTATCTCATGAGCTTGTTCAACCACGGAATGGTTATTCACCATCTTGTAGTCGTGAAAATTCTCCATGATGTACAGTTCCCTGCCTGCATCTGTTGCATCAAATTTAGCATTCAGTGCATCCCACAGTGTCTTTCCATCTTGTATGTGCATATACACATCACACAGACGGTCAGCAAGAACACTCAGAATGCGTCCCACAAACATAGTATTGGCTTCCTGGAACTTTCCCTGATCTTCCTCAGAAGTTCCCTCTGCCATGCCAGCACTAGCGTGGAAAACTTTCAGAGCAGTAAGCCAGAGTGTGGACTTCACCTGCCACCTCTTAAAGTGCACACCGGTAAACTTATCCGGCCTCAGTGCATCAGCGAATCCAGCAATAGTTAACTCAGGAAATTGCCTACAGTTAGGTTTTTGGATTGTTGGAATATTAGGCAAATTAATGATTAATTCCAGTAGATAATTCATGACTAGAACAGAAAATAGCATGCAATAGTCTAGCATACTAGATGAACAAGAAAACATGCACATCAGCATCACACATGAAACAACAACTATAGATAGAGACATGAACAGATCACGATGGACGTACTGTTCCTTAGCTGCTGCAGTAGCGACGATGTTGGCGATGATCTGTTGCTAACGGCGTTGAAGACGACGATGAGTAGCACCGCCCAACTTGGACGGAAGATGACCCGTGATGACGAACTTGAGCACTCGTGCAGAGTGCTTCCCAAAAACCTAATTCGTCCTCTACCGGTGCCAAATCGCAAGGACGAATGGTTCCGGAGACCTTCTCTCCCACGTGTCGATGCACGCTGGCGTTCGGGATAGAGCAGACTACGTTGGCGGCGCAAGTTGCGAGATGAGGCAAAACCCTATGTGTTTTCGATATGTTTTTGGCCGCGGCCGGTAGCAGTATATATAATAGGACCAGAGGCGGTATCATGTCGCGATCACGATCACAAACCGACTTGGATTCCAAGTCGTATACTTACCGAATAAGAAATAATTAACTTGTCTGCCAAGACATCAAAAAATAAAACGGCAAAAGGAAGCTGCGCCCCTACAAGGCATCGAACTGGATTTCGGCGGATCATTCACGCGCATGTCGCGTGCGCGTGCCGCCCCCGGCTAGGCGAGGCGAGGCGAGTGAGCGCGCGCGTGTGGTCTCCTGTTTCTCTCCTCAAAACACCACTTAGAGTGGTGGAGAAAACCCACTACATAAAGAGGTCTCACACCTCCTCAACTTCCGGGGGTGGGACTAAACTTTAGAGCCACCACTTGCTATTTTATACATGTGCCACTTTGAGAGTTCAGAAATTGTTAATGGGCCAAGCCCATTTATTTCTAACACCGCCTGCATTTGGCTAGAACAATACCGAAAAATCCAGTTGGTTGTGGAGCTCGAGCTGCTGAGGGAGCACATTCATTTCATACACATACACATTCACACATATTTCAACATCATTTTAAATTGCACGCGCATTTCATACACAATGATCAACGACATCATATTATCTTGTCTTTGTCGCTAAACACTTGCGACCTATGAAAGATAGAATCGCCGAAAAGACAAGCCTATAGATTAAAAATCATATTGAAGTCATAAATGTAGATGTTAGAACACAAGTTATATTTGCCAGAAAGAACTAAGCATTAATAATTTAAACATACACAAGACTATATAGTTTGACAAGATATATAGTTTGTACATAAGACTAGGGCTTCGGTAATTCTTCGACATGTCTCGGAGGAAGGGGCAATTGGACACCGGCGAAAAATTCACAGCCTGGCCGTATGATGTCATTGTTGAGGAAATTATCGTGGGGAAATGGTTTCACGTTATTGTCGTGCCGCAAGTACTGTATTTTGGGTCGTATTTGCCTATGCACGTGCGGTGCCGGGGGCCCATGCCTGGGTGGCCAACTTTCTTAGACGTACCACTCCTAGTTTCCTAAGAGGAATCGTACATCTACCAAATCTGGAGGAGTCCACGTCATGCGGCGCAAGAAGGTCAAGATGGAGGAACGAAGGCAACCGACCTACATCCTTATATAAAGGCATCCGGCGCCAAGATGACAGACACATGCAACATCTCCTGAAGCCCTAGATAGGCTAGACAGCTAAACCGATCTAGACATCCCGTCTTGATCGTCCACATAGAACTCGTCGAGTTGACATCCAACTCGTCAAGAGCACCATCATTATCCTACATTGTAATATCATCTGATATAATCCCACGTAAGCAGGAGTAGGATTGTTACTTGCATCGCGAGAGGTGAACCTGGGTAAAATCTGGCACCGATGACCCAATGTACAACTAGTGTGCTGAAAGTGGAATTCACTATTTATTTTTAGCAACAAGGCTCATGGGCTGATGGCTTATAAGTCCACAAAGAATAATTGTATTATTCCGAGGGTAAAATTAATCCAACCCAAATTAATTCGTTTGCTTATTTTTAGAGTTCATTTGTATAACTACTTTGCGAAAATATATTAACCAGGCTTTTTGGACTCCTCTAATTTTCGGCTTGGACTAAGGTGAGCTTCACTGTTCTATCCTTGTAAATTTGGTACTGGATTATATTTCTCAGCAAGTGGTGATGGCAGGAAAGCGGAAAATTGAGCGGTGCCGGTAGCTACCGGTAATGTGGGCTCCAATAGGGAGCTGCCATCTAGCACTCTGTGGGCCAAGTATCTTTGTATTGCACTTCTTTCCCAGATTTCCCATCTTCGTATTTCCGCTCGGGCCCTGCCATAGCATGGCCCCACCACATTACATGTTCTCATCCCACTTACTAGCAACATCCCAAGCTTCCAGCCTTTACGGTTTAAACTTGTGTGCTTAGCCAATTAAAACATCCATATCTTTTAAACCATATATTCATTTTTAATTTTTTTTTATATATTTGAACTCCTTGTGCCAAAACCTTCAAAATAAGACCAATCTTGGATAATTTTCAACCACGTTTAAATTTGAACGTACATTTCACATCCCACTGGCTTGTTTCATATTTCTTTACACTTTCAAAACCTACATTTCACTTTCCACTGGCTTGTTTCACAAAAATGACATCTATTTCAATTGCACATTTTCCAAATAACCTATTTCACTCTTTTGAAATAAACTGTTACACATTTCCAAATAATCAGTTTCACAAGTTGACATTTCAGTTTCATATTGTTTTTCACTTTCAGAACCTACATTTCACTTTCTGCCGGCTTGTTTCACAAAATTCACATCTATTTCAATTACACATTTTTGAAATAACATATTTCACTCTTTTGAAATAAACTGTTGCACATTTCCGAATAATCAGTTTCACAAGTTGACATTTTAGTTTCATATTGTTTTTCAATTTCTAGTGAAATAGGTTTGTTTCACTTTTTCTTTACTCTTTTGAAATAGGTTTGTTTCAGATTTTTCTAGTGAAATAGGTTTGTTTCACAGGTGGAATGTGAAACGTTGAAATTTAAACGTGTTTAAAATGTATCCAAGATTGGTCTAGTTTTAAAGGTCTTGGCGCCAGGAGTTCAAATATATAAATTATTTCAAAAATGAACTTATAGTTTAAATGATATGTATGATTTAATTTAGCAAAGGTCAAATAAAAGATTGGATTTATGTGTGAGAGAAGAGAGTGAGTGGGCTGACACATTCCTGTCATGCATGCCATGTCAAGGACAATGGTGGGGGCCAATAATTGTATTGGGCCTGGTATCAATTTGTATAGCAGAAAAAGAGGAACAATAGCAAAAAAAAAAATTAGCTGCCCACGGTCCGAATCTTAAAGCAGCCTGTGGATGGTGGATTTGTTACCTGTAGGTACCGAACCGGCTAAAATGACTTTGCGGTGATGGCAGCTTACGGGAAATTCCATGCAACTTCTTCACATGAAGGGCTGGACTGCAACAAGTTCGCAACCACTAGATGACCGCGTGCAGGATGTTGAATCCGCACTAAGAGGGGATTCTCGGAGAAAAACATGAACATATTGACGTAGGGCACACCGGCACAGCACCTTACCGTTTCGTAAAGCACTAAAGCATTAATTATACAGAAAACAGTATAGTAGCGAATGTCATTATTAACTGGAGTCCTTGCGAGTCGATCGCCAAGATCGAGCATCCATGCATCAAGACGGATCTTCAGAAGCGTACAGAGAGATTGAATAATTCAGAAAATTAGTTTTGTGCTGCCAAAATGCGTGTCCATGCATGGCTGCTGCATATGCTGCAGGACGAAAGAGGAGGATTTTTTCCGTGAAATGACTAGGGGCCACTCACGTTGTTCTCTTGCTGGATTTTCGAAGGTGCCTGCCCTGTTGACTGAGGGAGACTTTCACCATGAACTATAGCATGCATGCATCTACACGGTCGGGTCTCCAAGACGAAGAAGAGAGCCCTATAGTAACGCACAAGGAGAAGAGAACAACGTACGTAGTGAGAAGCTGGCTACATGATCATTGCGCCTTCTTCTTCCCTCGCACTGGCTGTGGCAGTGGTGGCTATAATCTGCTGTTGCATGCCACGCTCGACGGCAATCCGAGGTACGTAGGTCGGTAGGTATACTATTCGCAGTGATCCCAGCTGGCCGGATGATGTTCGATAACATGTATATATGCAGCTGTTTGCCTGTTTCGGAAGGAGGCCATAGGCCACTATATATTTTCCCATCCGCCGCCGCAGCACGGGTGACCGGGGATGGACATGTATCATCGCTCGGACACGCCGGTTCCGGGACCGCCGGCGGCGACGTCCACACTCACGCCGCACCGCAATAACCTGTAGGTTGCTGCGAATTACCGTCCCTTACACATGAACCACCGCTATATGCGGTGACGACAACGTTGTCATATACACTACCCGAATTGAGCACTTTGTCGAGTGCCGGCGACACTTGGCAAAGGGGGTAGAACGCTCGGCAAAGTCTTTGCCGAGTGTTGCACTCGGCATACGTCACTCGGCAGAGGTCATACCGGCAAAGCCCTCTTTGCCGAGTGTTTTCTGTCACACACTCGGCAAACCATTGCCGAGTGTTGAAATCGGACACTCGGCAAAAAAAAAGGCGACAGACGGCACGGAGACGGAACGGACGGTGCCACGTGTCCCTGAGTTTGCCGAGTGCCACATACGGGACACTCAGCAAAGCCGAAAGCACACCAGCGCGCCACGTGTCTCCCCTTTTTGCCGGCAAAGGTTTGCTGAGTGGAGGTGCCAGGGCACTCGGCAAAAAGGCCAACCGTGGGCCCTGGAGGTGCCACGAGAAGACACCACGTGTCCACCTTTGCTGAGTGTCTTGCCCCGGACACTCGGCAAACCCTGCAAGAAGGGACCACGAGCCGCCACGTGTCTTCTTTGCCGAGTGTAACACGGCGAAGTGTACAACATTTGTTTTTGCATTGTCAAATAGCCCTGTAATTCAAATATTTCCACATAAATATATAGCAATTTGCATATTCACAGCACCCAAACATCACATATCACACGCACCCAAACACCACATATCATAAGTTCATTCATAAGTACCCAAACATCACAAGTGTCACGAGTTTCACGACAAGACAAGTCCACAAGTACGCAAACAAGTTCACAAGTATATGGAAAATATCATACATAAGTTTGGAAGTTCACCAGCACAAGTATGGTAAGTTCACAAGTACAAGCCCAGGAACCACTGCTGTCAAAGAGCAAGGCAAGCCCAAGAACAACATAGAGCTCCACTGTCGACAACATCCGCGATGCAAACCTAGAAAATGAAATAGCATTAATACCATATTACCCTAATGTTGTAATAAGTAAGGCTGAAAGCTGGCTATAGATCAAGCAACTCCTAATCAAACTGATTCGATGGATCAAGACTCAACCGCTAAAAGCATGACTAAGCATATAATAGTAAGTAAGGCTGAAAGCTGACTATAGATCAAGATCAAGCAAATCCTAATCATGCTAGGATTGTAAGGTTCATGGATATGAGGTTACAAGATCAGGCCATCAAAAGGAGTAGGCTTAGTTGCTATGTAACAGTAACATAGTAGTTGAATCGAATGCAGTTTTAGTGGGGGAGACACAAATGTAAGTTTTCAAAGTAATGGCATGACAACTTGATCGAAGTTGAGGAGAACTAACCCGAGTCAATTTCTTGATGTCAGAGTACCACCACCATGAGGGGTGCCTGGGCTTGCTTGACCATGTCCAGATCCACCTCTAGGATCATTCGATCCAGCTGATGGATGCATCAGCTGCAATAGCTGTAAGGATGAGATAGTAAGCACAACTCTCTATGCTAGGAAGGGCAATAATGGTGATTGAAAGGTTTGAAGAGAGCTCACAAGAGTGTCTGGAGCACGTGGAGTAGGAGGGTTTGGCGTCGATGGCAGACTTTTGTCGTGGAGAACATAAAGACCCTGCAGATTATTTTTGAGGAGACAAGGTTACATATTCTAGCAAAGACGAAGGTTATGTAATGAAACTAAGACTTCCTCTTGGCTATTATGGGCAAGAACTAACCTTCATTTGTACATAGAAGATACCTCGTTCGGCCGCCCACCTTGCCTCGTTGGCTTGACTCTCTGCCAACATCCTCACCTCCAGGGCTTGACTCTCTGCCGCCCGTAGCCATTTTTGTTCATCCAGCTGGGCCTACAGCATGTCATCGCAATCGCATCATCGTTGCAAAGCAAGCATGTAAAGACCGGGGAGGATGAATGAGAAAGAACTAACCCCGAGTTGGGTAATACTAGACGAAGCCGGCTATAGGAGAGGGTGTACAGAAGGACTTGAACTCGTACTGAGAGCTCGGATCTGAGAGAGCGTGGGAGTGGAGGCCATATCGATGAGGCCGTCGCCAATCTAGAACCGGACATGTTTCTTGCCTCCTCCCACCTTCATAACCGCTTTCGGATCAAGGAGGTGCTGCTTTGAATTGTACTCTGCCCCCTGGATCTCCTTTACCATGGAGATGTATCCTTCCACCCTATCCTTCGCGTGGTTGTTTCAATGCCCATCGTCACCCTTCTCCTGATGGGCCAAACAGTATGATGTGAACTCGGAGATCTCTTCACCATCATGCTTTTCTGTCTGCAATAGAAAGTAATAAGATTCATAAAGGGGACGCCCATGCATAAAGAAGAACTTGATGGGAAGAAACAGAAGCTATTGCATACCCATCTTTTCTGGAAACCCGTCAAGGAGAGGTTCCCCTGACGGTATGCTGCGCCACCCATCAACAATCGCCTTTTCCGGGCTTCTTCGTGTTTCGCCTCCCACTCGGGAGTGCACCACTTGTCCATGATCTGCGCCCAGCACGGAAGGAAGTTAGTGCACCACCCCAGAACCACGTAAATAAACAAATACATCATATGAAGAAGAAATTAAGTTAGTCATCTATGGAATAATTAGCATTAATGTTACTTACCGACAAGTATTGCTCCCGTGTCAGATATGTGGTCCTAGCATCTTTCTTATTCATCTTCTGTCCAAGGTGTTCCGCGTGACATTTGATCACGGTCTAAACGCGCGCCTCATAGTGCATATCATCGACAAGTTTCTTGGCAGTCGTCTCCACGACCAGGTTTGCTTGATCCTAGAAACCGTCGATGGATTTAAAGAAATCCTACAATCATGCATATAGTCACAACAGATCAAGTCATGAATTAAATAATTTCTAAGCTTTTAGTATTGACTAATGCAGTGTCAAAGATACTTACCCAGACTTCACCCTTCACCCCCTCGGCTTTGTTGGGAAACACCCTTTGCTCCTGGCCCAGGGCATCCGGCGTGCCTTGATAGTGGGCCCATGTCCATGCTGGCTCCTCTATTCCCTTCAAAGAAACCAAGCCAGGGAATTTTTCCTTAACCAGAAGTCCAATGATGCCATTGACATGTCATGAGTGCTCGCCCGCTCCAACCAGAATCCAATGCCTGCACAATGGAAAGCCCAGTCGTTTTTATGTGTTGAAATATTGAAGGTACATAAGCTACTAATTTGTAAGAGTCAAGAGAGCCATTTACCTATCTCCTTGTGGTTGAATGAGAGGCCGTTTATTATATGGTACTGGTCGCTTCGGAAGTCCCGAAGGACCATGCAACCACACTTTTGTAACCAAAGAGCTGGAGGGCGCCCCCTGCTCATCCTCCTTAGCCTCCTCCTTATCATCATCCTCATCCCTAGATGGATCCGGCCGCAACTATGGAGACGGAAACACCGGCTCCTCCTCCTCCCCCTTCTCCTCCTCAGACTCGGCATCCACAAAAGCTAGGGGTATAGAACTAGTAGAGGAAGACCAACCACGTCCTCTACCCCCATCTCTGCCTGTCGACCTTCCTCTTGGAGGTCTTCCCCGGCCTCTCCTTACGGATCCTTCACCTTCTTCCGCGCCTTTCCCTTTGACGAGCTTAGCAATGCTTTTGTATATACTCTTTAAAGCTCGGTTGAGGCCTCTGCCGGTTGATGTCTACTACACAACTTGTTCTTCTAGACTCGTGTTGGGCCTCCAAGCACAGAGGTTTGTAGGACAATAGAATTTTTCCCTCAAGTGGATGACCTAAGGTTTATCAATCTGTGGGAGGTGTAGGATGAAGATGGTCTCTCTCAAACAACCCTGCAACCAAATAACAAAGAGTCTCTTGTGTCCCGAACACACCCAATACAATGGTAAATTGTATAGGTGCACTAGTTCTGCGAAGAGATGATGATAAAAGTGTAGTATGGATAGTAAATATAGGTTTTTGTAATCTGAAAATATAGAAACAGCAAGGTAACTAGTAATAACAGTGAGCACAAATGGTATTGCAATGCTTGAAAATAAGGCCCAGGATTCATACTTTCACTAGTGCGATCTCCCAACATTGTTGACATAGTTGAATCATATGTAAATCCCTCACGTGCGACAAAGAGTTCACTCCAAAGTCACAAATAGCGGAGAACAAACGAAGAAATTGTTGTAGGGTACGAAACCACCTCAAAGTTATCCTCCCCGATCAATCTTATGAGCCATCCCCATTAATTGCCATGAATAGCCCTAGAGTTCGTACTAGAATAACACCTTAAGATGCACATCAACCAAAACCCTAATGTCACCTAGGCACTCCAATGTCACCACGAGTACCCACGGGTTTGATTATACGATATGCATCACACAGTCTCAGATTCATCTATTCAAACCAACACAAAGAACTTCAAAGAGTGCCCCAAAGTTTCTACCAGAAAGTCAACACGAAAACATGTGCCAACCCTTATGCATAAATCCCCAAGGTCACGGAACCCGCAAGTTGATCACCAAAACATACATCAAGTGACTCAAGTGAATATCCCATTGTCACCACAGATATCCATATGCAAGACATACATCATGTGTTCTCATATCCTTAAAGACTCAATCTGATAAGAAAACTTCAAAGGGAAAACTCAATTCATCACAAGAAGAAAGAGAGGGGAAAACTCCATATGATTCATCTATATCAACAAAGCTCGCAATACATCAAGATCGTGCCATCTCAAGAACACGAGAGAGAGAGATCAAACACATAGCTACTGGTACAAACACTCAGCCCCGAGGGTGAACTACTCCCTCCTCGTCATGAAGACCACCGGGATGATGAAGATGGCCTCCGGTGATGCTTTCCCCCCTCCGGCAGGGTGCCGGAAAAGGGCTGTAGATGAGATCGTGGAGGTACAGAGGCTTGCGGTGGCGTAAAAACTCATCTAGGTTAACTTTCGGGGGTTTCCGAATATATATGATTTTTCAGCATTGGAATCACGCGAAGGGGGACCTCAGGGGGCCCACAAAGCACCAGGGCACGCCAGGGGGGTGGCGCGCCCCTGTGCTGTGTGGGGCCCCTGTGGCTCCTCTGGCCTCCTCCCGAAGCTTCGTGGGTTCATTTTCCTGCAGAAAAAATCGTCAAAAAGTTTCGCTGCATTTGGACTTCATTTGATATGGATTTTCTGGAAAACCAAAAACAAGCAGAAAACAGCAACTGGCACTAGGCACTAGGTCAATATGTTAGTCCATGAAAATCATACAAAAGCCATATAAAAGTGTACCAAAACCATACAAAACTATAGTAAACATGGCATGAATACTTCATAAATTATAGATACGTTGGAGACGTATCAGCATCCCCAAGCTTAATTTCTGCTCGTCCTCGAGTAGGTAAATGATAAAAGAAATAATTTATGAAGTGTGAATGCTAGCATAGTGCATAAGCTTGATCAATGATAATTTCAATCACTTTTCCTAGCATCATAACAGCAACTTTCTCTCATAAAAGTCATCATGATAAAGTAGCAATGAAAAACAGAAATTTTGATGTGGAATGCTACCTATCATAATCATCATATAATCTTTTCTTTTATAGCATGGACATTGGACTTGAATGATTCAAAGCAAGATCATTATTATAATAGCAATATTTATTATCATAAAACTTCTCATGAGCAAGTGATAATTCATCACAACAATGAAGTATAAGGCATAAACTTTCTTGGGAACTAACAAACTATTCTAGTCAACAATGCAATTGCAATTCATCATATTTTCAGGACGGTCTCATGTAGGAGCTTTTTAGCAAGTCCACATACTGTGGCACCCCCGACTCAATCGTACACTAATCATACACGCAAACGTGTACGATCAAGCACAGGGACTCACGGGAAGATATCACAACACAACTCTAACACAATTTAAACGGAGGTCCACAATATTACAAACCAGGGATCCGAAGATCCGAATACATAAGTCAGTCATACAAATATTATCTGAGTACAGACATAGTTAAACAAGTTTTGCCTTAAGAAGGCTAGCACAAACAGCGACACTAGATCGAAAGGCGTTGGCCTCCTGCCTGGGAGCCTCCGATCCTACTCCTGGTCATCTGGCTCGATCCAGTAGTAAGTACCCTCTGGACCCTCCTGGTAGTAAGCTCCGGTGGTGGCATCTGGCTCCAGGACTCCATCGTCTGTGGTATCATCAAGGTGGGGTATATGGGGAAAAGAGAAAGTAAAGCAACCGTGAGTACTCATCCGAAGTACTCAGCAAGCAAGGATCTATACTACATATGCAACATTATCAATGGAGAAAGGCTGTATAAGTGGACTGGGCTGCAGAAATGCCAGAATAGAGAGAAGGCCTAGTCCTATCGAAGACTAGCATCTTCAAACATCTTCACCAGGCCATCATCTTGCAGTAGTAGAAGAGAGTAGAATAGCATTTTATTTAGCAAACATGTTGAAGTACAGCTTAAAGATCCTTCCTCGACTCCCAAGCGAGAAAGCGATCCCGAAGCTTCAGTTAAGTAACAAGTATCCAGTTTAAGTAGTAGATCGGGATACACAAACTGAGCGTCCTTTACCGTAGGACCGGCTATCGATAGAAGATTCATCCCTGCAGGGGTGCACTACTGTTACCCAACACGCTCGATCAACTCTGGCCGGACACACTTGCTGGGTAATGCCCGTCCTCGGAAGATCAACACAAAGCAGCGCTCTACCTAGGCTCGGCAGAGAGGTCAGCACGCCGGACTAACCTATGCACCCAGAGGTCTCGAGCCATCGCCCTGGGCACCCTGCGCGTTGCGAGACTGGCCGGGGTACAGGCGCGACACTGAACTCGTCAGTGAAGTATCCAGCCCAATCCCGACAATCAGCCCGCACGGTGAATCGTGACGTCAGACGAGCTTTCGGAGAAACGTACTTCGCAGAGGGTCCCATAACCATTATCCCGCGTGGTGGTAGTGCGTATAGGGCACGTCGACCCACTCAGATCACACACCCAAATCCAATAGGCTCAATTAGTATCACGCGGAGACAATCAGAGTCTCTGATGCTCCGCCACAATGTCACACTCGAGTGCCCTTGCGGCACACCCGAAAATCATAGATCCCCAGCGGGTACCCACCAGGGTGGACCCGCCTGTAACAGAGGTCAAGTAATCGTGTGGTCATAACATCAAGGGGGAAACCCGAGGAATCACCCTCGGAGGATTCCACTCGACGAAATCATCAGGGTGAACGTATGAGGTATCACCCTCGAGGTTCACACTGAGGGTTGCACGACAGAGTCATATCGGAAGTGGAGAAGGAGGAATCACCCTCGATGACCATGACCGAACAGCTACACTGCAGAGTATTCATCGTGAGTGTGTTACGAGGTATCACCCTCGGCACTCGATAATAATTATGCAAAGTCGTACAACTAAGGGGGTGTGAAGTGAGGTGTCGGTCTCTGGTCGACGATCACGTTGATCGGGTCGTCGATGATCAAGCAGGGGCAACAAGGGAAAAGTGGTGGGGTCACTGATGGTTCATTCCAACCTAAACTAAACAGTTTATCATAGGCAGGTAAGGTAGCAATGAACAGGTTACAACAGCAGGCTATGCATCAGAATAGAAGCATACATTAACAGTAGCAAAATCTAATGCAAGCAGGAGAATAGAATGGGCGATATCTGGAATGCTCAAGGGGGGGGGCTTGCCTGGTTGCTCTGGCAAGAGAGAGGGGTCGTCAACGGGCTGCTCGTCGGTAGAGTAGTCGTATCCTGGTGCAGCGCCTTCGGTCTCAGCGTCTATCGAGAGAGAGAAGGAGGGGGAGAGAAACATTAAATTCACGGCAATAATGCAAACAATATGTATGACATGCCTAAATGATATGCCGGGGTGTTCTACTGCCTAACTAAATGATTTAGTTAATTTAGGAGTTTATTTGGATTTATTTAATTAAAGTTGGACACTATTCATTTACTGAAAACAGTCTAAAAGTTCAATGTTCTGATAGCTGCGGGCGTCTGACGGGAATACGGAGGACGTATTTGGGTTCGTATCGAAATTCTGAGCAAGTTTCATATATAAATTATTTTCATTGGAGTTACGGTTTATTTAATATGATTTTCTAAAGTTTTTATTAATTTCTGGAATTTATTTAATTATTTAAATCAACATTATCTGAAACAGTGTTGCGATGACATCAGCATGACCTAAGCATGACGTCAGCGGTCAACTCTGGCTAACCAGAGTCAAACCTGACAGGTGGGACCCACATGTCATACACTGTGGCCTAATCAGAGAGGTTAATTTAATCATTTGAGTTAATTAACAGGTGGGGCCCAGCAGTCAGTGACTGATTAGTATTTAATTAACTAATTAACAGATTTTCTCTTTATTTAAATTCAATTAAGCGACCGGGCCTCACATGTTAGTGAGACAGGGTGGCCACGTCAGCGTTGACCCCGGTCAGCGGGGTCAACGGGGCCCGCGGGGCCCCACAGTCAGTGGCACAGGGCGGGGCCCGCCAGTGCCACGTCGGCGGTGGCCGGCGACGCGCCGGAGTAGCTCCGGCGAGCCAAAATGCGGCGGCGCGAGTCGGGCCTGGCTCGGGTTTTGCCTATGGTGGGTCTCAGGGGCTGGGGTAGGTTGCGTTCGACGCGGGTCGTCGTCGCGCGTCGAATGGCGGCGGTGCGGGGTGCTGGGGAGGCCGGAGCTGAGCGCCAGGAGCTCGTCAGCGGCGAGGTTCTCGGGCGAGCTACGGGATCGACCAAACGGCGCGCGTCCAAGCATTGTGAGGAGCTAGGCGGGGTCTATGCGACGCGGCGAAGCAGATGGGCAGCAGCACATGACCAAATGGTCGCCGTGGCCACGCCGGCGACGAGGCCAGGCGGCGGAGGGTTCGGCCGAACACGGAGCGGCGGCTACGGTACGCTAGCGAGCTAATGGAGAGGGGGAGGAGGAGCAGGAGCTCACAGTGGGGCGTAGCCGTTCAAAGTGGGCTCGAGGAAGGCCTGGAGTAGCCGGAATCGACGGCGAACGGTGGCGGGGATCCGAGGAAGAAGATGACGCAGGCCGGCGATGCAGAGGCGTTCGGCTTCGGTTCGTCAGCGCAGGAGGCGTAGAGGAGCACGGCGGAGCTCGTGGGCACGTCGCAGTGGCGAGGCAGAGGCGGTGGCTACGCGGGCGATGGAGCAATGGCGATGGCTGCGTCGGCCATGGCGGCAAGCGAGCGAGGGAGGGGAAAGAGTGGGGCGAGGGAGGCACCAGAGGGCTGCGGGGCTTGCCCTTATCCTCGCGGCGGGCGCGGCGCGTTGTCGAGCAGGGGGAGAGGGGGGCCGGGTGCGTGCGTGCGGCGCGCGCAGGGTGTTTGACAGCGAGGCGAGGAGCAGTGCGAGAGGTGGGGGACGGTGCGAGGACGGGCTGGGCCGGCGCTGTAGCAAGCAGGCCGAGTGTACAGTAGATCATTTAGGCCTTTTCCTTTTTCTCTTTTATGTTTCTTTTTCTTCTCTGTTCTGTTAATTGTTTAGGCCCCAAATGGATTTTGTAAAAAGTGTGAGCTAGTCCTTAAATACCAGTGCACTATACCCTAACACCAAAAACTAGTTTGGTCAAAACATCATTTCATATTCGATCTAGATTAATTAAAAGGCTTGTAAATATTATTTTCAGCCACTGTTAAAAGAGGTTTGGGTCACCTAATTAATTTATTAAATGTTGATTACAATTTAAGAATGGTCTCTGCAATATTTGTTATTTACTGAACATTTTAGTTTTTATGTTGGACAACTTTTATATTTCACTTTCATTTAAATTTGAATTTGACTTAGGAGTTGAAATGCAATATGATGCAAATGATGATTATGCACTGTTTATCATGCTAACATGTCATTATCAAAAGTGATTACTGTTGCTAATCACCGGGGGTGTTACAATTCTCCTCATCTATTAAGAATTCTCGTCCCGAGAATTAAGAGGAAGACTGAAAGAAAGAGGGGTATTCTTCGCGAAGACGATCCTCGCGTTCCCAAGTGGCCTCATCTTCAGAATGATTTGACCACTGAACCTTGAGGAATTTGATTGACTTTTGACGAGTCCGACGTTCAGTTTCATCAAGAACACGGATGGGATATTCTGGATAAGGCAGATCTTCTCGTAATTCAAGCACTTCGTGATCCACAGCTCGAATAGGATCCTTGAAGCAGCGAGGGAGTTGGGATACATGAAAAACATCATGTACTTGAGAAAGATTAGGCGGCAATTGCAATTGATATGCCACCTCTCCTCGACGGGCAAGAATACGGAACGGGCCAATGTAGCGAGGAGCTAACTTGCCTTTGATTCCGAACCTATGAGTGCCTTTCAACGGAGTGACGCAGAGGTAAGCTTGCTCGCCAGGTTGATAGACTATTTCCTGGTGCTTTCGGTCATAATTGCTCTTCTGACGAGACTGAGCAGTTTTCAAATGTTCACGGACAATACGGACTTGATCTTCTGCTTGCTGAATAATGTCCGGTCCGACGAGTGAGCGTTCCCCAGTTTCTGACCAATTCAGAGGGGTTCGACACTTACGACCGTATAGAACTTCAAACGGTGCCATCTTCAGACTAGCTTGATAGCTATTGTTGTAAGAGAATTCGGCATACGGGAGAGATTCCTCCCACTTCTTACCGAAGGAGATGACGCAAGCTCGAAGCATATCTTCGAGCACTTGATTAACTCGTTCAACTTGACCCTATGACTGAGGGTGAAAAGCGGTGCTAAAAGACAGATGTGTTCCCATAGCTTCTTGGAAACTATTCCAGAATCTGGAGGTGAAGAGGCTGCCACGATCAGAACTGATCTCCAATGGAACACCATGGAGTGACACAATTCGGGAAACATACAAGTCTGCTAACTGGCTAGCAGTGATTGTCTCTTTAACTGGCAGAAAGTGGGCAACCTTAGAGAATCGGTCAATGACGACAAATATAGCATCATTACCCTTCTGGGATTTGGGAAAACCAGTAATGAAATCCATTTGGACCTTGTCCCATTTCCATTTAGGAATTGTAAGGGGTTGCAGAGTTCCTGCGGGCCTTTGATGTTGAGCTTTAACGCGGCGGCAAACGTCACACTCAGAAACATAACGAGCAATGTCTCGCTTCATATTAGGCCACCAGTATCTCTGACAAATGTCACGGTACATCTTTGTGCTACCAGGATGAATTGACAGAGGAGTGTCATGAGCTTCCATCATAACGTGTTCCCTCTCATCTTTGAACTTAGGTACGAAGAGACTGTGTTGGAAAAATAGGATCCCATCATTATCAAGATGGAACTCCGACGGTTTTCCTTTTTCAAGCTACCGCTTGATCCTTTCAACTTCAGAGTCATACCGTTGCATAGTTTTGATGCTGTGTTCTAAATCTGGTTCGACAACGAGGGTATTGAGATAACCCTATGGAACAATATGGAGGTTCAATTTACGAAACTCTTCATAAAGAAGAGGTTGTGATTCCTGAACCATATGGTTGCTGCAATAAGCCTTACGGCTCAACGCATCGGCCATTACATTTGCCTTGCCAGGGGTGTATGAGATATTCATATCATAATCGGCAATTGTCTTGAGCCATCTTTGTTGACGAAGGTTCAGATCCGGTTGAGTATATAAATACTTCAAACTTTGATGATCCGTATATATCTCGCAACGGTTACCGAGAAGGTAATGTCGCCATAGCTTCAGGGCATAAATAACCGCAGAAAGTTCGAGATCGTGCACTGGGTAATTTTCTTCGTGAGGACGCAATTGTCGGGAGGCATAAGCAATCACTTTGCGTTCTTGCATGAGGACACAGCCTAATCCTTGACGGGAGGCATCGCAGTATATCACGAAATCCTTTTGGGAATCCGGGGGTGCTAATATTGGTGCAGATGTCAATTTATCTTTTAGTGTTTGAATGCTTTCTTGACATTTTTCTGTCCACTCAAATTTAACACCTTTGTGAAGCAGATTTGTCAATGGTTTTGCAATCTTGGAAAAGTTCTCAACGAATCGACGGCAATAACTAGCAAGTCCGAGAAAACTTCTGATTTGCTTGACATTTTTCGGTGGAGTCCAGTCAAGAATAGCCTGAACTCGTTCGGGGTTAACAGCAATTCCATCCTTGGAAATTACATGACCAAGGTAAGTTACTTCAGAAAGCCAAAATTCACATTTGGAATACTTGGCATACAACTGGTGTTCTCGAAGCCTTTCTAGTACCAAACGGAGGTGTTCAGCATGTTCTTCTTTATTCTTAGAATAGATAAGGATATCATCCAAATAAACCACGACGAATTTGTCGAGGTAATCCATGAATATATAATTCATCAGACGGGAGAAAGTTGCTGGAGCATTCGTTAGGCCAAATGACATGACGGTGTATTCATAAGAGCCATATCGAGTGACGAATGCAGTCTTGGGAATATCCTCTTCACGGACACGGATCTGGTGATAACCCAACCTCAGGTCAAGTTTAGAGAACACCGACGATCCAGCGAGTTGATCATAAAGATCATTGATCCGGGGCAGTGGGTATTTATTCTAGATTGTGGCTTGGTTAATGGGCCGATAATCCTGAACCAAACGGTTAGTTCCATCCTTCTTCTTAACGAAGAGTGAAGGTGCTCCCCAAGCAGAGGAACTGGGGCGGATGAAACCACTCTTAAGTGACTTGTCGATTTCTTCCTTAAGCTCGAGTAGGTGATGCGGAGGCATCTTATAAGGTCGCTTGGCAATAGGGACGGTGCCAGGCTTCAAGTCAATGACAAACTCAACAGCTCTAGCCGGGGGTATTCCTGGAAGTTCTTCTGGAAAGACATCTGGAAAATCTCGAACGACAGGAACGTTCTCGATCCCTTCCAGAGGTGAGGCGTTCAAAGCATTCAGAGCATATATCTGAGCTTCAGCGTCCCGAGTAATGCGGGCGGTATAATTCACTACCTCATCGGTGGGGTGAAGAAGTTGGACGACTTTAGTGGCACAATTGATCGAAGCAATGTGAGCTTTCAACCAATCCATTCCAAGTATGAGGTCTATGGTGGAAGACTTCAAGATAATAGGTGAGGCAAGGAATTCCAATCCTTTAATTTCGACGGTAACGTCAGGTGCTATTACGTCAGCATGACAGTGACCTCCGGGAGTTTTAATGACTAACGGAGTATGCATTTTCTCATATCGAATGCCATGCAATAATGCAAATTTTCCAGAGATGAATGAATGTGATGCTCCTGAATCAAATAAAACAGAAGCAGGTACTGAGTTAACAAGAAGGGTACCCATCACAGTAGCAGGTTGATCCTGGACTTCTTCAATGTCAATGTTGTAGGCGTGTCCACGACCATGTGCAGCAGACCCAGTATTATAGTTGCGGGTCTGATTGTTGCCACGACCATTGCCACGGCCAGTACGGGGAAAGGCTAACTGATTCTGATTCTGGCGGCAGTCTTTAGCCTGGTGTCCTGGTTTGAGGCACTTGAAGCATAGACCATCTTCAGGACGAAGAGGAGCATTGTTTTGAATAGCTTGAGTTTTTGGCTGCCTCGGCGGTGGAGGAGGCAGACGTGGTGCAGCATAGTTGTTCTTTGGCGCAGAGGTATTGGAACGGAATGCATTGTTGGGGATCCAAACTCGACGCTTTGATGCTGAGCCCGAAGATGAGCCAGCATCACGATAGCGCTTCTGCGAGTCCTTGTATTCCATCTGAGCGGTCTCAACAAGAATAGCCTTGTTCGTCAGAGTTGAAAAGTCATTGAAGTCTTGAGCAGCTAGTGCAAGCTTGAGGTCGGGGTGTAGTCCATTACGGAACTTCTCTTGTCTGCGAGCATCTGTGGCGAAGTCTTCTTCGGCATAGCGGGAGAGGTCTAGAAATTCCCGCTGATAAGCTTCGACGGTCTTATTGCCCTGAGTGAGGTTACGGAACTGGGTCTTCATGCGTTCCATAATTGCTTGAGGGATGTAACGTGTACGGAAAGCAGCCTGGAACTCATACCAGGTGATGACTGTTCCAACTGGCAGAGTACGCTTGTGTGTGTCCCACCATTGAGCTGCGGGGCCCTTTAAGAAAAAGGCCACGAAGTTGACATAGTTGGCAAGGGCGACATTAGCTGACTCCATCTCGTGAGTGATGTCGCGGAGCTAGTCATCGGCATCCAGGGGCTTGTCAGAGTTGCGGAACTGCGTTGGGTTGAGTCGCGTAAACTCTGTCAAAGTTATTGAAGCTGGGTTCTGGTTCTGGTTGTTCTGATGCGGAAACTGAGCCATGATTCCAACCATGAACTGGCGGTTGAGCTCAAACTGTTGCATCATAGCCGCCATATAGTCTGGCGGTGGTGGGCGTTCAGGGGCACGACCACGACCACGACCACCTGGTCTAACCATCCTGCTAAGTATCAACAGGGGGTAGTTTAGTAAAAGCAATTGCAAGCGTTTAGTGACAAACATGATGTAACTCGACAACAATTTAAGTAGTGTAACAGATACATAACAGTAGTCGATTAAGACGTACAGATCCATACACAGAGTCGGGTACATACGGACAGCATAACGGCGCAAATTGAAAAACTAGAGACACACTAGGCGACACGCAGGCACGCGGTAAGGAAGTACACAACGTGACATAGCAAAGGCTACATCAGCGTCGGAGAAAACCACTGAAACGGGGTAACTGCAAGTGCGGACGACAAATATTCGTCGCGGCAGGATCCTGTGCTCCATGTGCACTCTGATGCAGAACCCGGTCTCAAACTGTAAGAAGAGGTCCACGTGCAGGCGTGTGACCTCCCACTGCAGGCCAATCAATACCTGGTGGCACCTCGGTCCTGCGTGGGTAAAGAATATACTCCGGATGTATCCCTGCACGAACAGCTGGTAGCAACTGTGTCATAGCCTCGTAGTAGCGTGCTCGAGTGGCGAACAACTCGACGGCAAGAGCCCGAACAGTGCGATCCAGAGCCTGAGTGCACTGAATCAGAACCTGCGGGTCGTAGCGTCGAGACTCGTACGGGGCACAGATAGCTGTGTAGTATCCAGTAGCATCTCCAACAGGTGCATACGGAATGTACCGAAACACAGTATCATCCAAGTTAGCATTGTGCTCTCCTCGGAGACGTACGACAGCAGAGTAGGCGGCATCATGGACTGCCATCTCAATCGTCACGCCTAATCCGTGAAAAAGGTGTAGCTCGGTGTCTGAGTTGTTCTGCTGATCGTAAATCCGAACTTCAGCATAGTACTATTCCTGGTTGAACTCGCGGTAAACCTCATAAACCAAGTACTCAGGATACCAACGGTAGCCAAGTCTGGTCATGAGAGCGATCAGGACAGCTGGAAACCCAGGGGTATTACGAGCCCAAGTGCGAAGCACAAGCTGTGTCGTAGGATGTGGTGGAAACAAACGGTCCATCTGAAACAGAGGAAATTCAGATTTGTCAAATGACAGTGAGAAGTTTAACACAACTCGGAGAGAAAGGTTAAACAAAACAATGGAAAGGAAAATGATTATCAGACTAATCAGATCAATGACAGGGAAATCGCACAGATATCCAGCTCTCCGGGTAGATGGGTTTTACGAGATCCTAAGTGTCGGCGTTAGTAAAATTTATTTAACCCGAGTAGAAGAGAGATCAGAGTCCCAGAGTATAGACGAGGAATAAAAGATCCTAATACCACCCAGTTGGCGACGTGGGCCCGTAAGCCACATAGCCAATTTAGTAAATTAGTTTTTCGGTTTCTAGACTCAACTTCGGGGAAGGAATTGGAGGGGGCTTCCTACAGGCAGTCGGCTCTGATAACAACTTGTGGCGCCCCCGACTCAATCATACACTAATCATACACGCAAACGTGTACGATCAAGCACAGGGACTCACGGGAAGATATCACAACACAACTCTAACACAATTTAAACGGAGGTCCACAATATTACAAACCAGGGATCCGAAGATCCGAATACATAAGTCAGTCATACAAATATTATCTGAGTACAGACGTAGTTAAACAAGTTTTGCCTTAAGAAGGCTAGCACAAACAGCGACACTAGATCGAAAGGCGTTGGCCTCCTGCCTGGGAGCCTCCGATCCTACTCCTGGTCATCTGGCTCGATCCAGTAGTAAGTACCCTCTGGACCCTCCTGGTAGTAAGCTCCGGTGGTGGCATCTAGCTCCAGGACTCCATCGTCTGTGGTATCATCAAGGTGGGGTATATGGGGAAAAGAGAAAGTAAAGCAACCGTGAGTACTCATCCGAAGTACTCAGCAAGCAAGGATCTATACTACATATGCAACATTATCAATGGAGAAAGGCTGTATAAGTGGACTGGGCTGCAGAAATGCCAGAATAGAGAGAAGGCCTAGTCCTATCGAAGACTAGCATCTTCAAACATCTTCACCAGGCCATCATCTTGCAGCAGTAGAAGAGAGTAGAATAGCATTTTATTTAGCAAACATGTTGAAGTACAGCTTAAAGATCCTTCCTCGACTCCCAAGCGAGAAAGCGATCCCGAAGCTTCAGTTAAGTAACAAGTATCCAGTTTAAGTAGTAGATCGGGATACACAAACTGAGCGTCCTTTACCGTAGGACCGGCTATCGATAGAAGATTCATCCCTGCAGGGGTGCACTACTATTACCCAACACGCTCGATCAACTCTGGCCGGACACACTTGCTGGGTAATGCCCGTCCTCGGAAGATCAACACAAAGCAGCGCTCTACCTAGGCTCGGCAGAGAGGTCAGCACGCCGGACTAACCTATGCACCCAGAGGTCTCGGGCCATCGCCCTGGGCACCCTGCGCGTTGCGAGACTGGCCGGGGTGCAGGCGCGACACTGAACTCGTCAGTGAAGTATCCAGCCCAATCCCGACAATCAGCCCGCACGGTGAATCGTGACGTCAGACGAGCTTTCACAGAAACGTACTTCGCAGAGGGTCCCATAACCATTATCCCGCGTGGTGGTAGTGCGTATAGGGCACGTCGACCCACTCAGATCACACACCCAAATCCAATAGGCTCAATTAGTATCACGCGGAGACAATCAGAGTCTCTAATGCTCCGCCACAATGTCACACTCGAGTGCCCTTCCGGCACACCCGAAAATCATAGATCCCCAGCGGGTACCCACCAGGGTGGACCCGCCTGTAACAGAGGTCAAGTAATCATGTGGTCATAACATCAAGGGGGAAACCCGAGGAATCACCCTCGGAGGATTCCACTCGACGAAATCATCAGGGTGAACGTATGAGGTATCACCCTCGAGGTTCACACTAAGGGTTGCATGACAGAGTCGTATCGGAAGTGGAGAAGGAGGAATCACCCTCGATGACCACGACCGAACAGCTACACTACAGAGTATTCATCGTGAGTGTGTTACGAGGTATCACCCTCGGCACTCGATAATAATTATACAGAGTCGTACAACTAAGGGGGTGTGAAGTGAGGTGTCGGTCTCTGGTCGACGATAACGTTGATCACACTCGAGTGCCCTTCCGGCACACCCGAAAATCATAGATCCCCAGCGGGTACCCACCAGGGTGGACCCGCCTGTAACAGAGGTCAAGTAATCGTGTGGTCATAACATCAAGGGGGAAACCCGAGGAATCACCCTCGGAGGATTCCACACGACGAAATCATCAGGGTGAACGTATGAGGTATCACCCTCGAGGTTCACACTGAGGGTTGCACTACAGAGTCGTATCGGAAGTGGAGAAGGAGGAATCACCCTCGATGACCACGACCGAACAGCTACACTGCAGAGTATTCATCGTGAGTGTGTTACGAGGTATCACCCTCAGCACTCGATAATAATTATGCAGAGTCGTACAACTAAGGGGGTGTGAAATGAGGTGTCGGTCTCTGGTCGACGATCACGTTGATCGGGTCGTCGATGATCAAGCAGGGGCAACAAGGGAAAAGTGGTGGGGTCACTGATGGTTCATTCCAACCTAAACTAAACAGTTTATCATAGGCAGGTAAGGTAGCAATGAACAGGTTACAACAACAGGCTATGCATCAGAATACGAGCATACATTAACAGTAGCAAAATCTAATGCAAGCAGCAGAATAGAATGGGCGATATCTGGAATGCACAAGGGGGGGGGCTTGCCTGGTTGCTCTGGCAAGAGAGAGGGGTCGTCAACGGGCTGCTCGTCGGTAGAGTAGTCGTATCCTGGTGCAGCGCCATCGGTCTCAGCGTCTATCGAGAGAGAGGAGGAGGGGGAGAGAAACAATAAATTCACGGCAATAATGCAAACAATATGTATGACATGCCTAAATGATATGCCGGGGTGTTCTACTGCCTAACTAAATGATTTAGTTAATTTAGGAATTTATTTGGATTTATTTAATTAAAGTTGGACACTATTCATTTACTGAAAACGGTCTAAAAGTTCAATGTTCTTATAGCTGCGGGCGTCTGACGGGAATACGGAGGACGTATTCGGGTTCGTATCGAAATTCTGAGCAAGTTTCATATATAAATCATTTTCATCGGAGTTACGGTTTATTTAATATGATTTTCTAAAGTTTTTATTAATTTCTGGAATTTATTTAATTATTTAAATCAACATTATCCGAAACAGTGTTGCGATGACATCAGCATGACCTAAGCATGACGTCAGCGGTCAACTCTGGCTAACCAGAGTCAAACCTGACAGGTGGGACCCACATGTCATACACTGTGGCCTAATCAGAGAGGTTAATTTAATCATTTGAGTTAATTAACAGGTGGGGCCCAGCAGTCAGTGACTGATTAGTATTTAATTAACAGATTTTCTATTTATTTAAATTCAATTAAGCGACCGAGCCCCACATGTCAGTGAGACAGGGCGGCCACGTCAGCGTTGACCCCGGTCAGCGGGGTCAACGGGGCCCGCGGGGCCCCACAGTCAGTGGCACAGGGCGGGGCCCGCCAGTGCCACGTCGGCGGTGGCCGGCGACGCGCCGGAGTAGCTCCGGCGAGCCGAAACATGACGGCGTGAGTCGGGCCTGGCTCGGGTTTTGCCTATGGTGGGTCTCAGGGGCTGGGGTAGGTTGCGTTCGACGCGGCTCGTCGTCGCGCGTCGAATGGCGGCGGTGCGCGGTGCTGGGGAGGCCGGAGCTGAGCGCCAGGAGCTCGTCGGCGGCGAGGTTCTCGGGCGAGCTACGGGATCGACCAAACGGCGCGCGTCCAAGCGTTGTGAGGAGCTAGGCGGGGTCTATGCGACGCGGCGAAGCAGATGGGCAGCAGCACATGACCAAATGGTCGCCGTGGCCACGCCGGCGACGAGGCCAGGCGGCGGAGGGTTCGGCCGAACGCGGAGCGGCGGCTACGGTACGCTAGCGAGCTAATGGAGAGGGGGAGGAGGAGCAGGAGCTCACAGTGGGGCGTAGCCGTTCAAAGTGGGCTCGGGGAAGGCCTGGAGTAGCCGGAATCGACGGCGAACGGTGGCGGGGATCCGAGGAAGAAGACGACGCAGGCCGGCGATGCAGAGGCGTTCGGCTTCGGTTCGTCAGCGCAGGAGGCGTAGAGGAGCACGGCGGAGCTCGTGGGCACGTCGCAGTGGCGAGGCAGAGGCGGTGGCTACGCGGGCGATGGAGCAATGGCGATGGCTGCGTCGGCCATGGCCGCAAGCGAGCGAGGGAGGGGAAAGAGTGGGGCGAGGGAGGCACCAGAGGGCTGCGGGGCTTGTCCTTATCCTCGCGGCGGGCGCGGCGCGTTGTCGAGCAGGGGGAGAGGGGGGCCGGGTGCGTGCGTCCGGCGCGCGCAGGGTGTTCGACAGCGAGGCGAGGAGCAGTGCGAGAGGTGGGGGACGGTGCGAGGATGGGCTGGGCCGGCGCTGTAGCAAGCAGGCCGAGTGTACAGTAGATCTTTTAAGCCTTTTCCTTTTTCTCTTTTCTGTTTCTTTTTCTTCTCTGTTCTGTTAATTGTTTAGGCCCCAAATGGATTTTGTAAAAAGTGTGAGCTAGTCCTTAAATACCAGTGCACTATACCCTAACACCAAAAACTAGTTTGGGCAAAACATCATTTCATATTCGATCTAGATTAATTAAAAGGCTTGTAAATATTATTTTCAGCCACTGTTAAAAGAGGTTTGGGTCACCTAATTAATTTATTAAATGTTGATTACAATTTTAGAATGGTCTCTGCAATATTTTTTATTTACTGAACATTTTAGTTTTTATGTTGGACAACTTTTATATTTCACTTTCATTTAAATTTGAATTTGACTTAGGAGTTGAAATGCAATATGATGCAAATGATGATTATGCACTGTTTATCATGCTAACATGTCATTATCAAAAGTGATTACTGTTGCTAATCACCGGGGGTGTTACACATACTCAACCATCATATAGTCTTCTATGATTGCTAACACTCACGACATATATATGGAGCAAAAGTTTCAGCCAGACAGATAGAAATATAGGGGCTAGTGATTTCGCCTCCCAACTTATTCACCTCAAGGGTGATGTCAACAATAATAACTCATCATCACTCATATCCAACTGGATATATGTGCCTAGATCTTTCCCCACCACGTGATGCTTGCAAAAGAGAAAAATAAAAAGGAAATAGAGGAGAACACTATTGACTCTTGCATAAAAAGTAAATACATAAAAGTAAATACATAAAAGTGAAAGATAGGCCCTTCGCAGAGGGAAGCAGAGGTTGTCATGCACTTTTTATTGTTGGATGCACAAGCTCTTAATGCAAAGGATTGTCACGTTATATTGCCCCTTGTGATAGCAACCTTTATTATGCAGTCCGTCGCTTTTATTTCTTTACCATCACAAGTTCGTACAATGCTTATTTTCCCTTGCAATAAAAGATCATACATATTTTAGGAGCAATTTTTATTGCTTTTTGCACCAATGACAACTTACTTGAAGGATCTTATTCAATCCATGGGTAGATATAGTGGACTCTCATGACATGAAACTAGGTTTAAGGGTTTTTGGATGCACAAGTAGTATCTCTACTTGGTGCGAATTTTTGGCTAGCAAAGATATTGAGCAAGCACCACATGTTGGAGGATCTATAACAATATAACTTCTATATGAATATGAACAAACATAATTAATTACATTATCTTCCTTGTCCAACGTCAACAATTTGACATAAAATACTTAATGGGGGCTCACAATCATAAAAGATGTCCAAGATAGTATATTTGCATGTGAATCTTCTCTTCCCTTATTAACTTTTTCATGAATTGCATCATTGACTAATGCTATGCTTGTTAACCTCCAATAAATTTTACCACTTATACTTTTCTTTATGAAATGTCATTACTTTCCATAAGATTAGCATATGATCTCTTTCATTATTTTTATTGCAAGGAATCACACTTATCATATCCAATGATCTAATTGAAAGTTTTTGTTATATCCCTCTCAAATATTCATCACCTTGGGACCAAATTCATATCTTGTGCAAATTACCAATACTATTATTAACTCTCAAAAAGATATAAGTGAAGCATGAGAATTAATGACAAACTACTCCAAAATATATAATCGAAGATCAAAGAGTAGTGAAACAATTAAGTAGCTATGTGAGGACTTTCTCTCATTAAAAAAAGTTTCGGACATTGATATTTTATTCAAACAGCAAGCAAAACAAAGACACAACCAAGTATAGCACACATTATGTGAACAAGTAAACACTTGGGTTCAATCGAGACTAACCGATAGTTGATGAAGAAAAGTGATGGGATGCCTACCAGGGCATCCCCAAGCTTGAATGCTTGATACATCTTGGAATATTAACTTGGGGAGCCTTGGGCATCCCCAAGCTTGAACTCTTGTGTCTCGTTAATTGTTCTCATATAGTAGTTTCCCTAAGTTTCAAAAACTTCATCCACACAAAACTTGACAAGAACATGTGAGATATGTTAGTATAAATCAACTCAAAACCTCGACATTCTCTACTGTAGCAAATCACTAAAATTATTATTAAACATTGCATACTAAATGCCTCTGCATATTTAATACTCCTATCCTCAAATAGAATCATTAAATAAGCCAACACATGCAAACAATGCAAACATAACAGCAATCTGCCTAAACAGGACAGTCTCTAAAGGATAATTAAGAATCCATACTTAGATAACTCAAAAAATTCTGAAAATTTACCACACTGGAAATAATTTATCAAAGTTGACTGTGTCAAAATTTCAAGATTTTATCACATTCTGACATTTCTGGGCAATTTAATCAATAGGAGCAAACTTTCTGTTTTGAAACAGCAACTCATGAACTTGCAAAATAAGCATGGTAAAGGCTATACTTGACAATTTTATTGAAATAAAAGATATAGAGCATGATTATTGATAACAACAAGCAAATCTCAACAAAATAAAATGACGCTCCAAGTAAAACTCATATTATGTGATGAATAAAAATATAGCTCCGAGTGAGGTTACCGATAGTGTTGAAGACGAAAGAGGGGATGCCTTCCGGGGCATCCCCAACCTTAGATGCTTGAGTCTTCCTTGAATATTACCTTTGGGTTCCTTGGGCATCCCCAAGCTTAGGGTATTGCCACTCCTTATTCTCCTCATATAGATATCTCACCCATAACTTGAAAACTTCAATCACACAAAACTTAACGGAACTTCGTGAGATATGTAAGTATGATAAAAATAAATCATCCACTTAGGTACTGTCAAGACAAGATTCATAATTGTTCTCACACAATGACTACTGTACCCTACAATTTCTACAATTTATATTGACCAATATAAGCCATAGAAACTATAAAACAAGCAAACTATGCATTGAAAACAGAATCTGTCAAAAACAGAACAGTCTGTAATGATCTGAACAATGACCATACTTATGTAACTCTAAAAATTCTGAAAAATTAGGAAAACGTAGGCAATTTGTATATGAATCATGTGCAAAAAATTCAGAATTTTTTGACGCTCCAGTTATTTATGGTAATTCCAGAACTGGGCACAAAAGTTTCTGTTTTTGCACAGAA
Source organism: Thinopyrum elongatum (assembly GCA_011799875.1). Lineage (NCBI taxonomy): Eukaryota > Viridiplantae > Streptophyta > Magnoliopsida > Poales > Poaceae > Thinopyrum > Thinopyrum elongatum. The sequence goes on from CM022297.1 coordinate 529,956,454, forward strand.
TCAAGTCAACTATCATCCACACTATCCCAAAGGCTTTACTTGGCACTTTATTGAAACAAAAGCTATAAAACCTGATTACTACAGTAGCTTAATAATGTGAACACACAAAAAAAGTAGGGGTAAATGTTGGGTTGTCTCCCAACAAGTGCTTTCTTTAATGCCTTTTAGCTAGGCATGAAGATTTCAATGATGCTCACATAGAAGTAAAGAATTGAAACGTAAAGGGAGCATCATGAGAAATATATCAAACACATTTAAGCCTAACCCAATTTCTATGCATAGGGATTTTGTGAGCAAATAGTTTATGGGAGCAAGAATCAACTAGCATAGGAAGGCAAAACAAGCATAACTTCAAAACTTTCAACACATAGAGAGGAAACTTGATATTATTGCAACACCTACAAGCATATGATCCTCTCTCATAATAATTTTCAGTAGCATCATGAATGAATTCAACAATATAGCTATCACATAAAGCATTCTTTTCATGATCCACTAGCATAGAATTCTTATAACTCTCCACATAAGCAAATTTATTTTCAACAATAGTGGTGGGAGCAAACTCAACAAAATAACTATCACGTGATACTTGATTGGCATAATCCAATTGAAAATTAAAATCATGATGACAAGTTTCATGGTTATCATTATTCTTTATAGCATACATGTCATCACAATAATCATTATAGATAGCAACTTTGTTGTCATAATCAATTGGAACCTCTTCCAAAATAGTGAAATCATTAAACCCACATTCATCATTGTAATCATCATAAATAGGGGGCATGCAATCATCATAACAAATTTTCACATCAAAACTTGGGGGACTAAAAATATCATCTTCATCAAACATAGCATCCCCAAGCTTGTAGTTTTGCATATCGTTAGCATCATGGATATTCAAAGAATTCATACTAGCAACATTGCAATTATGCTCATCATTCAAAGATTTTATGCCAAATGTTTTATTGAATTCTTCTTCTATCAATTGAGCACAATTATCGGAATCCTTATTTTCATGAAAGACATTATAAAGATGAATTATATGTGGCAACCTTAATTCCATCTTTCTTTCTTTTTGTAGTTTTCTTTTTATAAAACCAAACTAGTGATAAAACAAGAAACTAAAAGATTCGATTGCAAGATATAAAGATAAACCTTCAAGAACTCACCTCCCCGGCAATAGCGCCAGAAAAGAGCTTGATGTCTACTACACAACTTGTTCTTGTAGACTTGAGTTGGGCCTCCAAGCGCAGAGGTTTGTAAGATAGTAGCAATTTTCCCTCAAGTGGATTACCTAAGGTTTATCAATCCGTGGGAGGCGTAGGACGAAGATGGTCTCTCTCAAACAACCCTGCAACCAAATAACAAAGAGTCTATTGTGTCCCCAACACACCCAATACAATGGTAAATTGTATAGGTGCACTAGTTCGGCGAAGAGATGATGATAAAAGTGTAGTATGGATAGTAGATATAGGTTTTGTAATCTGAAAATATAGAAACAGCAAGGTAACTAGTAATAACAGTGAGCACAAATGGTATTGCAATGCTTGAAAATAAGGCCTAGGGTTCATACTTTCACTAGTGCGATCTCCAACATTGTTGACATAGTTGAATCATATGTAAATCCCTCACGTGCGACAAAGAGTTCACTCCAAAGTCACAAATAGCGGAGAACAAATGAAGAAATTGTTGTAGGGTACAAAACCACCTCAAAGTTATCCTTCTCGATCAATCTTATGAGCGATCCCATTTAGTTGTCACGAATAGCCATAGAGTTCATACTAGAATAACCCCTTAAGATACACATCAACCAAAACCCTAATGTCACCTAGGCACTCCAATGTCACCACGAGTACCCACGGGTTTGATTATACGATATGCATCACACAATCTCAGATTCATCTATTCAAACCAACACAAAGAACTTCAAACAGTGCCCCAAAGTTTCTAACAAAAAGTCAAGACGAAAACGTGTGCCAACCCTTATGCATAAATCCCCAAGGTCATGGAACCAAAACATACATCAAGTGACTCAAGTGAATATCCCATTGTCACCACAGATATCCATATGCAAGACATACATCAAGTGTTCTCAAATCCTTAAAGACTCAATCCGATAAGAAAACATCAAAGGGAAAACTCAATTCATCACAAGATGATAGAGAGGGGAAAACTCCATATGATTCATTTATATCAACGAAGCTCGCGATACATCAAGATCGTGCCATCTCAAGAACACGAGAGAGAGAGATCAAACACATAGCTACTGGTACAAACCCTCAGCCCCGAGGGTGAACTACTCCCTCCTCGTCATGAAGACCGCCGAGATGATGAAGATGGCCTCCGGTGATGCCTTCCCCCCTCCGGCAGGGTGCCGGAAAAGGACTGTAGATGAGATCGTGGAGGTACAGAGGCTTGCGGCGGCGTAAAAACTCATCTAGGTTAACTTTCGGGGGTTTCTGAATATATATGATTTTTCAGCGTTGGAATCACGCGAAGGGGGGCCTCAGGGGGCCCACACAGCACCAGGGCGCGCCAGGTGGGTGGCGCACCCCTGTGCTATGTGGGGCCCCTGTGGCTCCTCTGGCCTCCTCCTGAAACTTCGTGGGTTCATTTTCCTCCAGAAAAAATCATCAAAAAGGTTCACTGCATTTGCACTTCATTTGATATGGATTTTCTGGAAAACCAAAAACAAGCAGAAAACAGCAACTGGCACTGGGCACTAGGTCACTATGTTAGTCTATGAAAATCATATAAAAGCCATATAAAAGTACACCAAAACCATACAAAACTATAGTAAACATGGCATGAATACTTCATAAATTATAGATACGTCGGAGACGTATCACCGGTCATGCTTCAATCACCTGCTAGAATGGAGGGGGGAGAATGCCTCACCTTGCAGCTGACAAAGGGAGGAGTCGACGACGGGCGGGGGGGGTGGTGATGCATCTGGATGTCAAGCTCGGTGCCTCTTCTCTATCTTATTTACATGCACACAACTTCATCAAATAACACATTAGAAGAAAAAAATCATTACACAGCACATTAAAGAACATTTTCATCACATTGCACACACACATACAAAAATCTCTCTTTCTATCTTCACTCTTCTCTCTCTCTCTCTCTCTCTCTCTCTTCTTTACATGCACAATTTTTCTTCACATTCATACCAAATAGGCATATCAACATAGCACATTAGCAAAAAATTCTCGCCTATCAAAATTTTCTTCACATATCAACTATGGCAAACATATCAATATAGCACACAGATGTCATTTCTTCTCTCTTCCCTCTTCCCTCTTCTCTCCTTTCTTCTCTCTTCTCTCTGCCCTCTTCCCTCTTCTCTCATTTCTTCTCTTTTCTCTTTTCTCTCTTCTCTCTTCTCTCTTCCCTCTTCTCTCATTTCTTCTCTCTTCTCGCTTATCTGTTCCCTCTTCCCTCTTCTATCATTTCTTCTCATTTCTTGGATAAGGCCTAATCATAGACTCAAGAACACAAATATGATTTTTCAATCCTTTTCTGGCCATTATTTCTTGTACTTGTAGTTCAAATTTGAATTATATCCATTAAATGGCTAGAAACGCACTTCATGACTTAAAAATAGCAAACGAATCTTGAAAAATGCCAAATTTAAACATGTAAGATGTAATGGTGTATGTTGAGTCTAGAAAAAGTTTCAAGGCCAACCGGTGAAGGACCACTCACTTCGCCTTCAAACCTGACGCATTCCTCTCGAAACCACAATTCTTCCTCAGAGATGGTTCCGTTTCTAAGCAGCATGCATCATAACTTTTGTGAAAACTTCTCAAATATTTACCACAGCCTATAGGTGTCATATCATAACACCATGCCAAGATTCATGTTTTTCAGACTTCATTTGCATTTTTTAGAATTAAAAAACCAATAAGCTTGATAATCCACAGGTACAGGGGATCGCATTAGTTTTTTAGGGTAGAGTATTCAACCCAAATTTATTGATTCGACACAAGGGGAGCCAAAGAATATTTGCAAGTATTAGCAGTTGAGTTGACAATTCAACCACACCTGGAGGACTAAATATCTGCAGCAGAGTGATCAGTAGCACAGTAATATGATAGTTTGATAGTAGTAACAAAGTAGCAATAGTAGCAATAAAGGTAACAGTAGCAGTTTTATAGTGATTGTAACAGCAGCAACAACAACGGTAGTAACTTAGCAGGATCAATATGAGAAAATCGTAGGCATTGGATCAGCAATGGATAATTATGTTGGGTGACATTCATCATGTAACAGTCATAACCTAGAGTGACACAGAACTAGCTCCAGTTCATCAATATAATGTAGGCATGTATTCCGTATATAGTCATACGTGCTTATAATAAGAACTTGCATGAAATCTAAGGGATATTAAGGTCTCCTTTTAATAGAGAACCGGAACAAAGCATTAGCACTTAGTGAATACTTGAACTCCTCAAACTATGGTAATCACCGGAAAGAATCCCAATTATTGTCACCTTGGGGTATGCGGATCAAAACACATAATAGGTACATATAACTTGCAAGATCGGATCAAGAACACAAATATATTCATGAAAACATAAAGGGTTCAGATCTAAAATCATGGCACTTGGGCCCTAGTGACAAGCATTAAGCATAGCAAAGTCATAGCAACATCAATCTCAGAACATAGTGGATACTAGGGATCAAGCCTTCACAAAACTGACTCAATTACATGATAAATCTCATCCAACCCATCACCGTCCAGCAAGCCTACAAAGAAATTACTCACTCACGGCGGTGAGCATCATGAAATTGATGATGGAGGATGGTTGATGATGACGACGGTGTCGAATCCCCCTCTCCGGAGCCCCGAACGGACTCCATATCAGCCCTCCTGATGAAGAACACGAAGTAGCGGTGGCTCCGTATCGTAAAACGTGATGATTCTTTCTCCTTTATTTTTTCTGGACGAATAGGTATTTATGGAGTTGGAGTTGGGGCAAACACAGCTGCCAGGGGCCCACAAGCCTGCCAGGCGCACCCTGGGGGGTGGGCGCGCCCCTAGGCTTGTGGCGCCTGGTGGGTCCCCCTCCGGTAAATCTCTTCGCTAGTATTTTTTATATATTCTGAAAATATTCTTCATAAATTTCCTGGTCAATCCGAGAACTTTTATTTCTGCACAAAAACAACACCATGGCAATTCTGCTGAAAACAATGTTAGTTCGGGTTAGTTCCATTCAAATCATGCAAATTAGAGTCCAAAACAAGAGCAAAAGTGTTTGGAAAAGTATATACAGTTGGGATGTATCAACACCCCAATATTAACTCATTGCTTGTCCTCAAGCAATTCAGTTGACAAACTAAAAGTGATAAAGAAAAACTTTTACGAACTCTTTTGTTCTTGTATCTGTATATATGCTTAGCTAGTGTTCAAGTTTTCAGCAAGTATGATGAACTAACCATATAAATGATAACACTTGGGTCTCACATTTACTCATGTTAATAACATAACCAACTAGTGAGCAATAACAATAAATCTCGGATGCCAACAATTTGTCAGAACAACTACGATATAATATGATAACATGGTATCTCGCTAGCCATTTCTGAGACCGCAAAACATAAATGCAGAGCACCTCTGAAGTTCAAGCAGCGACTAAATATTGTAATTCATGGTAGGAGAGATCCAGTCAAGTCACACCCAACATTAAGTATACTCAATGCATAAAAATGACAATAGTGCTCTCCAACTGGTGCTCGAATAAGAAGGTGATGACTCAACAATAAAAGTAAAATAACATAAAAGTAAATGGATAGGCCCTTCATAGAGGGAAGCATTGTGTAGAGGTGCCAGAGCTTGAAGCCTAAAACAGAGATGAATATAATTTTGAGAAGTATGCATTTCCTGTCAACATCACGACCAAGAATTTTCAATGTCTTCCATGCTAAACACATTAGCGGTGTTGGGAAACATTGCATGGAAAACAAAAAAAATTCTAGCACATGCAATGATCTATCCATGGAGATGCATAGCAACGAGGGGGAGAGTGTGTCTACGTACCCTTGTAGACCGTAAGCGGAAGCGTTTCACAACGCAGTTGATGTTGTCGAATTTTCTTCGTGCTCCACCGATCGAGTACCGAACGTACGGCACCTCCGAGTTCTGCACACGTTTAGCTCGGTGACGTCCCTCGCCTTCTTGATCCAGCAAGGTATCGAGGTAGTAGATGAGTTCCGTCAGTACGATGGCGTGGTGATGGTGATGGTGAAGTAATCCTCGCAGGGCTTCCCCTAAGCACCGCGAGAATATGACCGGGGGTGTAAACTGTGGAGGGGGCACCGCACACGGCAAACAATTGATGTTGTGTGTTCTAGGCGCCCCCTCCCCACATATATATAGGTGGGAGGGGAGGAGAGGCAGCCAGGGGGCGCCCCAAGTAGGATCCGAATCCTACTTGGGGTTTCCCCAAGTGGCGCCCCCCCTTTACTTTTCCACCGGAGAAGAAAGGAAGGGGGAAGAGGAGAAGGAAGAGGGGCCGAACCCCCTCTTCTCCTTCTCCTATTCGGCCACCTGCCATAGGGGGGGGCGCCACCCCATGTGGGCTGGTGTGCTCCCCTCTCATGGCCCATATGGCCCATATACCCCCCCAGGGGTTCCGGTAACCCCCCCGGAACACCGACAAATACCCGATACATTCCGGAACACTTCCGGTGTCCGAATACTATCGTCCTATATATCAATCTTTACCTCTCGACCATTTCAAGACTCCTCGTCAAGTCCGTGATCTCATCCGGGACTCCGAACAATATTTGGTCACCAAATCACATAACTCATATAATACTATATCGTCAACGAACGTTACGCGTGCGGACCCTACGGGTTCGAGAACTATCTAGACATGACCGGGACACCTCTCTGGACAATAACCATTAGCGGAACCTAGATGCTCATATTGTCTCCTACATATTCTATGAAGATTTTTATCGGTCGAACCGTTATGACAACATACGTAATTCCCTTTGTCCATCGGTATGTTACTTGCCCGAGATTCAATCGTCGGTATCTTCATACCTAGTTCAATCTCGTTACCGGCAAGTCTCTTTACTCGTTCCATAATACATCACCTCGTGACTAACTCCTTAGTCGTTTGCTTGCAAGCTTATGATGTGCATTACCGAGAGGGCCCAGAGATACCTCTCCGATACTCGGAGTGACAAATCCTAATCTCGATCTGTGCCAACTCAACAGACACCTTCAGAGATACCTGTAGAGCATCTTTATAATCACCCAGTTACATTGTGACGTTTGATAGCACACTAGGCATTCCTCCGGTATCCGGGAGTTGCATAATCTCATAGTCGAAGGAATATGTATTTGACATGAAGAAAGCAATAGCAATAAAACTGAACGATCATTATGCTAAGCTAACGGATGGGTCTTGTCCATCACATCATTCTCCTAATGATGTGATCCTGTTATCAAATGACAACTCATGTCCATGGTTAGGAAACCTTAACCATCTTTGATCAATGAGCTAGTCAAGTAGAGGCTCACTAGGGACACGGTGTTTGTTTATGTATTCACACATGTATTTAAGTTTCCGATCAATACAATTCTAGCATGAATAATAAACCTTTATCATGAATAAGGAAATATAAAATAACAACTTTATTATTGCCTCTAGGACATATTTCCTTCAGTCTCCCACTTGCACTAGAGTCAATAATCTAGTTCACATCGCCATGTGATCAACACCCAAAGGGTTTACTAGAGTCAATAATCTAGTTCACGTCGCCATGTGACTAACACCAATAGTTCACATCTCCATGTGACCAACACCCAAAGGGTTTACTAGAGTAAATAATCTAGTTCACATTGCCATGTGATTAACACCCAAAGAGTACTAAGGTTTGATCATGTTTTGCTTGTGAAAGATGTTTAGTCAACGGGTCTGCCACATTCAGATCCTTTTGCATTTTGCAAATTTCTATGTCTACAATGCTCTGCATGGAGCTACTCTTGCTAATTTGCTCGCACATTCAATATGTATCCAGATTGAGACTTAGAGTCATCTGGATTAGTGTCAAAGCTTGCATCGACGTAACCCTTTACGACGAACTCTTTATCACCTCCATAACCAAGAAACATTTACTTAGTCCTCTTAAGGCACCTAAAGATAATTTTGACCACTGTCCAGTGATCCACTCCTGGATCACTATTGTACCACCTTGCCAAACTCATGGCAAAGTACATAATAGGTCTGGTACACAGCATGGCATACTTTATAGAACCTACGGCTGAGTCATAGGGAATGACTTTCATTCTCTCTCTATCTTCTGCCGTGGTCAGGCTTTGAGTCTTACTCAATTTCACACCTTACAATACAGGCAAGAACTTTTTCTTTGGCTGATCCAATTTGAACTCCTTCAAAATCTTGTCAAGGTATGTACTCATTGAAAGTCTTATCAAGCATCTTGATCTATCTCTATAGATCTTGATGCCCAATATGTAAGCAGCTTCAACCGAGGTCTTTCATTGAAAAATTCTTATTCAAGTATCCTTTCATGCTATCCAGAAATTCTATATCATTTCCAATCAACAATATGTCATCCACATATAATATCAGAAATGCTACAGAGCTCCCACTCACTTTATTGTAAATATAGGTTTCACCGTAAGTCTGTATAAAACCATATGCTTTGGTCACCTTATCAAAGTGTATATTCCAACTCTGAGATGCTTGCACCAGTCAATAGATGGATCACTGGAGCTTGCACACTTTGTTAGCACCTTTAGGATTGACAAAACCTTCTGGTTGCATCATATACAACTCTTCTTTAAAATATCCATTAAGGAATGCAGTTTTGACGTCCATTTGCCAGATTTCATAACCATAAAATGCGGCAATTGCTAACATGATTCTGACAGACTTAAGCATCGCTATGGGTGAGAAAGTCTCATCGTAGTCAACCCCTTGAACTTGTCGAAAACCTTTTGCGACAAGTCGAGCTTTGTAGATAGTGACATTACTATCAGCATCAGTCTTCTTCTTGAAGATCCATTTATTCTCAATGGCTTGCCGATCATCGGGCAAGTCCACCAAAGTCCACACTTTGTTCTCATACATGGATCCTATCTAAGATTTCATGGCCTCATGCCATCTGTCGGAATCTGGGCTCATCATATCTTCTTCATAGTTCGTAGGTTCACCATGGTCTTATAACATGACTTCCAGTACAGGATTACTGTACCACTCTGGTGCGGAACGTGTTCTGGTCGACCTACGAAGTTCTGTAGTAACTTGATCTGAAGTTTCATGATCATCATCATTAGCTTCCTCTCTGGTTGTTGTAGGCATCACAGGAACTATTTTCTGTGATGTGCTACTCTCCAATTCGAGAGAAGGTACAATTACCTCATCAAGTTCTACTTTCCTCCCACTCACTTCTTTCGAAAGAAACTCCTTCTCTAGAAAGGAACCTTTTTTTAGCAACAAAGATCTTGCTTTCGGATCTGTGGTAGAAGGTGTACCCAATAGTCTCTTTTGGGTATCCTATGAAGACGCACTTCTCCGATTAGGGTTCGAGCTTATCTGGCTGAAGCCTTTTGACATAAGCATCGCATCCCCAAACTTTAAGAAACGACAGCTTAGGTTTCTTGCCAAACCATAGTTCATACGGTGTCGTCTCAATGGATTTAGACTATGCCCAATTTAACGTGAATGCGGCTGTCTCTAATGTATAACCCCAAAACGATAGTGGTAAATCGGTAAGAGACATCATAGATCGCACCATATCTAATAAAGTACGGTTACGATGTTCGGACACACCATTACGCTGTGGTGTTCCAGGTGGCGTGAGTTGTGAAACTATTCCACATTGTTTTAAATGAAGGCCAAACTTGTAACTCAAATATTCGCCTCCGTGATCAGATCATAGAAACTTTATTTTCTTGTTACGATGATTCTTCACTTTACTCTGAAATTCTTTGAACTTTTCAAATGTTTCAGACTTGTGTTTCATTAAGTAGATATACCCATATCTGCTCAAATCATCTGTGAAGGTCAGAAAATAACGATACCCGCCGCGTGCCTCAATATTCATCGGACCACATACATCAGTATGTATTATTTCCAATAAGTCATTAGCTCGCTCCATTGTTCCGGAGAACGGAGTTTTAGTCATCTTGCCCATGAGGCATGGTTCGCAAGTATCAAATGATTCAGAATCAAGTGATTCCAAAAGCCCATCAGCATGGAGTTTCTTCATGCGCTTGACACCAATATGACCTAAACGGCAGTGCCACAAGTATGTTGCACTATCATTATCATATTTGCATCTTTTGGCATCAATATTATGAAAATGTGTATCACTACGATCGAGATTCAATAAACCATTTATAATGAGTGTATGACCATAGAAGGTTTTATTCATGTAAATAGAACAACAATTATTCTTTGACTTAAATGAATAACCGTATTGCAATAAACATGATCCAATCATATTCATGCTCAACACAAACACCAAATAACATTTATTTAGGTTCAACACTAATCCCGAAGGTAAAGGGAGTGTGCAATGGTGATCTTATCAACCTTGGAATCACTTCCAACGCACATCGTCACCTCGCCCTTAACTGGTCTATTTTGCAACTCCTATTTCGATTTACAAATCTTTAGCAACTGAACCGGTATCAAATACCCAGGGGCTACTATGAACACTAGTAAAGTACACATCAATAACATGTATATCAAATATGTTATTGTTCACTTTGCCATCCTTCTTATCCGCCAAGTTTCTGGGGCAGTTCTGCTTCCAGTGACCATTTCCTTCGCAGTAGAAGCACTTAGTTTCAGGTTTGGGTCTAGCTTTTGGCTTCTTCACGGGAGTGGAAACTTGCTTGTCATTCTTCTTGAAGTTCCCTTTCTTTCCCTTGCCCTTTTTCTTGAAACTAGTGGTCTTGTTAACCATCAACACTTGATGCTATTTCTTGATTTCTACCTTCATCGATTTCAGCATCGCGAAGAGCTTGTGAATCGTTTTCGTCATCCCTTGCATATTATAGTTCATCACGAAGTTCTACTAACTTGGTGATAGTGACTAGATAACTCTATCAATCACTATCTTATCTGGAAGATTAACTCCCACTTGATTCAAGCAATTGTAGTACCCAGACATTCTGAGCACATGCTCACTAGCTGAGCTATTCTCCTCCATCTTGCAGTCAAAGTACTTGGCAGAGGTCTCATACCTCTTAACACGGGCATGAGTCTGAAATATCATTTTCAGCTCTTGGAACATCTCATATGCTCCATGGCGTTCAAAACATTTTTGAAGTCCCGGTTCTAAGCCGTAAAGCATGACGCACTAAACTATCAAGTAGTCATCATACCGAGCTTGTCAAACGTTCATAACGTCTGCATCTGCTCCTGCAATAGGTCTGTCACCTAGAGGTGCATCAAGGACATAATTCTTCTGTGTAGCAATGAGGATAATCCTCAGATCACGTACCCAGTCTGCATCATTGCTACTATCATCTTTCAACTCAGTTTTCTCTAGGAACATAACAAAAACATAGGGGAGCTACAACGCGAGCTATTGATCTACAACATAATTTGCAAATACTATCAGGACTAAGTTCATGATAAATTAAGTTCAATTAATCAAATTACTTAAGAACTCCCACTTAAATAGACATCCCTCAAGTCATCTAAGTGATACGTGATCCAAATCAACTAACCCATGTCCGATCATCACGTGAGATGGGGTAGTCATCAATGGTGAACTTCTCTATGTTGATCATATCTACTTTATGATTCACGTTCGACCTTTCGGTCTCCAGTGTTTCGAGGCCATGTCTGTACATGATAAGCTCGTCAAGTTTAACCCGAGTATTCCGCATGTGCAAAACTGTCTTGCACCCGTTGTATGTGAACGTAGAGTCTATCACACCCGATCATCATGTGGTGTCTCAAAATGACGAACTGTTGCAACGGTGCATACTCAGGGAGAACACTTATACCTTGAAATTTAGTGAAGGGATCATCTTATAATGCTACCACCGTTCTAAGCAAAATAAGATGCATAAAGGATAAACATCACATGCAATCAAAATATGTGACATGATATGGCCATCATCTTGTGCTTTTGATCTCCATCTCCAAAGAATCGTCATGATCTCCATTGTCACCGGCTCGACACCTTGATCTCCATCGTTGCATCGTGGTCGTCTCGCCAACTATTGCTTCTACAACTATCGCTAACGCATAGTGATAAAGTAAAGCAATTACATGGCGTTTGCATTTCATACAATAGAGATACAACCATAAGGCTCCTGCCGGTTGCCGATAAATTTTACAAAACATGATCATCTCATACAATAACGTATATCACATCATGTCTTGACCATATCACATCACAACATGCCCTGCAAAAACAAGTTAGATGTCCTCTACTTTGTTGTTGCAAGTTTTACGTGGCTGCTATGGGCATCTAGCAAGAACCGTTCTTACCTACGCACAAAACCACAACGGTGTTTCGTCAAGTTTGCTGTTTTAACCTTCTTCAAGGACCGGCCATAGTCAAATTCGATTCAACTAAAGTAGGAGAAACAGACACCCGCTAGCCACCTTTCGGTGGAACCGGTCTCATGTACGTGGACATGTAAGGTTGGTCCGGCCCGCTTCATCCCACAATACCGCCGAATCAAAATAAGACGTTGGTGGTAAGCAGTATGACTATCACCACCCACAACTCTTTGTGTTCTACTCGTGCATATCATCTACGCATAGACCTGGCTCATGATGCCACTGTTGGAAACATTGCATGAAAAACAAAAAAAATTATACGCACACGCAATGATCTATCCATGGAGATGCATAGCAACGAGGTGGAGAGTGTGTCTACGTACCCTCGTAGACAGTAAGCGGAAGCGTTTCACAACGCGGTTGATGTAGTCAAACTTTCTTCGTGCTCCACCGATCGAGTACCGAACGTACGGCACCTTCGAGTTCTACACACGTTCAGCTCAGTGATGTCCCTCGCCTTCTTGATCCAGCAAGGTGTCGAGGTAGTAGATGAGTTCCGTCAGCACGAAGGCGTGGTGACGGTGATGGTGAAGTGATCCTCGCAGGGCTTCGCCTAAGCACCGCGAGAATATGACCGGGGGTGTAAACTGTGGAGGGGGGCGCCGCACACGGCTAACAATTGATGTTGTGTGTTCTAGGCGCCCCCCTCCCCACATATATATAGGTGGGAGGGGAGGAGAGGCAGCCAGGGGGCGCCCCAAGTAGGATCCGAATCCTACTTGTGGTTTCCCCAAGTGGCGCCCCCCTTTCCTTTTTCCACCGGAGAAGAAAGGAAGGGGGAAGAAGAGAAGGAAGGGGGGCCGAACCCCCTCTTCTCCATCTCCTATTCGGCCACCTGCCATAGGGGGGTGCGCCACCCCTTGTGGGCTGGTGTGCTCCCCTCTCATGGCCCATATGGCCCATATATCCCCCCGGGGGATCCGGTAACCCCCCCCCCCCCCCGGTACACCGATAAATACCCGATACATTCCGGAACACTTCCGGTGTCCGAATACTATCGTCCTATATATCAATCTTTACCTCTCGACCATTTCGAGACTCCTCGTCATGTCCGTGATCTCATCCGGGATTACAGACAATATTCGGTCACCAAATCACATAACTCATATAATACTATATCGTCAACGAACGTTAAGCGTGCGGACCCTACGGGTTCGAGAACTATGTAGACATGACCGAGACACCTCTTTGGTCAATAACCAATAGCGGAACCAGGATGCTCATATTGGCTCCTACATATTCTACAAAGATTTTTATCGGCCGAACTGTTATGACAACATACGTAATTCCCATTGTCCGTCGGTATGTTACTTGCCCGAGATTCGATCGTCGGTATCTTCATACCTAGTTCAATCTCGTTACCGGCAAGTCTCTTTACTCGTTCCGTAATACATCACCTCGTGACTAACTCCTTAGTCGTTTGCTTGCAAGCTTATGATGTGCATTACCGAGAGGGCCCGGAGATACCTCTCCGATACTCGGAGTGACAAATCCTAATCTCGATCTATGCCAACTCAACAGACACCTTCGGAGATACCTGTAGAGCATCTTTATAATCACCCAGTTACGTTGTGACATTTGATAGCACACAAGGCATTCCTCCGGTATCCGGGAGTTGCATAGTCTCATAGTCGAAGGAATATGTATTTGACATGAAGAAAGCAATAGCAATAAAACTGAACGATCATTATGCTAAGCTAACGGATGGGTCTTGTCCATCACATCATTCTCCTAATGATGTGATCCTGTTATCAAATGAAAACTCATGTCCATGGTTAGGAAACCTTAACCATCTTTGATCAACGAGCTAGTCAAGTAGAGGCTCACTAGGGACATGGTGTTTGTTTATGTATTCACATATGTATTTAAATTTCCGATCAATACAATTCTAGCATGAATAATAAACCTTTATCATGAATAAGGAAATATAAAATAACAACTTTATTATTGCCTCTAGGGCATATTTCCTTCAAGCGGTGGTTCCCAAACTGAATGATAAAGTTTACTCCCCCTCCACGATACAAACACAAGCCATGGCTAGCCGAATCCACGGGTGCCCTCCATACCAACAACTTTCCGAGGGAGTTTGTTTGATTGTATATTTTTTCGTTTTGATCATAGGACTGGGCATCCCGAATACCAGCCCCTCTCGTGCAATGACAAGTGAAAAAACACTCATCGTGAGAATAACCCGCTTAGCATGGAAGATACTGACCACCCCTTGTCGCTCCATGAGCGGTACGGGCACACAAAACAGATGTTTATTTGAACGTTTAGAGGTGGCACATGCAAATTTACTTGGAACAGCAGAGTAATACCGCATATAGGTAAATATAGTGGACTCATCTGGAACAACTTTGGTTTAAGGATTTGGATGCACAAGCAGCATTCCCGCTTAGTACAGGCGCAGCCTAGCAAATAGATTGAGAAGCGACCAGCCAGAGAGCAAAAATGGTCATAGTCATGCATTGAAAATAATTAACATCGAGAACAGGCATCTGTAGGATATAAACACCATGAACATAAATATCGTGGAGGCAATGTTGGTTTTGAATCAACTACATGCATAAACATGTGCCAAGTCAAGCCACTTGAATTGTTTAGAGGAGGATACCATAATATCATACTACATCATAACCATTTTAATGCATGTTGACACTCAAGATAAATCATTATCCACTCCTGGTTATTTAAGCATGGCATGAGCAACTATACTCTCTAATTGTTATCATAAATATGTTTACTCATAATATGCTGGATCAAGATCGACTGAGCTAAACATATTTACAAAAACTAAAACAAGGAGAGTTCATACCAGCTTTCCTTCACCGCAATCACTTCATCAAATCATCGTCATCATTGCTTTTCACTTGCACGACCGAATGATGTGAAAATAATAATAGGTGCAAGTATGCCATGGACTAAGCTGGAATCTGCAAACATTTTATTCAAAGGAGAAGACAAGGTAATGTGGGCTCTTTGTTAGGTCAACAATAATGCAAATGAGAGCCACTCAACAAGTTCATCATGGTCTTCTCCTTCTCACAACCCAAACAAAAGAAAAGAATTTCAAAGAAACACACTAAAATATTTTTGGATTTTTTGGTTTTTCTGACGAAAGCAAACTAACCGAAAGAAAAACAAAACGAGAAAAACTATTTACACGGGAAAGCTCCCAACAAGCAAAAGAAGAAACGGGAAATCTTTTAGGGTTTTCTTTTAATGCTACAACTAGTTATGCAAGAAAGAAACTACAACTAATTTTTTTGAATTTTTGAAAGTTTTTCAAACACACAAGAAGAAAGTGAGAAACAAAAACTAACATGGATTATACAATGAAAAAGTATGAACACCGACAACTTGAAAGAAAGTGTGAACATGAATGTAATGTCGGTGAGAAATACGTACTCCCCCAAGATTAGGCTTTTGGCCTAAGTTGGTCTACGGCCACGGATCAAAATCATCACCTCTAGGGTAATACGGGGGCTGCTGAGGGTCCCACTGATAAACGGCCTCCTGGGGCTCCCACTGATAAACCGGCTCCTGGTATGGTGCGGGCTCAGCTGCTGGCTCTGGTGCTGGTGGTGCAGTCAAGCCCCAATAATCATAAATGTCCTCAGGCATGATGGTATATCTGCCCCTGTGAATGTCAAACAAAGTAGCCGCAGGCAAAGTAATAATCTCACGAGTACCCTGACTGAATACCAAATTATATCTAAAGCGAACGTCTCCATAATTAATAAAGTTATGTCCAACCATGCTGTCATAATCAAGATGCAGAGTGGGTAAGAGCCTTTTCTTCCTCCTTGTTGTGTCTAATAGGAATCTTAAAATGTTTAGCCAGGCGGGAGGCATAAATAGCGCCCTTCGAACGGTTGGTGTGCAACCGCTGGGCAACCATAGCACCCAAGCAGAAAGTCCTATCGGCGTAAAGAGGATGGCGCAAAATAGCAAGGTCAGGCGAGCTGAGCGTTCCACTCTCCCACCGACCAGTCAAACATCTCCCGGCAAATAGTGAGTAATAGCGTAAGACGGGAAAATGTAAACTAGCAACCCTAGCCTCAGAAACTCCTCTTGATTCCCCTACAGTCACTTCGGAGATGAACTCCGAGACATCCCTAGGGTGTGGCTCTAGTGGGCTACCCTCATTAGGAAGTTTGCACACTTGGCAAAATTCTTCAAGTGTCATCTCTCTCGGAATATCATATAAACTAAATGACACCATAGGTATCTCTCTCCTAGCATGAAAGTGAAAACTTCACACTTATCTTCGAGGAACGGGATGAGGCCGGCATTATTGGCCAAATAATAGAAATCATGAAAAATTCCCGCATCCATCAAGAATGTGTCGCATGGCCATTCGCACAGCCGCACCTCGGCCGCACCAGGGAGGTGATACTTGGGCTTCGGAGCATCCTTAGAACTCTGGCTCGAGGAACCTCTCAACCTCCACTTGGGCATTTTCTTTTTCTGAATTTTTTTGAAATTTTTAGTGACTCAAAATAAAAGTGAACAAAACTCAACAAAAATGGTAGCAACTACTCCCACAAGTGCCTAGAGGCCATATCATGCATCAAAACTACTTTGGACCATATAAATTCAACATGCAAACTCATATACATGGTCACCAACAGTAGCAAAATATGCAAAGTATAAAGCACTAGAACAAAAACTAATTGGACCATTGGAGGAGTCACGTACCAAGGAGTAATTCCCCAAAACAGCTTTGGAAACAGAGTTCCGAGCAAGGAGATCGAAATTTGTAGGCAAATGAGCAAGAACACGGGTTTGAACAAGCTAGTTATTTTTTCTGGAGGTGGAAGAAGGTGGTGGACTGTTGGAATAAGTGAGTGGGTCCCTGTGGGACCCACAAGCCTGCTGGGCGCGCCCTGGGGGGTGGCGCGCCCTGTGAGCTTGTGGCTCACAGGTGCATCTCCCTGGGGTGTGTCTTGTGCCAAATTTTTTTAAATATTCTAGAAAAAAAATCATATTAAATTTTCAGGGCATTCTGAGAACTTTTATTTTTGGGTCATTTTTTATTACACGAAAAATTCAGAAAACAGGACAATCATGGCATTTTATTATATTAAATTGCAAATAACATAGAGCAAAAGATACGTATAGTAGGTTGTGCTTACTAAATTCATCGACCACATGCCCCTAAAAAAGAATCCATTAATAAGGTTGATCAAGTCTTATTAACAAACCATTTATGAATAGCATGAAACCGAGGAATCTTCGTATAACACTAAGTTACCTCAACAGGGATATGCATCTCCCCAATAATAAGAGTCTCATATTTCTTTTTGACTGAAGGAAGAGGAAATTCCAAACCTCCAATAGTGATTATTGAAGTTTTTTCAATAATATTGATACCATTCACCGTAAGTTGTATCTTCGAAAAATAAACCGTATGCTCATTACCATTGACATGAAAGATAACCTTGCTTTTGTTGCAACCAATAACAGCCCCTGCAGTATTCAAAAAGGGTCTACCAAGGATAATCGACATGTTGCCGTCCTCGGGCATATCAAGTATAACAAAGTCTGTTAACATAGTAACATTTGCAACTACAACGGGCACATCCTCGCAAATTCCAATAGGTATAGCAGTAGATTTATCAACCATTTGCAAAGATATTTCAGTAGGTGTGAGCTTATTCAAATCAAGTCTTCAATATAAAGAGAAAGGCATAACACTAACACCGGCTCCTAAATCACATAAAGCAGTTTTGACATAGTTTCTTTTAATGGAGCATGGTATAGTTGGTATTCCGGGACCACCTAACTTCTTAGGCACTCCACCCTTAAAAGAATAATTTGCAAGCATGGTGAAAATTTCAGCTTCAGGTATCTTTCTTTTATTAGTGACAATATCCTTCATGTATTTAGCATATGGAGGCATTTTCAATCTATCAGTCAAACGAGTACGCAAGAAAATAGGTCTAAGCATTTCAACAAAGCGTTCAAATTGTTCCTCATCCTTATCCTTCGGTGGTTTAGTTGGAAAGGGCAGAGGTTTCTGAACCCATGGCTCTCTTTTCTTACCATGCTTCCTAGCAATGAAATCACTTTTATCATATCGTTTATTCTTAGGAGGTGGGTTATCAAGATCAATAGGAGGTTCTATTTCTACATCATTATCTAGTTGGGCATCATCATGAACATCATTATCATTATCCTTATCACTAGGTGGGTGTTCATTATCAGACTGTGTCTCAGCATCAGAAATAGAAACATCATTCTGATTCTCAGGAGGTTTTTATACCACAGGTTTGCTAGAAGCTTGCAAAGTTCTATCATTTTCTTTTTCTTTTTCCTCTTAGATGGACTAGACACATCATTATTAATTCTCTGAGAATCTTGTTCAATTCTTTTAGGATGACCCTCGGGATATAGTGGCTCCTGAGTCATTCTTCCTCCTCTAGTCATTACTCTAACAGCATGATCATTCATTTTATTATTCATTTCATTAAGCAAATCATTTTGTGACTTAGCGACTTGTTCTAACTTGCTTAAGCCCTTAACATCATTAGCAATTTTAAACATCAAATCGCTCAAACGATCTATCATGATGGCATTTCTTTTTAATTGGTTGCTAACATACATATTAAAGTTCCCTTGCTTCACAATATAATTATCAAATTCATCCAAGCATTGACTAGCGGATTTATTGTAGGGAATATCACCTTCATCAAATCTACAAAGAGAATTTACCTCTACTACCTGTGTTGGGTTGTCGAGCCCATGTATTTCTTCAATAGGTGGTAGATTCTTAACATCTTCAGCTTTAATACTTTTTCCTTCATAGATTTCTTTGCCTCTTGCATATCTTCAGGACTGAGGAATAGAATACCTCTCTTCTTCGGAGTTGGCTTAGGAGGTGGTTCAGGAAGCGTCCAATCATTATCATTCGGCAATATATTATTCAATAGTTCTTCAGCTTGTTCAACAGTTCATTCCCTGAAAACACAACCAGCACAACTATCTAGGTAGTCCCTAGAAGCATCTGTTATTCCATTATAAAAGATATCAAGTATTTCATTTTTCTTAAGAGGATGATCAGGCAAAGCATTAAGTAATTGGAGAAGCCTCCCCCCAAGATTGAGGGAGATTCTCTTCTTCAATTCGCACAAAGTTAAATATTTCCTGTAAAGCAGCTTGTTTCTTATGAGCAGGAAAATATTTTTCAGAGAAGTAGTATATCATATCCTGGGGACTACGCACACAACCAGGAGCAAGAGTATTAAACCATATCTTAGCATCACCCTTTAAAGAGAAAGGAACCAACTTAAGAATGTAGTAATAGCGAATTTTTTCCTCATGAGCAAATAGGTTGGCAATATCATTTAATTTAGTAAGGTGTGCCACAACAATTTCACTTTCGTAACCATGAAAAGGATCAGATTCAACCAAAGTAATTAACTCAGGATTGACAGAAAATTCATAATCCTTATCAGTAACAAAGATAGGAGAGGTAGCAAACTTAGGATCATATTTCATTCTCTCCATAATAGACTATTCTTTCAGTTTACTCAGTAATTTTCTCACATCATCTCTATCATTGCAAGCAAGAATTGCCCTAGCTATCTCTCCATCAAAAACATAACCATCAGGTATCTTAGGTATTTCAACTCTAGTGGGAGGACTAGGCATAATAGGTGAATCATAATTTTTAGAAGTTTCAGCATTTTCAATTTCTCTAGCTTTATCAAGTTGTTCATCAAGAAATTCACCCAGTGGCACGGTTTTATCAAGCAGGGTACTAGCATCATCACAAGTTTCATTTATAGCAGAAGGAGTATCATCAATTACTTACGACATATCAGAATTAATAGTAGGTGGTGGTGTAGCAAGTTTACTTAAAACAGAAGGTGAATCAAGTGCAGAGCTAGATGGCAGTTCCTTACCACCCCTCGTCCTAGAGGGAACGATCTTGGTTCTATTATCTTTCAGATTCTTCATAGTGATCAACAGATATAAATCCCAAGTGACTCAGCAAATAGAGCTATGCTCCCTGGCAACGGTGCCAGAAAAGGTCTTGATAACACACAAGTATAGGGGATCGCAACAGTTTTTGAGGGTATTCAACCCAAATTTATTGATTCGACACAAGGGGAGCCAAAGAATATTTGCAAGTATTAGCAGTTGAGTTGTCAATTCAACCACACCTGGAGGACTAAATATCTGCAACAGAGTGATCAGTAGCACAGTAATATGATTGTTTGATAGTAGTAACAATGTAGCAATAGTAACATTAAAGGTAACAGTAGTAGTTTTATAGTGATTGTAACAGCAGCAACAACAACAACGGTAGTAACTTAGCAAGATCAATATGAGAAAGTCATAGGCATTGTATCAGCGATGGATAATTATGTTGGATAACATTCATCATGTAATAGTCATAACCTAGAGCGACACAGAACTAGCTCCAGTTCATCAATGTAATGTAGGCATGTCTTCCGTATATAGTCATACGTGCATATAATAACAACTTGCATGACATCTTTTGTCCTACCCTCCCGTGGCAGTAGGGTCCATAAGGAAATCAAAGGGATATTAAGGTCTCCTTTTAATAGAGAACCAGAACAAAGCATTAGCACTTAGTGAATACATGAACTCCTTAAACTACGGTAATCACAGGAAAGAATCCCAATTATTGTCACCTTGGGGTATGCGGATCATAGCACGTAATAGGTACATATAACTTGCAAGATCGGATCGAGAACACAAATATATTCATGAAAACATAAAGGGTTCAGATCTGAAATCATGGCACTCGGGCCCTAGTGACAAGCATTAAGCATAGCAAAGTCAAAACAACATCAATCTCAGAACAACGTGGATACTAGGGATCAAGGCCTAACAAAACTGACTCGATTACATGATAAATCTCATCCAACCCATCACCGTCCAGCAAGCCTACGAAGAAATTACTCACTCATGGCGGTGAGCATCATTAAATTGGTGATGGAGGATGGTTGATGATGACGACGACGTCGAATCACCATCTTCGGAGCCCCGAACGGACTCCAGATCAGCCCTCCCGATGAAGAACAGGAGGTGGCGGCGGCTCCGTATCATAAAACGCTTTCTCCTTGATTTTTTTTTTGGACGAATAGCTATTTATGGAGTTGGAGTTAGGGCAAACGGAGCTGCTAGGGGCCCACAAGCCTGCCAGACGCGCCCTGGGGGTGGGCGAGCCCCCCAGGCTTGTGGCGCCTGGTGGGCTCCCCTCTGGTAAATATCTTCACCAGTATTTTTAATATATTCTGAAAATATCCTTCGTAAATTTACAGGTCAATCCGAGAACTTTGATTTTTGCACAAAAATAACACCATGGCAATTCTACTGAAAACAGCGTTAGTCCGGGTTAGTTCCATTCAAATCATGCAAATTAGAGTCCAAAACAAGAGCAGAAGTGTTTGGAAAAGTAGATACGTTTGGGACGTATCAAAGCTCCATGTTGATCGTCGAGTTTTGCCACCGAGATGTTTGGAATTTCTTTTCATTTCCTGGATAAGGCCTAAACATAGACTCAAGAACACAAATATGATTTTTCAACCCATTATTGGCCATCATTAACCGTACGTGTAGTTCAAATTTGAATTATATCCATTAAATGGTTAGAAATGCATTGAATGACTTAAAAATAGCAAAAAAGTTTAAAATGCCAAATTTTAACATGTAAGATGTAATGGTGTATGTTGATTCTATTAAAAGTTTCAAGGACTACCGGTGAAGGAACAGTCACTTTGCCTTCAAAGCTGACGCATTCCCTCTCGAAACCATCATTCTTCCTCAGAGATGGTTCGATTTCTAAGTAGCGTACATCACAACTTTTGTGAAACTTTCTCAAAATTTGACCACAGCCTCTAGGTTCATATCATGAGACCATGTCAAGTTTCATTTTTTTTAGACTTCATTTGCATTTTTTAGAATTAAAAAATAAACCCCATGTTGGTGGTCGAGTCTTGCCACCCTGATGTTTGGATTTTTTTTTCATTTCTTGGATAAGGCCTAAACATAGACTCAAGAACACAAATACGATTTTTAACCCATTTTTGGACATTATTTCATGTACTTGTAGTTCAAATTTGAATTATATCCATTAAATGGCTAGAAATGGACTTAATGGGTTAAAAATAGCAAACGAACCCTGAAAATGCTAAATTTCAACATGTAAGATGTAATGGTGTATGTTGAGTCTAGAAAAAGTTTCAAGGCCAACCGGTGAAGGAACAGTCACTTCGCCTTCACACCTGACGCATTCCCTCTCGAAACCACGATTCTTCCTCGGAGATGGTTCGTTTTCTAAGAAGTATACATCACAACTTTTGTTAAACCTTCTCAAATTTTTATCACAGCCTCTAGGTGTCATATCATGACACCATGCTAAGTTTCATGTATTTCAGACTTCATTTGCATTTTTTAGAATTAAAAAACCAATAAGCTCCATGTTGGTGGTCGAGTCTTGCCACTCAAATGTTTGAAATTTCTTTTTATTTCTTGGACAAGGCCTAAACATAGACTCAAGAACACAAATATGTCTTTTTAACCCTTTTTTACCATTATTTCATGTACTTGTAGTTCAAATTTTAATTATATCCATTAAATGGCTAGAAATGCACTTAATGACTTAAAAATAGCAAACGAACACTGAAAAATGTCAAATTTTGACATGTAAGATGTAATGGTGTATGTTGAGTTCAACCACCTTGTTGTACCTATCACTCAACCTTAGAAGTTCAACTCGTATTTCCCCCGGGTTCTTTTTAGGGTGCCCAAATTTGAATAAATTCTTACCACACTAGATGAGGTGGCTATATTTCCTCAATAATTCATCTAATGGACTATAGAAGGCATGTACAGTAATTGCTACAATAAGCCTTCTACAATATACTAATGATTTGGGCCTCCCGCCTTAGGCCTGGGCCCTCGGGGCCTAGGGCTTGTCTCCGCCACTCCTTCCACTCCTCAAAGTTGGGTGCCTCAAAGTTGTGTGGTCCTAGGCAGGCGATGCGCCTGCCCATCGTTTATACAGGATTTCAAGACTTTGTTTTTCGGGTAAACTTCAAAACCTTATGGTACTCTAAAAAGCTAGGCTAAAAAGCCTTTTCTCTAAAAAAATGTTTAAACTACTGGTGGTGTCCTTCCTCCTCTGCGATTCCTTCCTCGTGCGGTCGTACGCCATATTCCCAGCCTTTTTTTCTTATTTTAAAAGGGGGCCATCACTGGACGCGGGACTGGGTCATACGATCATGGAAATGACGTACATGTGACTCCTTCTCTAGCCGGTCCGCATGCATGCAATGCCACGTATGGGATCCCTGCAACCATTAATGGCAAGCTGGGACTTCGGCCGGGTCGGGCCACCAGGGCACGGCCCCGTCATGCCTCAGGCCACGTCGGGCTCGGGCCAGTCGGCCCAGCCAGCCCGCCGTGCCATCCCAGAAGTCCGAAGAGATGAGGGAGAGAGATAAGGGAGAGATGATAGACTCAAGCCTCACCCTCCTGACTATATTGATCCTTCCCAACAAGCCTTCATCGAGGGTAGGTGCATATCTAATAATATCATCTTAGCCGAAGAGATCACTCACTCATTTACCCTTAAGTCTTGGAAACAACAAGCTTTCTTGCTTAAAATTGACTTGGCTAAGGCTTTTGATCGCCTTGAATGAAACTTCATCGTATCTGCTCTTTCACGCAAAGGGTTGCATGGTCATTTTATAAATTTGGTTTATGCTTGCATCTCTTCCCCTAGATTCTCTGTCATTATCAATAGTCAACCTTTCGCGAACTTTCATAGTAACAGAGGTATAAGACAAGGATCTCCTTTATCACCTTATCTTTTTGTCCTTGCTATTAATGAACTTTCTTTAAGCCTGCATGATGGATGGTCAAAAATCGCTTGGTTGGTATCTCTCTTGGTCCAAACTGTCCTCTATTCACTCCATGCTTTTTCCTAATGATTTGTTGGTCTGTGGCAATGCTATGGTGCAGGAAGCAAACCAGATGGCCAACCTCATCAACCATTTCTACTGCCATTCCGGTCAAACTCCAAACTGGGACAAATCTTCTATTCTGTTTAGCGCTAATGTTTCCCAGCCTTTAGCTCAACAAATCACTCATATCTTCGTTGTTCCTCTCATTGGTGGTAGATCTACTCATCTTGGCCACCTGTTAATCCTTCCAGCTAAGGACCGTACTTTTGCTTACAACTTTGTTTATGACAAATTTAAGAATAAGCTTCCCACTTCTAAAGCCAATAAACTGTCCCATGCTGCGAGACTCGAGCTTATCAATTCTGTGTTTGCCTCCATCCCTGTCTACTATATGTCCAATATTCTTTTCTCAAAAAAAAATCCTTGCAAAGCTCACCGCTGTCATCCAAAATTTCTGGTGGGTAGGAGTTAAAGACGAGTCGGGTGCTAGGGCTTTATGCCTAAGATCTTGGAATGACATTTGCACTCCTAAAAAATAAGGGGGGCTGGGCATAAAAAACATGCTTGCTATGAACCAGGGGATGCTTCTTGTGGCTGCTTGGAGATTGGTTGACAACCTAGATAGTCACATCTATCAAGTGCCCCATGCTAAATATTTTCCAGATTCTTCCATTTGCAGAGCGAAGTCCAATACCCCAAAATCTGCTTTTTGGACTTCCATTCTAAAAGTCATGCCCATGCTCAAAGCCCACTCCTTTTATCTAATTTCCCAAGGCAATGTCTCTGTTTGGAGTCCCCCCTGGTGCACTACTTGGGATAACCTGTATGATCATTTTATCATTAAGCAAAGCAGTAATTTTATCTATTCGGATAAGATTTCTGATCTTTGGTTGCCTGTAGAAAAATGTGAAATACTTAGCTTATCACTAACCTTTTTATGGAGCCCTCTGCTTCGGCTATTATTGCTACTCCAATTCTTCTTGATGATTGCAGAGACATTCTTTGCTGGGACTTAACCCCATCAGGAAAATGCAACTCTAATAGTACATACAAGCTTTGTCTACAACAAATTCACTGCCAATCAAGCAAGACAGGTAGTCCCAGCTATTTAGTCAATTCTTCAACAGGTATGGAAACAAAAATTTCTGGCCCCTAAGGTACAAATGTTTGCTTGGAGGCTTCTCAGGTGAGCCCTTCCATCAGGTGCCAGAGCTGGTAGATTTTCTGTTCACATTAGTACCTTATGTGTGAGATGTAATTTTGAGGAGGATGATTTGTATCACTTTTTTCTTTGCTCTTTTGCAAAAGCTGCTTGGTATGCTCATTCATGGTACATCAGAACTGAGTTTCTAGTTGCAAACCATACTTCTGCTGATATCAGTCTTGCCCTTTCTTCCTCCAATCATCCACATTCCACAATTCCCAACATTTTTACATTCATGTAGTGTTTATGGAAGGCTTCTACTGAGTCTGCCCATTCCCCTCTTGTGGTTGAAGCTCTGGCACTTCAATTTGCTGCCAAGGTAGCTTGCAGGTAACAACTCCACAAGGTGGCATCCCTCACAGACAATCTTTCTTTGGCAAAGATAGTGGCTTCCAGGAATATCAATGATCACTCTGTTGCTTCGAGATGTCGCCCACAAATCAGTAGCTTTCTACAAGATTCTTCTAGTGAACTCAATGATATCTATCACATTCCAAGGAACGTCAACAGCATTGCCCACAACTGTGCTCACCAAGTTCTCAATTCGAGAATAGAACTTATTTTCAGTTGTACAAATTCAGCTCATTGCCCCTGTTGATGGAGTCCTAGATTAGGGGGGTGCTCGGCATGTCAGTTACCAGTCCTTTGGGCTGGGCTGATGACCCACCTAAATTCGTCAACTGGTGGGCCTCGTTCGTCTAGCCCAAGAGCGCCAAGATGGAATGACCCGAAGACTTGGCGCATACTCCAAGGTTGAGGGTAGTCTCCGGCACGTTTGCCCCAAGATACAACCGATTAATGTGTAACCCTAGGCACCGCCATTATCTATATAAACCGAGGTGCAGGGACCGTATAGAAGGGACATACACACATACGATATCGCGGTAGATCACCTGTACTTTGTACCCCATCCATAATAATACAATCAAAGCAGGACATAGGGTTTTACCGCCTCGAAAGGGCATGAACCTGGGTAAACACCGTGCTTCCTGTTACCATCATGCCAAGGCTACCAGATCGGGACCCCCTACCCGAGATCTGCCAGATTTAGCTCCAACATTGGTGGCCCATACAGGTCCCGACGGGTAGTCGAAGCGGTTCAATGGCATCAACAGCCGATGATCAGAATGGCACCGGCGCAAGCGCCGCACCTCGGCTTTACCGAACCATCGAAGAAGATTAAAACACCAATCTCCTGTTGAGACATCAAGCTCGACGAATCAGACCCTGCTGTGGTCCCCTCCCCCATGACGTTAGATCTGGCCCAAGAGTAGTAGGCGACTTCCACCCAAGCACCAACATTCTATTCGTTTTGGGATGGAAGCTACACCATACTGGATCAAGCCTAGTGCTCGGATCCGATGACTCACTACGGCGTCTAGGCAAGCCAGGCCCCGCAAAAAGGACCAGGGCTGACCAATTCAGATCGGATCAGAAAAAAATTCGCTCCCACCCACCTCCCTTGTCGAGTATTGCCTAGACAAAACGGGACCAACCGATATCTCGGATTTAGCCCTCGTTGTGCAAAAGGCAAATGAGATGACCCAGCAATTCTGGACACATTTTCTGTTTACAAAGAATGAAATTTCGGATTGTACGGATCAGGAGGCCATAGTGGCATTCCACCACAATGTTTACGACGAAGGGATTAGGAGAGAAATCTTTCAACATCGTCTGAGGACATTTGCCAAACTCTCCGACCTAGTAACAAAATATTGCGCTATGGAGGACGCCTGGTTAGCAAATCAATGGCACAAGATGTTGGAAATATGCCCTAGAGGCAATTTTAAAATGGTTATTATCATATTTCCTTGTTCATGATAAATGTTTATTATTCATGCTAGAATTGTATTGACCAGAAACTTAAATACATGTGTGGATACATAAACAACACCGTGTCCCTAGTCAGCCTCTACTAGACTAGCTCTTTGATCAAAGATGGTTAAGGTTTCCTAACCATAGACATGAGTTGTCATTTGATAATGGGATCACATCATTAGGAGAATGATGTGATGGATAGACCCAACCGTAAGCTTAGCATCTGATCGTATCACTAAGTTCACTTTGCCGTAGCTTTCGTAATGTCAAGCATCTGTTCCTTAGACCATAAGATCATGCCACTCCCGGATACCGTAGGAATACTTTGTGTGCTATCAAACATCACTTAATAAATGGGTGATCATAATGGTGCTCTACAGGTATTTCCGAAAGTGTTTGTTGGGTTGCATGGATCGAGAGTGGGATTTGTCACTCCGTGTGACGGAGAGATATCTCTGGGCCCTCTTGGCAATACAATATCACAAGAAGCTTGCAAGCATGTGACTAACGAATTTAGTCACAGGATCTTCTATTATGGAACGAGTAAAGAGACTTGCCGGTAACGAGATTGAACTAGGTATGGAGATACCGACGATCGAATCTCGGGCAAGTAACATATCGCCGGACAAAGGAAATTGTATACGGGATTAATTGAATCCTCGACATTGTGGTTCAACCCATAAAGATCTTCATGGAATATGTAGGAACCAATATGGGCATCTAGGTCCTACTATTGGTTATTGACCAGAGAGGTGTCTCGGTCATGTCTACTTGATTTCCGAACCCGTAGGGTCGCACGCTTAACGTTCGATGACGCTAGAGTAGTATTGGGATAATTGATGTTGGTGACCAAATGTTGTTCGGAGTCTTGGATGAGATTCGAGATATCATGAGGAGCTTCGGAATGGTCCGGAGGTAAAGATTTATATATGGAAAGTCATTTTTGGGGTTCCGAAAAAAGTTTTGTTTTTTCTGGTATTGTACCGGGAAGCTTCCAGAAGGTTCCGGAGGGTTTCAGAGGGGTTTGGAAGTCCATGAGGGGTTCCACCATGTCCCCTAGGCCAGCATGGGCTGTATGGGGGTGCCCTGGCCTTATTGGGCTAGGCGCACCAGCCCCTACAAGGCCCATGCGCCTCGGGAGGGGAAACCCTAAAGGGAAGGGGGCCTCCACTTGGCTTGGAGGGCACTCCTCCCTCCCAGGCCGCCGGCCCCCTCCTTGGAGGAGGGGCTAGGGCTGGCGACCCCTCCCTCACCCCTATATAAAGGGTGGAGGTGCATGGGGAGGGGCTCACCCCTTTGCCTAGCCGCAGCCCTCCCCGTCTCTCCCTTCTGCTCGTTCTGGTTTTGCTTGGCGAAGCCCTGCCGGTACTCCACCACCATGCTGTTGTGCTGGTAGTGATCTCATCTACTTCTACCCCTTCGCTTGCTAGATCAAGGAGGAGGAGACATCACCGAGCCACAGTGTGCTAAACTCGGAGGTGCCGTCCGTTCGGCGCTAGATCGGTTTGGATCGTGATTGGATCGCGAAGAGTACGACTACATCAACCAAGTTATATACGCTTCCGCTTTCGGTCTACAAGGGTACATAGACACACTCCCCTCTCGTTGCTATGCTTGTCCTAGATTAGATCTTGGGTGTTTCGTAGGAAAAAATTAATTTTCATGCAACGTTCCCCATCAGTGGCTTCAGAGCTAGGTCTATGCGTAGATGTGTATGCACAAGTAGAACCGCTGTTCAAGAAATATTCCGATACAGCGATTAATCTTCAGATTTATCGCTAATCGGCGGTTGACCGATAAGATTATGCCTTATCTTCACCGTTTATCTTTTGGACTGATTTATCGCTCTGACAAGCGATTTATCGAAAATCTACTGATAAATCAGACCTATTCATAGCACTATGTTTGCAAAAACTATGTTTATTTATGTTTTGTGGACCTTGTTACGCAATATGTACTGGTGTCTTATTTTGTTTGTCATTATACAAGGATTCAAAGGCTAGGAATCAAGGTAACACTTCTGTCAAATAATGTTTTGGTGTTGAATATAGCGTATTTTAGTGTTGGGAACCTGAGATTTGCAAAAAATATCCGATTAATAGTCGACCGATAAAATCGATTAATCGACCGATTTTTGATTAATCTCTATTCCCTAACTGACCGAGACGATAATGATAAGCGATATCCTCAACATTGAGTAGAACACCAAGAAGTTGTGAGCGTTAATGTTTAGATTGCTTACCTCCTTTGTTACTTTTGGATTCGGCGGTATTGTGGGATGAAGCGGCCCGGACCAACCTTACTTGTCCTCGCACAAGTGACAGGTTCCACTGACTGACTTGCAACTTGTATTGCATAAAAGTGGCTGGTGGGTGTCTGTATCTCCCACCTTAGTTGAATCTGATTTGACAACGGCGGTCCTTGTAGAAGGTTAAAAGGCAACTTATATATCACCATTATTGCTTTGCGTAGGTAAGAACGGTTCTTATATGATGCCCATATAGCAGCCACGTAAAATTGCAACAACAAAGTAGAGGACGTCTAACTTGTTTTTGCAGGGCATGTGATGTGATGTGGTATGGCCAAGATGTGATTTGATATATGTTGATGTATGAGATGATCATGTTTTGTAATAGTTCATGACTTGCATGTCGATGATTATGGCAACCGGCAGGAGCCATAGGGTTATCTTTAATTTATTGTATGACCTGTGTGTCAATCATTAAACGCCATGTAATTGCTCTACTTTATCGCTATGAGTTAGCAATAGTCGTAGAAGCAATAGTTGGTGGAGACAACCACGTGACGGCACGATGATGGAGATCATGGTGTCATGCCGGTGATGATGGAGATCATGCCGGTGCTTTGGAGATGGAGATCAAAAGCACAAGATGATAATGGCCATATCATGCAACATATTGATTGCATGTGATGTTTATCTTTTATGCATCTTATTTTGCTTAGGACAACGGTAGCATTATAAGATGATCCCTTCACTTAATTTCAAGATAAAAGGTGTTCTCCCTAAGTATGCACCATTGCGAAAGTTTGTCATTTTGAAGCACCTCGTGATGATCAGGTGTGATAGACTCTACGTTCACATACAACGGGTGTAAGCCAGTTTTACACATGTGGAATACTTGGGTTAAACTTGACGAGCCTAGCATGTACAGACATGGCCTCAGAACACGGAGGACTGAAAGGTCGAACATGAGTCATATAGAAGATATGATCAACATGGAGATGTTCACCATTGATGACTACCCTATCTCACATGATGATCAGACATGGGTTAGTTGATTTGGATCATGTAACACTGAGACAACTTGAGGGATGTTGATTTAAGTGGGAGTTCACTAGTAATTTGATTAACTGAACCAATTATCATGAACATAGCCTAAATGTCTTTGCAAATTTATGTTGTAGATCAATGGCTCGTGTTGTAGCTCCCCTGAATTTTAATGCATTCCTAGAGAAAGCTAAGTTGAAAGATGATGGAAGCAACTATGCGGACTGGGTCCGTAATCTGAGGATTATCCTCACTGTTGCACAGAAGGCTTATGTCCTTGATGCACCGCTCGGTGCGCCACCCCCTCCAGCGTCGTCTGTGGATGTTGTGAACGTCTGGCAGGCACGTTCTGATGACTACTCGATAGTTCAGTGCGCCATGCTTTACAGCTTAGAACCGGGGCTCCAAAGACGTTTTGAGCACCACGGAGCATATGAGATGTTCCAGGAGCTGAAATTGGTATTTCAGGCTCACGCCCTGGTCAAGAGGTATGACGCCTCCAACAAGTTCTTTAGCTGCAAGAGAGGAGAACAGCTCCGTTAGCGAGCACGTACTCAAAATGTTTGGGTACTTCAACCGCTTGAATCAGTTGGGAGTTAATCTTCCGGATGAAGTAGCGATTGATAGAGTTCTTTAGTCACTGCCACCAAGCTACAAGAGCTTCGTGATGAACTATAATATGCAAGGGATGGAGAAGACGAGCCCCTGAGCTTTTCGCGATTCTTAAGGCTGCGGAAGTAGAGATCAAGAAAGAGCATCAAGTGTTGATGGTCAAAAAGACCACTAGTTTTAGGAAAGGCAAGGGAAAGAAGAGAAACTTCAAGAAGAATGGCAAGCCAGTTGCCGCTCCAGTGAAGAAACCCAAGGCTGGACCCAAACCAAAAACTGAGTGCTTCCATTGCAAGGGGAATGGCCACTGGAAGCGGAATTGCCCAAAGTACTTGGCAGATAAGAAGGCTGGCAACGTCAACAAAGGTATATTTGATATACATGTTATTGATGTGTACCTTACTAGTGCTCGTAGTAGCGCCTGGGTATTTGATACTGGTTTGGTTGCTAATATTTGGAACTCAAAATAGGAGCTGCGGAATAAACAAAGACTAGCTAAGGACGAGGTGACGATGCGTGTCGGAAATGGTTCCAAGGTTGATGTGATCGCCGTTGGCATGCTCCCTCTACGTCTACCTTCGTGATTAGTTTTAAACCTAAATAATTGTTATTTGATGCCTGCGTTAAGCATGAACATTATATCTGGATCTTATTTATTGTGAGACGGTTATTCCTAAGTCAGAGAATAATGGTTGTTCTATTTATATGAATAATATCTTTTATGGTCATGCACCCAATGTGAATGGTTTATTCTTGTTGAATCTCAATCGTAGTGATACACATGTTCATAATATTGATGCCAAAAGATGCAAAGTTAATGATGATAGTACCACATACTTGTGGCACTGCCGCTTAGGTCATATTGGTGTAAAGCGCATGAAGAAACTCCATGCTGATAGACTTTGGAATCACTTGATTATGAATCATTTGAAACATGTGGGCCATGCCTCATGGGCGAGATGACTAAAACCCTGTTTTCCAGTACAATGGAGCGGGCAAGTGACTTGTTGGAAATAATACATACCGATATATGCGGTCCAATGAGTGTTGAAGCACGCAGTGGATATCATTATTTTCTTACCTTCACAGATGATTTGAGTAGATATGGGTATATTTACTTAATGAAACACAAGTCTGGAACATTTGAAAAGTTCAAGGAGTTTCAGAGTGAAGTAAAGAATCATCGTAACAAGAAAATAAAATTTCTATGATGTGATCGTGGAGGAGAATATTTGAGTTACGAGTTTGGCACGCATTTAAGACAATGTGGAATTGTTTCACAACTCATGCCACCTGGAACACCACAGCGTAATGGTGTGTTCGAACGTCGTAATCGTACTCTATTGGATACGGTGCGTTCTATGATGTCTCTTACCGATTTGCCAATATCCTTTTGGGGTTATACATTAGAGACAGCCGCATTCACTTTAAACAGGGCACCGTCTAAATCCATTGAAACGACACCGTATGAATTATGGTTTGGCAAGAAACCTAAGCTGTCATTTCTTAAATTTTGGGGATGTGACGCTTATGTCAAGAGGCTTCAGCCTGATAAGCTCTAACCCAAAGTGGAGAAGTGCGTCTTCATAGGATACCCTAAAGAGACCATTGGGTATACCTTCTATCACAGATCCGAGGGCAAGATCTTCATTGCTAAGAATGTATCCTTTCAGAGAAGGAGTTTCTCTCGAAAGAAGTGAGTGGGAGGAAGGTAGAGCTTGATGAGGTAATCATACCTTCTCTCAAATTGGAGAGTAGTGTATCACAGAAAGAAGTTCCCATGATGCCTACGCCAGCCGGAGAGGAAGCGAATGATGATGATCATGAAACTTCGAATCAAGCTACTACTGAACTTTGTAGGTCGACCATGACACGTACCGCACCAGAGTGGTATAGATATCCTGTCTTGGAAGTCATGTTGTTAGACAACGGTGAACCTATGAACTATGAAGAAGCAATGATGAGTCCGGATTCTGACAAATGGCTAGAGGCCACGAAATCCGAGATAGGATCCATGTACGAAAACCAAGTACGAACTTTGGTAGACTTACCCGACGACCGGCAGGTCATTGAGAACAAATGGATCTTTAAGAAGAAGACAGACGCTGATGGTAATGTCACCGTCTATAAAGCTTGACTTGTCGCAAAGGGTTTTTGACAAATTCAAGGGGTTGACTACCATGTGACTTTCTCACCCATAGCGATGCTGAAGTTTGTTAGGATTATGTTAGCAATTGCTGCATTTTTTTTATTATGAAATCTGGCAGATGGACATCAAAACAGTGTTCCTTATTGGTTTCCTTAAGGAAGAGTTGTATATGATGCAACCGGAAGGTTTTGTCGATCCTAAGGATGCTAATAAGATATGCAAGCTCCAGCGATCCATCTATGGACAGGTGCAAGCATCTCGGCGTTGGAATATATGGTTTGATGAGGTGATTAAGGCTTTTGGTTTTATACAAACTTATGAAGAAGCTTGTATTTACAAGAAAGTGAGTGGGAGCTCTGTAGCATTTCTAATACTGTATGTGGATGACATATTATTGATTGGAAATGATATAGAATTTCTGGAAAGCATAAAGGGTTATTTGAACAAGAGTTTTTCAATGAAAGACCTAGGTGAAGCTGCTTACATATTGGGCATTAAGATCTATAGAGATAGATCAAGACGCCTGATAGGACTTTCATAGAGCACATACCTTGACAAGATTTTGAAGAAGTTCAAAATGGACCAGTCAAAGAAGGGGTTCTTGCCTGTGTTGCAAGGTGTGAAGTTGAGTAAGACTCAAAGCCCGACCATGGCAGAAGAAAGAGAAAGGATGAAAGTCGTCCCCTATGCCTCAGCCATAGGCTCTATAATGTATGCCATGCTGTGTACCAGACCTGATGTGTGCCTTGCCATAAGTCTGGTAGGTAGGTACCAGAGTGATCCAGGAGTGGATCACTGGACAGCAGTCAAAAATATCCTTAAGTACCGAAAGAGGACTAAGGAAATGTTTCTCGTTTATGGAGGTGATAAAGAGCTCGTCCTAAAGGGTTACGTCGATGCTAGCTTTGACACTGATCCAGATGATTCAAAGTCTCAAACCGAATACGTATTTATTTTGAATGGTGGAGCC
This sequence comes from Thinopyrum elongatum, assembly GCA_011799875.1. Taxonomy (NCBI): domain Eukaryota; kingdom Viridiplantae; phylum Streptophyta; class Magnoliopsida; order Poales; family Poaceae; genus Thinopyrum; species Thinopyrum elongatum. The sequence continues at coordinate 529,991,010 of CM022297.1, forward strand.
GTCAGTTGATGCAGTTCCAAACAGAGCGTCATAGCGGGATCTACATGTGAAGCGGAATATATAGCTGCTTTGGAAGCAGCGTAGGAAGGAGTCTGGATGAAGGAACTCATGTCCAATCTAGGAGTGGTACCTAGTGCATCGGATCCTATGACTCTGTATTGTGACAACACTGGCGCCATTGCCATAGCTAAGGAGCCAAGGTTTCACAAGAAGACCAAGCATATCAAATGCTGATTCAACTCCATTCGTAATTACATTAAGGATGGAGACATAGAGATTTGCAAAGTACATATGGATCTGAATGTGGCAGACCCATTGACTAAACCTCTTCCACAAGCAAAACATGATCAACACCAGAACTCTATGGGTGTTAGATACATTATGATGTAAACTAGATTATTGACTCTAGTGCAAGTGGGAGACTGTTGAAAATATGCCCTAGAGGCAATAATAAAATTGTTATTATCATATTTTCTTGTTCATGATAAATGTTTATTATTCATGCTAGAATTGTATTGACCGGAAACTTAAATACATGTGTGGATACAAAAACAACACCGTGTCCCTAGTCAGCCTCTATTAGACTAGCTCCTTGATCAAAGATGGTTAAGGTTTCCTAACCATAGACATGAGTTGTCATTTGATAACGGGATCACATCATTAGGAGAATGATGTGATGGACAGACCCAACCGTAAGCTTAGCATCTGATCGTATCACTAAGTTCGCTTTACCGTAGCTTTCGTAATGTCAAGTATCTGTTCCTTAGACCATGAGATCATGCCACTCCCGGATACCGTAGGAATACTTTGTGTGCTATCAAACATCACTTCGTAACTGGGTGATCATAAAGGTGCTCTACAGGTATTTCCGAAAGTGTTTGTTGGGTTGCATGGATTGATACTGGGATTTGTCACTTCGTGTGACTGAGAGATATCTCTGGGACCTCTTGGTAATACAACATCACAAGAAGCTTGCAAGCATGTGACTAATGAGTTTAGTCACGAGATCTTGTATTACGGAACGAGTAATGAAACTTGCTGGTAACGAGATTGAACTAAGTATGGAGATACCGATGATCGAATCTCGGGCAAGTAACATATCGCCGGACAAAGCGAATTGTATACGGGATTAATTGAATCCTCAACATTGTGGTTCAACCCATAAAGATCTTCGTGGAATATGTAGGAACAAATATGGGCATCTAGGTCCCGCTATTGGTTATTGACCAGAGAGTTGTCTCGGCCATGTCTACATGATTCCCGAACCCATAGGGTTGCACGCTTAACGTTCTATGACGCTAGAGTAGTATTGGGATAATTGATGTTGGTGACCAAATGTTGTTCGGAGTCTTGGATGAGATCCGGGATATCACGAGGAGCTTCGGAATGGTCCGGAGGTAAACATTTATATATGGAAAGTCGTTTTCGGGGTTCTGGAAAAAGTTTGGTTTTTTCCGGTTTTGTACCGGGAAGCTTCCAGAAGGTTTTGAAGGGTTCCGGAGGGGTCCGAAAGTCCACGAGGGGTTCCACCATGTCCCCTAGGCCAGCATGGGTTGTAAGGGGGCGCCCTGGCCTTATTGGGCCAGGCGCACCAGCCCCTACAAGGCCCATGTGCCTGAGGTGGGGAAACCCTAAAGGGGAGGGCCCTCCACTTGGCTTGGAGGGCACTCCTCCCTCCCTGGCTGCCAGCCCCCTCCTTGGTGGAGGGGCTGGCACACCCCTCCCTAACGCCTATATAAAGGGTGGAGGTGCAAGGGGAAGGGCTCACCCCTTTGCCTAGCTGCAGCCCTCCCCGTCTCTCCCTTCTCCTCGTTCCAATTTTGCTTGGTGAAGCCCTGCCAGTACTCCACCACCACCATCACCACCACGCCGTTATGCTGGTTGTGATCCCATCTACTTCTCCCCCTTCGCTTCCTGGATCAAGGAGGAGGAGACGTCACCGAGCCGCACGTGTGTTAAACTCAGAGGTGCCGTCCATTCGGCGCTAGATCGGTTCGGATCGTCATTGGATCGCGAAGGGTACGACTACATCAACCGTGTTATATACGCTTCTGCTTTCGGTCTACAAGGGTACGTAGACACACTCCCCTCTCATTGCTATGCATCTCCTAGATTAGATCTTGGGTGTTTCGTAGGAAATTTTTTGATTTTCATGCAACATTCCCCATCACCAGAACCCTAGCTCGAAGCTACCCGAAGTCGGAGAATAAAGCAGGCGCCCACACCACAACCGACGATCCAAGCGCATCAACATCGAGAAGCACGACAAACTACCCCTATGAAAGAAAAGTCAGTCAAACAGCAGCAGAGTTAAATTACTACTGGATACTATACTCGACGAACCATGCAGAATCAACTCTACCTCCTCGGATAAACCAGCCACCCACAAACTCAGGAACTGTTGGGTCCTCCGGCAGGTGGCAAAAGGAGGAGTGGAGTTCCTCGACAACCCCGGCATCCAAATAAACCGAGGAAAAGCACTCCACCACCAAGGACAGCACCCGTCCGAGGTCAGGGACGTCCTCATGATCTATGAGACCCACTCCTCAAGAAACCAATGAAAAGGAGATCTTCGAGAGATCTATCACACTGAGTGTGCACCGATATCATAAAATAGGTGGTTAGATGTTCCGATCACCTTTGGTCATCAGGATCAACCGATAGGAGTCCACAACCGAGGAGTTGCGGCTCTCATCCTTGACCCTGTCATTGACGGTTATCGTCTGTCCAAGGTCCTGATGGACGGAGGCAGTAGCCACAACCTCATCTATGAGGACACTTTGCAAAAGATGCAGTTCGATAGATCCCGCATCCAGCCGAGCAGGACAACCTTTAAAGGTATAGTCCCCAGAAAATAAGCATGGTGCACCGGGAAGGTCACGCTCGACGTGGTTTTTGGAACACCTGACAACTATCGGGTCGAGGAGTTAATCTTCGATATAGTTCCGTTCTGCAGAGGCTACCATGCGCTGCTTGGGCCATCCGCGTTCGCTAAGTTTCCTACCCTGCCCCTTTACGCGTATGTGAAACTAAAGATGCCAGGGCCAAACGGCATGATTACAGTAAGCAGCAACCTGGATCGAGCATATAGAGCCAAGGACAAGACTGCAGCTTTAGCCCTTGAGGCAGAATCCGAGGTCTTAGCAGCCGAGGAGTTATCCGAGCTATGGGCGACGGTTGACAAGGATGACGTTATTCTCGCTGAACGCTCCAAGTCAACATCTTTCAAGCCAGCCAACGAGATTGTCAAGTTCCAAGTTCATCCTGATGACGCATCTAAGATAGCCTCTATTGGAACTAGCTTGGACGCCACACTGGATGCGGCACTCCACAGTTTTCTTCAGGAAAACTGGGATATATTTGCTTGGCACCCTTCCAATATGCCAGGCATCCCGAGAAACCTTGCCGAACACAGCCTTAACATAATTGACAGATTTAAACCAGTCAAATAGGTGCTGCGAAAATTCTCTGAACCCAAATGACAGGCTATGGGAAAAGAACTGGCAAAACTACTAGAAGCTGGATTCATCTGGGAGGTCAAACACCCAGACTGGTGAAAAAACCTGGTTATGGTGCCCAAAAAGGACAAGTCATGGCGCCTGTGCGTCGACTCAAGGACGTTAACAAAGCCTTCCCTAAAGACCCATTTCCTCTACCTCGGATTGACCAGATCGTTGATGCTACGACTGGTCATGGCCTATTTTGCTTTCTGGATGCATACTCGGGGTACCATCAAATTAAGATGAAGGAATCCGACCAGGAAGCAATTGCCTTCTTACTCCCTATGGCCCATTTTGCTTCAACACTATACCCTTTGGGCTCAAAAACACCGGTGCTACGTACGAGTGGATGATACAAACTTGCCTACACTCACAGATCGGCAAGACTGCCGAGGCATATGTGGACGATGTGGTTGTTAAAACCAGGCAAGCCGAACCTCTGATTGATGACTTGCACGAGACATTCAAAAACCTATGTGCATATAACATCAAATTAAACCTGGAAAAATGCATCTTTGGTGTCCCATCCAAAAAACTCCTCGGCTTCATTGTCTCTCAAAGAGGAATCGGGGCAAATCCTGACAAAATCAGGGCACTGGCAAAGCTCAATACACCTACCGAGCGCAGAGATATTCAGAGACTGGCAGGATGTGTTGCTTCCCTGAGCCGCTTTATATCCTGCCTCGGAGAGAAAGCATTACCCCTTTATCGACTACTTAAACAGACCGGGGCCTCAAGTGGACACCCGAGGCCAGCTCGCCTCTGGAGGAAATCACAACACTAAGCGCCGTCCTAGTCGTCGAGCGCGACATGGAGGGGCAAAAGTTGAAGGTACAAAGGCTGGTGTATTATGTTTCCAACGTACTTAGCCTGTGTAAAATGAGGTGCCCACACTACTAAAAGATAGCCTACGTAGTTTTCATGGCTTCTCGAAAACTCCGGCACTACTTTCAAGAATGCCCGATAATTGTGGCTTCTGAAGTGCCGCTTAACGAAATCATAAATAATCGGGATGCGCCGCATCGTGAAGTGGGCCATCGAGCTCCTTCCTTTTGAAATACTCTATCGACCACGTCGGGCTATTAAATCCCAGGTGTTGGCTGATTTTGTTGCCGAATGGACGGAAGCCGAGTTCCCCAAAGAGCACACAGCTTACTCCAACTGGGTAATGTACTTTGATGGTTCTAAAATGCTCACCGGACTCGGAGCCGGGGTGGTTCTCATCTCACCTACCGGCGATACCATGAAGTACATACTCCAGATAATGTACGCCAATTCCAACAATGTGGCAGAATATGAGGCACTAGTCCATGGACTTCGGATGGTAGTTTCAATAGGTATCCAACATCTAGAAGTCCGAGGCGATTCCAACCTCGTGATCTCTCAGATCAATGGTGATTTCGATGCCAAGGACTTAAAAATGTTAGCCTATCGAGACGCAGTAATAGCCATGTCGGCTCGTTTTGAGAGCCTAGAATTCCATCACATCCAGTGGGACAGCAATCAAGCTGCGGATACGCTAGCAAGGATGGGTGCACGACGTGAACCCGTGCCCCAGAACACCTTCCTTGAATGGTTATTTAAACCATCCGTCAAGATGAAAGGTGATGCCGAGCCCGACAAACCAACCACCGAAGTGGTCACCCCGCTTGCCATAGAGCCGGACGAAGACACAGTTGGGGGATTGAAACTAGAAGAGACCCCTTCGGCCCATGAAATTATGGCAGTGCGCAAGGAGTTATCTGAGAACCAAACGGACGCACAACGCATCATCCGACGATCCGCCGCTTATAAAGTTCATGAAGGAGAACTCTACAAGCGCAGCGTCATCGGTGTCCTTCAACACTGCATTTCTGAAGAAGGGAAGCAGCTCCTACTAGAAATCCACTCTAGCACTTGTGGGCATCATGCAACTCCTTGGACCTTGGTAAGCAAGGCATTCCGAGCTGGGTTCTATTGGCCCACGGCACGATTCGATGCACGAGACTTGGTTGACAAGTGTGTCGAGTGCCAGCTCTTTGCAAAAAAGAGCAATTTGCCAGCCACAACACTAAAAACAATCTCGATAACTTGGCCGTTTGCGGTTTGGAGGCTGGAGATGGTCGGACCACTTCGTAAAGGTAAAGCCGGAAAAAAGTATCTGCTGGTTATGGTCGACAAGTTCACCAAGTGGATTGAGGCAAAACCCGTGGCCTCAGCAAAAGCAAAACCCGTGATCAAATTCATCTCGGGTGTGGTGCACCGCTATGGGATGCCTCACAGCATTATCACGGACAACGGATCAAACTTCAGGGCTGACGAGGTGAAAGCATGGTGTGCTCGACACAATATCAAGCTTGATTAAGCCTCGGTATACTACACGCAAACAAACGGGCAAGTAGAAAGGGCCAACAGGTTGATCTTAAGTGGCATAAAACCGTGGTTGGTCCGATCTTTGGCAGAAGCAGATAATAACTGGGTCAAGGAGCTTGACTCCGTCTTGTGGAGTTTACGTACAACCCCCAACAGATCCACTGGTTACACACCATTTTTTATGGTCTATGGTGCCGAAGCCATTCTGCCCAGTGACCTCATACACGACGCACCTCAGGTACGCTTATACGAGGAACAATAGTCCGAGCAGAGTCGCCAGGATGACCTCGACGCCTTGGATGAAGAGCGGGACATGGCTAAAGCACGCTCTACCTTCTATCAGCAACAGCTGCGGAGGTACCAACAACGCGAGGTCCGAACAAAGGCTTTCAACATGGGCGATTTGGTTTTACGACTCCACCCCGACAAAACTGGTAAGCACAAGCTGTCGGCGCCTTGGGATGGACCATTCATTATCGACAAAGTGCTTACCGGAGGAGCATATCGGATCAGAGTTGCCAAGGACAAGCGACTGGAGCCGAACCCCTGGAATGCTGCCCTGCTGCGACATTTTTACGGCTAAGCTATTCTCTACCTCATATCTTCCTTTATTTTTATGATTAGAACTAGTTAGGACTTATATAAACAAAGTTAGACTCAGTATTTTGTCAGTTATTAACTTTTGTTCTTTCCTAGCCCTTGTTCGGAATTGGCAGTAACGATATGGTTCATAACCATACATCACTTGCCATCACTCGCCGGGGGCTGTTAAAGCACCTCGGCAATAAAAATCCAAGTACTGTTAAAGTACTCAGTATAGTTGTCTTGCGTCACCTGCATGGTGAACGACGACCCATCCACAATTCATTTTAAGCCATTATATGCACCAATTTTGACTTGCGGCACCTAAACATTTTGCATAAGATAAATTGTCTTGAAGCATCAATCCCTCTCAAAACTGCACCATGACAACGTCACTTCATCTTAACACTTCCATGAAGTCAAAGTCTTAATTATGTGCTTTCACTCTCGTCATTGATATTGCCACCATCCATATGATTGTCACCAGCTCCAACATTGCTTCTAGGGCCCTAAAAACGACCATACTGCTTGTAAGAGATGAAATACCCATGATAATATAACAAAAGTGATTTTTTTGTAAAAATACACATGTTACTAAAAAGAGAGATGAGATTTTCTTGGAAACTGTTACTAAATATACAACCTGCCAACATACAAAAGGGCAAATGGCACAAGAAAACAATGCCCAAACATCTTGTGTACGTAACAGGACTTCAGATGTTCTGAATGCTAAAGTTTTTCTTTATCATGCTCAGCTTCTATTAAGTAGTAGAGTTTGAAATCAAGATTATTCAAAGCAACAAATTAACAACTAGGTTTTAAAACTCAACACTGATCAATTATGTTTCACCAAGGAAAGTACCATTCCTTTACCCTCTCTGTAGTCTGTACAAGCAGCAATATATAAGTACTTCAAATCAGGCAAATGCATAAGCACAGGGCGAATTCAATATCTAGGATCAGTGGTTAACTCATCAAAGGAATTTACTTGGGCAATGTATAATAAATCCAATTCTTACATACCCCATAGCATTTCTCTCCTACGACTTGTAATTACTGTTAGGAATAAGCCACGCCACGGTGGTGACCAGCATGTGTGTCCATGTTGGTCGAGTCCGGACGCCGGTGCATGGCCGCGTCCATAGCCGTGGTCAGCCAGCCCGAGTTGTGCGAGCTGCGTCAGTTCGTACATGCAGGAGCGTCCGTGCGTGGAGTTGATGGAATCGTGTGCATGGATAAGGTAGTTAGCTACATAGCCGGCCGCTTCGTCTGGATCATGGAGCGATTCCCTGATTAGTACGTGGTTGGTTAGTGGGTTAACTGGCCGTGTGTGCGCATGTGCTTGTAGCTAGGGAATTGTTAGTGGCCGGTGTGTGGCCGTGGCCTGGTCATGCGTGCGTGTGTGCGCACTGGGTATAAAAACCCCCGTCATGTACTACTTGTGGTATCCGGTGTGGTCCGGAGCCGAGTTTGAGCTGGTGAGAAAAAAAAAACGCCGTTTGCGCGGCGAGGCGCCGTTCATGCGGCGAGGTGTTCGCGCCGGAAAAACCACCTGTGTCCTCTCCTTCTTCTTCCTCCGTTCGGTCCGAACAATTACCCCAATTGTCAAATTTATTAACAATCATTAGTTGCACTCTGTGAATATTAATTAGCAGGCTAAGAACCCATGCCCAAAGAAACAGAGAGAACCAATAAACAAACTCATGTTTCTCTTACCGGTTCAGGTCCAGTTTGATCAACTCTATCTCGCCGCCTTGCTAACTCGTCATACAAATCACTATCACTGTAGTACTCATGTTCAAAATCATATGTGCCTTATATATTAAAAAAATTAACAAATGTTCAATATTGGTTTTAGATCAAAATAAGAAATTTACATTAGAATTCAAGTTTCTGGAACTCTACAGTTGAGGTCATCATTACTGTTTGTCACAATCAGTTAGTTTTGTGTTAAACTTACCGACTCATGCTGTGCACCTTCCTCCATTAAAGCATCATAGTCCAGACCTCCTCTATATATCAATGCCTATAAATACACACAATTAGCACAATCACCTTTCTTTATACTCCTATTTACAACAGTAGTAAAGCTTACCCGCACAACTTGTGCCACACCTCGCAGCTCTTTGTTCTCCTGCCTCAATTGCTGATTTTCCCTCTATAAACGCTCTTGTTCACGAGTAGATTGTTCCTGCTGTGATACCCTGATCTTTGTTGCCTTAATAATGGACTTATCTGTTTTGGTAAATGCCTCATCAGCAATTCTTAGTCTGCCATGTGGCATTCTACCAGTTGTTTCATAAATGACAGGTCGGTCGAATTCTGGATGCTCCTCTTGCCAATTTTCCCCATGCATGTTTTTCATTCCATTGTCGAAAGTTTCCTTTTCCAAGTAAGAAGAACCAGTAAGTAACATGAAGATTGGTAGATGAGTAGTGCAAAATGGAACTAAAAGGACTACATAACTACATAATATGTACACATGTTGAGCCAACTATGTAATGCAACCAAATATGAATTTGTAGATTGATTACTCGCAACATGCATAGGTTCGTGGACCATAATTTATAATCGCAAAGACTAACCCAACGATCAGAAGCTTTTTGGCTACACATCTCAACACGTTCATTGCCTCGCTTCAATCTGTGAGTGTCCTACCAAGCACGGTCTTTACCGGTTTTTTGTTTCTGCTTTATTAAGAGTGATAAATATTATCAAATATTATTCTTTAGTAATGAAATAGAGAAATATGCATTAGTGAAAAAAGTACTAGATACTGGCGTGTAGCCACTATGCTTCTTGCACCACTGCAATGGTCACTAGTAGAAAACAGGGCTTTGGTTAAGGCAGGATAAGGGCATTAATCCCGGTTCACTCACGAACCGGGACCAAAGGTGGTATTAGTCCCGGTTCGTGAGGCGCAGGCATCAGTCCCGGTTCGAACGGGACCTTTAGTCCCGGTTGGAGACTCCAACCGGGACTAAAAGGTCTGCACGCAGACCCTTTAGTCCCGGTTAGACCCTTTAGTCCCGGTTGGTGAGGCCCCCCCCCCCTTTAGTCCCGGTTGGAGATACCAACCGGGACTGAAAAAAAATTCAAAATTTTTTTTTTCAAAATTTTTTCCCAGCCCTTTAGTCCCGGTTGGTGTCTTCAACCGGGACTAAAAGTCTATCTTTAGTCCCGGTTGGTGTCTTCAACCGGGACTAAAAGTCTATCTTTAGTCCCGGTTGGAGATACCAACCGGGACTAAAGGGGGGGCCCCTAAACCCTAAACCCCTTTACCACATTAATGTTAGAAAAATCATAACTAAATCATTGTAATTCAGAAAAATACAAATAATATATCAAAATTTGCAGAAAAAAAAGTTTTGTCCGATGAAACAACAAGCTTTCCGTTTCGAAAAAATTTTAAAATCACCAAATTCCAAAGGGAAAATAGAGTTTTTGGACGTTTTAGACGTTTTTAGGGTTTAGCGCTAGGGTTTAGATTTCTAAGTTTAGGGTTATGTTTTAGAGTTTGACCCTTTAATATTTACTGTTTAGAATAGAGTTTCGGACGTTTTAAGTCCCGGGTTTAGGGTTTTCAGAGTTCATTTATAGTGCTATTTAATTTCAGGATAATTTAGCTCAAAAAATCATTAAATGCATGAAAAAATAGCAAATAAAGTCAAAAAAGGTTGAAATTTAAGGATGTGGCTTTGAATGGTTCATATTGAACACACAAAAATTCTGCAATTGAAATAAGATTAAAAAAATAAAATGTCTTTGTAACAGCTGAGTTTTCGTCTGAAACCTTGTTACTTCGAAAGAGATAGTCCAGTTTGTACACAAAGTGCATCCAGTTTTTGTCATAATCATCTCAACTTTTTAGCACAAGCTATTTGGGTGAAATGATGATACCATGCCAAGTTTCAACCTTTTCAGAGTTCATTTGTAGTGTTTTTCAATTTCGAGCTAATTTAGCTCAAAAAATCATTAAATGCATGAAAAATAGCAAATGAAGTCAGAAATGATTGAAATTTGAGGATGTGGCTTTGAATTGTTCATATTGAACACACAAAAATTCTTTAGTTAATATAAGTTTAAAAAAATGAAATGTGGTCAAACTCTGGTCAAACAGTGGTCAAACTGTGGTCAAACTATTAAATAATTATTGTTTTTTAGAATAATAGTTTCAAACTCAAACGGTGAAGCGTGTGACATCATGGTCACATTTTTCTGATAATAATGGATATATTATTTGTCGAATTTCGATTTACAGATTTAAAGATATTAGTTATGCCATATTAATGAATAAACGGCATAATAATAAATAATAATAATAATATTACTTATTTTATTTTCATTGAAATTCAATATTATTATTACTATTTTATTTTGAACTTTTTGTATTATTTTGGATTTTTTTTTGTTTTTTGAGAAATTTTTTTTTTTTTGAAATTTTTTCATTTTTTTGAAGTATTTTTTAGTTTTTAAATTAATCATTGTTGTTTGTTAATCATTGTTGTTTATTTTAGTAATTGTTTGGAATTCAAAAAATTAAATCATGTGACATCAAGACCTAAGTGTTAACAGGATTGATAGCTTACTATTGTCAGGAAAATAACAAGTGCAGACTTGGAAACTAGGGGGAATAGAACCTGAAAGTTAAGCGTGCTGGGACTGGAGTAGTGAGAGGATGGGTGACCGGCCGGGAAGTTAGACGATTTGAAATTAGTGCTGATTAGAGATTAGAGATTAAATTCTGAAGCAGTGAGGAGGGGTGATTAGAGATTAAATTGTCAAATAATTCAAAGATTTGAAAATCGGAAAAAAAAATTAAAACAAAAAAAAATTGAAATTTTTTTTTCGAAAAAATTCCTTTAGTCCCGGTTGGTAACACCAACCGGGACTAAAGGTCCTCCACGACCTTTAGTCCCGGTTCGTAACAGAACCGGGACTAAAGGGGGGACATTTAGTCCCGACCCTTTAGTCCTGGTTCCAGAACCGGGACTAAAGGCCCTCTGGAACTGGGACTAAAGGCCCTTTTTCTACCAGTGGGTAAATCGTGTCTCCATTAGCTAGCCTATTCCTCTTCCCACGTAAATAATTGTTTCTGGACTCCTGAGTACTCCAATGTTCACATAGTAAACGCCAACCATCATCGGTACCAAAGTCATCTGGCTTGGTCGAAATTAATTCTGCAACAGTTGGCTAGATATTACCCTCCTCATCTTTTTCCTCAGTCACATTGCCACGCTTGTATAACCTTTTCATGGCCAAGGTTTTGGTTACCGAATGGTGTATTTTTACCGAGGGGGACCGGTAAACGTGGTTACCAAGGTTACCACGAAATTTTGAGAAAATTTTGAATGAAATTTATAATTAAATTTTGAATTCAAATTATTTCAAAATAGATATAGATAGCACTTGAACTTATATTTATCATAAAAGAGCTACTAGCTCAGTGGAATGTTGTCTACATGTGTGCTATCAAGTGCTACCATACTTCACTATACATTGAGCGTTTGAATTCAAAAAATTTGAAAATTCAAAATTTTTTGGTCGAAATGCCCATTTACCGAGGGGGACCGAAATATGCGGTAACCGTGGTAAATCTTGAAATTTCGAGTGGTAACCAAAACCCTGTTCATGGCTGCCTTCTTTTCCTCATGTATCATCTGCCTCACTTTTTCAGCAAGGTTCAACTCCAAGGTTTCATCTGCATCATGTTGGTCTAATGGATTGCACTTGAAACGCCACTGTCAAAAATTATAATGGCTTGATTTGAGAACAAATGAATATACTAAGAAATCATAAATAAATAAAGGATATTTAGATTACCATCAGACCAATTTAAGTGCTTTATACTGATGACAGTACAAACTGAGAATTATGGTGTAGTGTGCTTTTACTTTTGACAACATAGATGGGCACTTTATATACGATATAACTACATTAGGGAAAATCAGAACTGTTAGTTGTTCCTAACACACATATTAAAGTACCAGTTTCTGATAAAAATAGTGGGGTCGCAATCTTGAAATGAATAATCTCCAGAAGCTGACAAAACTAATCAACTTACCCAAAATTCTTATTTAATTCTAGAGGCAGTAGTTTGCACTCTTGGATAGCTGGACCACTTGTAGTCCTCCCAAGTCAATACAGGTTTCTTATTATCATCTGGACCAATTGGTTCCGGATAATACTGGCGTACTAATGCGCCTTGCACTGTTGAGGGTTCACGAGATTTGAACGGGTGCTTTTCCCATCGACTGTCATGAACACGTACTTCAAAGCATTAATATTTGGATAGGCATCCAAGAAGAACTAAAACACTTTAAAAAGTTTAATACTAACATGCCAGAAGGTACAATGAGAGGTCGATCAATCTCTTCAAGTCTATCACCACTTCCTGTCCTAGATCTGGGGGTTCTAGCCTTCCTAGTCTGTGAAGCTGGCTGAGATGACCCATTATTTCCAACCGAACCAGTGGAAGGTCCATTCCGTACAGGTCTTGAGATAGGTCTATGAGTCAAACGCCTAGTCATCCTGTTTAGAAGGCTCCATGCTCGTTAGTAACAATATAAAAATGAGAACAAACTATTATGAAGAACACGTGTGCAGATTAAAATAAAATGGAACACTTTGTAACCACTTAAATTGTAATGACTAAAACTTAATATTAGTAAGAAACAACACTAAGAAATGAACTAAGAAATTCCAAAATATCTAATGCACGGTACTTCAAGAAAAATATATAATAGAATAGCTCATGCACTAACAAACTATATGTTCAGTAGTCATCATTATCAATCATGATCAAATGTGTTATCTTTGTCTTCATCCTCCTCTTCTCTTTCCCCATGTGGAAATTCTTCTTTCCCATCGCTACTGTCATCGATATAGATGCTATCCAAAGGATCCTCCTTACTGCTATCTTCCTTACTGCTACGCTTTTCTATTGTTTCAATGTCAGAGGGATCAAGCACATCATCGTACTGATTTGTAGATGTCATAATCTCATCAATAAAGTTCCCAACATCTGCAGAGAAAATGCCCCGCTGTGTATCTTCTTGGAAAAAATCATTTTCAGCAGATGGATCATGTGCACAATCATCAAGGTTGCTCAAGCTGCTACTTGGTTGTATCTTGTACACAACCCGCCAATCGCGAAGATCATGCCTTGGAGAAGCATATTTCAAATAATAAGCTTGAGTAGCTTGGTGAGCCATGGCAAATGGTTCAAAGTTTGCAAGCCTTGAAGATGGCCTAATCTCCACCAAGCCTAATTTTTCTTCAGACCTCGTACCCTTAGTTGGATCAAACCAGCGGCATTGGAAGAGTACCATCTCAATTTTTCGGCCTGCAGTGAAGGACAGTTTGATAATGTCCTCGATCACACCATAGTAGTCAAGTTGTTTGTTGTCAGACGTGAAGGATGCCAAACAAACTCCAGTGTTCACTGTTCTCAACCTTTTATGGAATTTCTCGTATCGTTCTGACCTAAAACGAAAGCCATTCACGTCATAGGAATTATATGACAATACTCTAGAACTGCATCCATTAGCTAAATTCCACATGTCCTCATCAGAACTTGGGTCTTTTTTACACTGCCATCAGTAAACAATATTCAAAGTTAGCAAACATAACATCGATCAATCTAAGTCAAGAAAGCAATGAGATGGTGATTACATCAGTCTTAAACCAATCAACGAATTCTTCCGTCATCATTTTATCAAGGCCCTCCAGAGACAAATTGGGGTGCTTCGCATACTTCTCTTCAGCAAATGCTCTATAGATGGCATATAATTAGAAAATTGTGGCATATAAGGGTAAAGTGTAAAAAAAATATCACTTACTCTCGAAATCTATCAACAGCAAAGCAATTGGTCAAAATGTATAGCTTCGCAGCATTCAGTTCTTCACCTGTGAGGACTCGAGACTCACCCCTACCATGAAGGGTGCCTTCATATTGGAACACATCTAGTGAGCAACCATCATTTTGAACCCACTTTCCTCCATTGTTGTATCTAGACTTCCTATTCTATGTAGTCTGAACATGGTCACTAAAGTACAAAGATACGCAGTTTCTTATCTCTTGTACAATGCAAGCCTCCACAATTGAACCCTCTACTCTTGCCTTGTTGCGAACTTTCAATCGAAGATGGTGCATTGCCCTACAATAAATAACTTGACATAAGAAAATTATAGCTAGAAGAAATCCACAATATTAGATTATTTAACATACCTCTCAAAGACGTACATCCAACGGTATGTCACAGGGCCCCCAACCCTTGCCTCATACGGGAGATGTACAATTAGATGTTGCATTACATTGAAGAAGCCCGGTGGAAACATTTTCTCAAGCTTGCATAACAAAACAGGACTCTCCTTTTCAAGTGTACGCATTCGTTCTGGATCAATCTCTTTGGCACACAATTGTCGATAAAAAAAACTTAACTTTGCTATGGCCCGCCATTCACTCTCTGGGATGAAGCCCCGTAGAGCAACTGGCAAGAGGCGCTCCATAATTATGTGGTGGTCATGGCTTTTCAGTCCAACAAACTTTCCTTGGGCTAAGGTAACAGCTCTTCTTAAATTAGCCGCAAAACCATCACAAAACATCAATTCTTTGAACCACTTCAGGATGGTTTGTTTGTTATCCTTACTCACACAATATTTCGCTCTTGGTTTCTGCCACCCACCATTCGGTTTCTGTGTTAACTTAAGTTTTGGTCTGTTGCATATTTCAGCCATATCAACACGTGCTTTAATATTATCCTTAGTTTTATCCGGAATATCAAGGCACGTGTTTAACAAAGCCTCAGCAACATTTTTCTCATTGTGCATTATGTCAGTGTTGTGGCGAAGCAACAACTTTTTAAAGTACTCAATCTGCCACAAACCACTTATGCCAATCCAGTTGTGCCCCTTCCCGAAATCAGCAAAGGTATTTTTTCCATTTTCATCAGGAACAAGGCTTTGGAGCTGTTCATATACCTCTTCCTCGGAGAGGCGCTTTGGTTGAGGATCAAAAACTTCTGTTTTCTTACGGAAACAATTCAAACTCCTACGCAATCAAACCAACATGGTTTATGTCCATTCTTCAAGGAAAATGTATCTATGTCACATCCACATATAGGACAAGCAAGTTTGCCATGTGTGCTCTAGCATGATACTAAGCCATAAGCAGGAAAGTCATGAATAGTCCATAACAGGGCTGCCTTCATGAGGAAGTTTTGCTTTCTGTGACAATCATAGGTAAGAGCACCATTTTTTCGTAAATCATCTAATTCGTCAATCAGGGGCTGCATGAAAACATTTAAGTTCTTTCCTGGATGATCTGGTCCAGGAATTACAAGTGCAAGGATCAAGTTATTTTGTTTCATGCACATTTCAGGTGGGAGATTGTAGGGAACAACAAAGACCGGCCAGCAAGAATATGAGGCTGCTGAAATACCAAAAGGTGTGAATCCATCGGTCGCTAGACACAGCCGAATATTCCTTACTTCCTCAGCAAAACCAGGAAATTGTTTGTCTAGTTCCTTCCAGGCTTCTCCATCGGAAGGATGAACCATTACTTTCTTGTTATTCCGTGGCCTAGCATGATAGTCCATGTGCTTGGCAGTGCTCTGTGACATGTACAACCGATGCAGTCTAGGTGTTATAGGGAGATAGCGCAAAACTTTGCGTGGTACCTTCCTAGATGTATTTCCTGTGGTTATTTCCTCGTCTCTAGGTTCATTGCAGATTGGGCACTTCTCTTTGTTTTCATTTTCTCTATAATAAATCATGCAGTTTTTGGGGTATGCATGGATCTTCACATATGGCATGGCTAGACTATGCACGAGCTTTTTTGACCTATGGAAGTTTGTAGGGAGTTCTTTTGTGGCATCATCTCCAAGAACATCATGTATTAGAGTCATCGTTTCATTGTAACAAGCTTCTGACAAATTATGCTGTGTCTTTATAGTCATTATCCGTGCTACAGTAGACAAGCGAGTTTGTGATGTCTTCGCATGCAGTGGTGTGTCAGCTTCAACCAATATTTTGTAGAACTTTTGGGCTGCTTGTGTTGGTTCTTCACCTGGAAAAACTCCTTCTGCAGCAATTGCATCAACTAACATATCATCCATTCTATCTACATCTCTCACAAAATCGTCTTGCTCTATGTTTTCAGGTATATTAGGCTCCCCATGACTAGTCCATTTCTCATATCCTAACTGAAAACCATTGGCGCACAAATGGATGGTCATCTCATCCCTTTTGCGCTTATGACGGCAGAAACACTTAGTGCACGGACAATGGGATTTCTCATCTACAGTGGCTTCGGGCAATGAAAATGCATGATCAAGATAATTCTCCAACCCTTGCCTTCAAGTTTCACTGAACAACTTTCTTTTTCTCTCTCTGTACATCCAACTACGGTTGTTGCCCATAGTGCTACACATATATATGACAATTTGGGGTTTAAAAATTAGACATATTGAGGCATCAAAATATTTGGAGAAAAAAAATAAGCAAACGTATTAAGTAACATTGGCATGCTCAAGTTACAGATCTATGTTCAGTTTCAGTAAATTCGTATCTGCATCTTAATAGGTTAAAAGTCATAACGAAAAAACAAATTCCATGTTGGATAAGCAAACATGTAAATCGGACATGTGAAAGCATAGTCCATGAATGGGAAGTCACAAAAAGTAGATCAAAAGAAGAATGCACAATGGCTAGCTAAGCATGCAGTTTCAGAAGTGCGATGGCAACACACAAACTCATAGATCGGGCACATGGCAGATATCGAGGCGAAGAGAAACACACGACGAAGAAAAGAGAGAGATACCTTGGCACGTCGCTAGCGTCGCCTCGTGTTGTTTCCTCCATCGCCGCGGAAACAGAGGAGCCACCATGCGCTACTTGGTCGTCCTCGTCCATCGCAGGGGCATCAGAGGAACTCCTCCTCAAACGTCGTATATGAAGCAGACTTGGAGGCCGGACATAATCGGTTTTGGAGAAAGGTGGATGAGTTCGTTATGATCGGGAGAGGATTGAGGAGACCGCGAAACTTTGGGAAGAAGTGGGGGTGAGGGCGCGAACGCTTTTCGTGCGCGCGCAAAAAGGAAATCAGCCGCTAGCTCAACCGTCCAACCTTTTTTTTTTTGAGAAAAATACCGGGGTGCTAGAAGCCCCACCTGATTTATTTATTTTTGATAATATAAGCCCCACCTGAATATATTTTGGTGTCAACCTCCCATTAATTCCTTCATCACAAATAATGATCCTTCCTTGTTACAGTAACAAAAATTGCAGGGACTTTACATGTTAATTTTGCAACAAACTATCCCTGCTCTGTTCTACTGACCGAGCAATTTCCCCAAAAAACTCAATCACCAAAATTATTATTTTTTATCAATTTTCAACAAGTCAGACCTTCCAAAGCTCTGAATGCGAAGAAATAAAGAAATCAAAAGTAGAATTAGGGGAGGGGGGCGCGGGGAACTATCATGAACCTGGAAACTGGGCTTGGTTTGGTCGTCGACGGCGCCCTGCATGTCCTGACCTCTGTGCGAGTGACAGCGGCGGCGACGCGACAACCGACGCCAAGCCGCGAGGTCAGTCCTTCATCTTCGTGGCTGCAGCGCCAGCCAGTCCTCGCCGGGTCCCTGCGCCAGCACCCTTGACACCTCCGACGCGCAGGGGATCCCACCACAAATCTCCACCTTCCCAGGCCAGTTCATCTATTCTTCCCGTCCCAAAATAAATATCTCAACTTTATACTAACTTTAGTATCAAGTTATAATAAAATTAAAACACTTATTTTGAAACGAAGGGAGTATCTATTAATTAATTAAGATATTATGCTCCCTAAATGTGGAGCCTCTTGGTGCATCAGCATTGTGGGGTCAAATTCACGAACATATTTAAATTCACGGACATTTTTAAGTTTATGAATATTTTTAAATATGCTAATTTATTTCAAATTTGTAAACATTTTTTTAAATCTAAGACTATTTAAAAAACATGGTTTTTTATATAGAAAATTTTAAAAATCCATTTTTTAAAAATCCCTGAACATATTTTTGATTTAACAAACTTTTTCAGGTAGCCGGCCTGTATGAGCTAACTGTGCAGCAAGTAAAAAAAACTAAGCGAACGAGTAAAGAAGAGAGCCAAACTGAGCGGGCGAGAGCTTTGTGGGCCGACCCAATTCCACGGTTTCAGCGTGGAATAGGAGCTCCCAAGGTTATCTAAAAAAAGAACTCTCAAGGGGCTCACACAGCAACCACCGGCTGACACCAATGCTGTCGGTGCTAGGAACCTGACATTGGGTTGCTTGCTACAACCCTTTGTGAGTTCGGCCAGGGACTGAACGCGTTTGGTTTACTAAGTCATCGATCATCGGAGAGTGAGAAAGACTGAAACTAGAGCACACAAAAGCTACCCAGGTTCAGGCCACCATTGCGGTGTAACACCCTACTCCTGCTCTAGGATGATATTGATGTATGCTCACAGCCGAGTGGCTACAATGTGTGATGTTAGTTGTCCATGAGTCGACCTCCTTGGCTGCTATCTTCCCTTATTTATACTACCCTGGCTTGCTCTCCTAGTCATCGGAGCTCTCCATTGGCCCAGTATGAACAAAGGAGAAGTGTGGAATGTTTGTACCGGCCCAACGTGACCGGTCATGGCACGCCCGTCCGTACCGGGTTGGTGGCTTCCGGACACCACCCCTGTAGCCACGCACGGAGTAGGTGAATCTCCAGCGGCCACTGTTGATGATCTTGGCGGATGGAGCGCCTCGTCGGAGCCCATACGCCAAGGACGTCTTACGTTGCGTCCCATCCCAGCTGTTGACCACGGCGGCAGTGGAAGGATGGAGCGCATTTAATGCCTCTGACAATCAGATTCCCAGCTTCCTCCGTGGGGAAGGTAGATGCAGGGCGTAGTGCTTCCCGGAAGGTCCGGGAAGAGCCTTCCGGGGTTGGGAGCCCCGCGAAGCACCGTCTGGGGGGAGGGGGGGCGATGTCGCTTGCCGGGCGCCACCGTCAAGGCCTAGGCTCGTAGGCCTAGGGTAACCTGGTTCTCATTGGGCCGACAAATGCCGAAACATGTAAGGACACCACAAGCACGCACTGAATGACTCCCCTCTCTTCTCTGAAAAAATATTGTCTATAACATCAACCCATCATGATATACGAACAGAAAAAATGCCACCAAAACATAATTAAGATCGAAGCCAATGCAGATAAAATCAAAACAAAGAACCAATCACAATAACCTGCTAGAGAAAAAAGGCACTCCATCAGTGAAGAACAGTGCGACAAAGCGCACGTTAGCTTCTAGTATGTTTGATATATTCTTAGCATGGCACCTCCTAATGTACACGTCGATCACTGATCTGAATTGATCTTGTAATATATCCCAACCGAATGAATATGTTTATTGATTGAACTCCACTCTGGTTGTTATGACATAGATTCCTGTCGTCTCGGCAAGGCGGCATTAGGTTTCGCAGATCCGATTAGCAAGTCGGCGGCAACGGTTGAATTTTAGAATTTTGTTTCGGGGCTTCTATCGGCAGTGGGGTATATGGGTCTTTCGCAACTGACGATGTACACTTTGGAGGTCTCTAAAGCGCAAGCACATGCCAGTGTAGCTACAGTTCCAAGGTTTTTGGATGCTTGGCTTCTTCCTTCGGCGGTGCTCCGGCACCGATGAGGGACAACGTCGAACAAGTAATTTTCCCTTTTCAATAATGTTGAAGTTCTCAGTTTAATATTAGAAAAAGTAAGATAGTCTCTCGCGCACTTCAAAAATCTAAATTTGTTCCTTCAACTTATGTCAAAATGATCTGGATTGGGCCTTTTGGGATGTAGATGACGATGTGGCGGCGATTTCACACATGCGGCATCTCAACATGAAAGATTGAAAACATAGAAAAGGGGTAGATAGGTCTCGACAAGCCAGGCGAGCTTAAAGCTCGCCTTGGGCTAGCACAGGCTCTCGGTCCGACAAGTGAATAGGTCGAGCCGAGTCAACCTACCGGGTTCCTTTGAGCTTCGGGCCCAATCAAGGCATGGATTGGTCCAGCTAGGCGCAAAAAAGGCTTGCAAACCAACCTCGCTAAAAAAATATTATTGCAAGATTTAAAAAATGTTAGAGAATATTAAAAGTGCTCATGAATTGCAAGATTGTTCAGCTTAGTTAACCAACTTAGTTAAGTCAACGAAAGATTTTTAGAATTCTAATGGTTATAAATCTCCAACGACGAGCGTACAAAACAGTGGGATTCGACAAATATGTTGTAAAACATAATTTTTTTTTTTTTTTTGAGAAACATATTCATGCTTTCTCAAGATTGCAACACTCAACGTTGACGAGGCTTTAATCACCTACGGTGAGATTAACAGTAGGCTATTCAGGATCGCTGTTGGGTACATGTATGATCGACAGTGAATATACACCGTTGGTAAATAATAAGATACAGTTGTAGAATATCGGTTGGCTTTCCCTACCACCTTTTCACAGTCGGCTATTTGCGTAGACTGTTAGCTATCATGTCAAATAACCGAGCGATGTTACCACACAGTCGACTATTATAGAAAATCGTTGTTTATAATTACATATAACCTAGAGTTAGTTGTGCCCATCGGTTATGTGTTTTGACTGTTGATTATTCGATCAGATAGCCATGCGCTAAGAATAAACTGTCGAGTATAACACGGGATAACCATGGGTTGCTAAGTATCTGTCGGCTAAGTAGTAACACTGTCGAGCAATATAGCGCATAACTATGTGTGCACTGGAAACTGTCTGTTATTCCTCGTACCCGTCGGTTGATGCATCATACGAACATGTGTGGTTTTATCCCCGTCGGCTATTAATCAAGACCGTCGGTAATTAATGCTCATAGCCTTGTGGATGACTTTAACTGTAGGGAAATTGGGGAACGGTCGGTTATTCGGGAAATCCCCTACGGCCTGTCGGTTATTTAATTTCACCGTCAGCAAAGATTAGATATCTAGTAGTGCGGACCACTCGATACAACGATGGAGTCGCTCGAGGAAGGCGTAATGCAAGGAATTAGGAGACAGAGCTTGACGGTAGAGGGTATAAAATCGCTCTGCCTGGCCGCCCGATCCTTTTATGCGAAGGGTTTTGGAATCCGTGATGGGACGACTTGAGTCTTGAGGCGGAAATCTCGCGCGTTCCCCATGCGTCGTGCGTGTAACGGGCACGGAGATTGAGGGGGCATGTAATGATGTTGTTTCGCGTGTCTTGGGGCCCGGAAAACTGTTCTGATTGGACGTCTTGGCAGTGTGGTCCCGAGCGATGCGCACACGCTCCAAGATCCCCTGATATGACAACACTTCAGGAGAAAAAATAGGTTGTCCATGAAATCGGGGGTGGGACCGGGTCAATGATCAGACCCAGGCAGTATACTTCGCCCCTAAGACAAGGACGCCTAAAGGCGGGGTCCTCGACCTGAGGATTTCCTCGGGGATGAAGCAGGCCTCTAGTAAGAACGATCGGGAGGATCTTCGGGATAGACTTCTTGGACGCCTGAGGTATACGACTCCTCGGCCAAAGTAAAATCACTTCGGAAATTGCGTAAGGTTGAACCAGCTTGCAAGGCCGAAGACTGGAGATTGGAAGCAGCTCGAGGGGACCGAGGAACGACCTCGGCTTGAAGACCGGTTCAGGGACTACTGATGGAGTCCTGGTTTAGGGGTTGCCAGTAGGTTACCAGCCCTTTGGGCTAGGCCGAGGACCCACTAAATTCGTCAACTGGTGGGCCTCGATCGTCTAGCCCAAGAGCGCCAAGAAGGAATGACCTAAAGACTTGGCGCATACTCCAAGGTTGAGAGGTAGTCTCCGGCATGTTTGCTCCCAGATACAACCGACTTATGTGTAACCCTAGGCACCCCCAGTGCAGGGACCTTAGAGAAGAGACACGGACACATACGATCTCGCGGTAGATCACCTGTACTTTGTACCCCATCCACAATAATACAATCAAAGCATGATGTAGGGTTTTACCTCCTCGAGAGGGCCCGAACCTGGGTAAACACCGTGCTTCCTGTTACCATCGTGCCAAGGCTACCAGATCGGGACCCCCTACCCGAGATCTGCCGGATTTAGATCCGACACCTATCCTTCTATACTTTCCCTTTAAAACTTTCAGGTGGAAGGATTTGTAATGCACGCTGTATCTTGCGTATGAGTTCAATAAAATTTGGCGCTACAACGCGCTTTCCTTGTGTTAAAAAAAAAAGGAGCGATAAGATATTTTCTGTGTGTGCTGTGCGTGATGTGTTGGGAGTCCCAAGAGATAAGGGAGAGATAAAAATATTTTCTTGTTGGTTTTGACCACGTGGCTGCTTCTCTGTATTTCGGGCCCTGTTTCATGCCGGGCCATGCCCGTGCCAGCTCGTCACATTGGGCCGGGCCGTGCTCGGCATGGCACGGGACATCGGGCCATGCTGGCCCGGCCCACAATACGTCGGGTCGTACCGTGCTACGGGCTGTGCCTCGTGCCGGGCCAGAAAAACCTGGCCCGAGTCCGGGCTCTCACTGGCATTCACCGAATCAGCTCCTTCAAAATAATGTGGACACGTCCGGACATGTTCGTGGACATCCCCGTTTGTCCAAAAATAATACTCATAAACTAATATAAGGCCGTTTAGATCACTGAATAATAACTAAAGAACGCATTCCGTCGAACACATGGTGTGCGCTATCCGGCCTGGCAACACCGGCGGAAATAAATGCCATCGTCGGACGACCGCGCACGCACATGTCGCCGCAGCATTCCCCGCTAGCAGAGCACACACACACCCAGCACACCTCTTGCATCCCGGGCCACGCAGAGCATCCCGTGCTCGCCGCAGCAGCCCGAGCACACTAGTAGAGCACACACACCACGCACACCTCTTGCTCGCAGCAGCAGCCCGCGCTCACTAGAAGAGCACCGTGCTTGCTGCAGTAGCCCGCCCGGCGCAGAATCTCCGCACAGACGAGCACGAGAGCAAGCTCCGCCGCCGGTCGAGCGCCCTGTCGAGCTCCAAGTCCGAGCAGGCGCCTCTCCCAGCACGCACTGCGCGTACACAGCTCGCATCGACGGGCGCCCGCGGTGCACAGGGCGGCGCGCGAGTTGGTCGGGATGGACGCCAGCGGCGGTGCGCGGCGTCCGTGCACGGAAAGGAGCCGGCAGTGGGCAGCGTCCGTGCGGCAGAGCGGCGGCTCACCCCCGGGGGCGAGCTCGAGGCGCCGCCAGCCTGGGTGGGCGGAGGCGGCCTAGGCGGGCGCGAGCTCTGGCGGCGGGGGGCTCCTTGGACGGCATGATGGCAATACGACGGGAGGCATCTTTGAGCTCCAGTGGTCCGTGGTCCTCGGGGCGGGGCAGGGCGCTATGGCTGCGGAGCGAGGCGAGCGTGCCGGCACAGGGGAGGTGGCGGCCGGCGGCGAGGTGGCGTCCCGCCGGCGAGGTCTGGACGAGGGTGGGGTGGGGTGCCGGCGGCGGGCAGGGGAGACGAGGTCGTGCTCTGGCAGTTGAGAGATAGAGGAGAGATGAGGAAGTTGCTGGACTGTGGGTCCGTGGTCGGGTAGCGGCGTAGCGCTGACGTGGCGCGGACAACGGACATGTCCGGACTGTCCCATTTCTCTCACATTTGGGCTATCCCGGACAGTCCGGACATTTGGCAGGAGAATAGGTGAGCCCACTGGAGATGCCCAAGTAATGCGGTGCCAACTTAATTTGGCCGTCGTGTTGTCGTTAACATATTTGGTTGGAGGGCAGATCTTAATTAATTATCACAATGACCGGGCGGTAGGCCTGGTTAGCAATCTCAAACTTTGAATATGCAATTAATTAATTACCACAATTTTTTGTTTTTACCACAACTTGTGTGCATAAAATTAAGCCTACCCTACAGTTTTTTGTAGCCATCATCCCTTTGCCTAAATTGAGAGTATGGAGTTTACAGTTTTTACAGTCATCCATTTGGTATCCATGCATGCTCATGTTATTATCTCAACAGATTATCAGCATGAAGCATTTCTGGGGCGCAAGACGAGGAGGAGACGCAGGAGCTCGACGTCACCCTCCATGGCGTCGACCGCCACCACCTTGGCACTAATTTCCCCGGTGCCGACCCTCTTGCTGGGGCGATCGACTACATTGCACCAACAATCTTTCCAGCTATGAACAACCTGCATCGAACTTTGTGTAATTAAAGATAAGAGAACATTAGCATGATCGTTGTCGATCAATTCCCCCCTCCGTCTCTATATCGTATTTTCCCTAAAAAAATCCACATGTAGATCAGATCTCGTTCTTGATATACACGTGCGAACTTTCGGGGGAGACTAGAATAGAATCTACCTTTTAGGTGACATCATAGGATCAACCCACAAATTTCATATTTAGACATTCCGAAAAATTCTGAAATTATCTGACAATATACCTACAGGGTATGTCTACAATTCCAAAAAAAATAGCTCTAAACTCGATCTACAGTTAGAGAACCAAAAAAGACAAATTCTCTAACTGTAGGTCGAATTTGGAGCTGAAACTTTTTGAGGATGTATATCAAACACGGATGTGTGTCTGCAAATATTTTGCGAATTTTTGAACATGTTTTGTATTTTCAAAAAAAATGATCTCGTTGATCCCACCTAAATCCAGATCCTATGCAAGTTGCCCCCTCGAAGTTTCACCAAGCAATACACAAGGTTTAGTCCCACATTACTAAGGTAGGGAGGTGGGGATCAATTTATGAGGTGGATCTCATGTTGCGTTGTAAAATACTATGAACACAGAGAGCATTGCACCACACACGAATAGTGCGCGCTCGCATATTTTGTGACTGCGGCGTAGCGTAGCATGTGGTTGTTAGCAATTAAATCCATTTTTTATTTTATGCTAAACCCGTGCATTACCTCCCTCTTAATTTTATCAGTTTAGAGTGAAATTAAACAACAGAATTACGGCTGATTCGGGTATTAACTTGGCCAGATACTACAGAGTAATACTACCCAGTTAATGGGCGGTTACTCGCCAACCACGACACAAAACACAGATCCACCTGTCGTACTACCGGCATCGAGACGTGGCCCTAAAAAGAACCGACCAGGGGTGAAGAGCCTAGGCACCTTTATTCGCCGACACGCCGCCGCCGCCTCTCCAACCACGGCTGGAAACCCTAGATCCGTCGGACGTACTAACGGACACAAGACAAGCGCCATCGGCTCCGATATGCGACCCTCAAAAGAACCACAAAGGGATGGAGAGCCCAGGCACCTTTATTCACCGACACGCCGCAGCTGCCTCGCCCATCACGGCCGAAAACCCTAGACCTGCTGGTGGCCGTGACCGGACAAAAGGCAATGCGATTAGTGCAATTAATTAAGATGAACCGGCCCAAGGCGAGGCCTAATCACAAGGTTATCTTTGCTTGACACTGTGGTCGTACGTTGCCCTAATCAAAGGAGTATCACAGGGAGAATAAAGGAACCTGTAGCGGAGCACCATGCTGCGCTGCTCCTCCTACTCTTCGGCGCTCCGAGCCCTGGCTGTCCTCGTACTAGTAATCATCTGCACGCTCCAAGCCCTGACGATGCCATCTGCGCTTAATTAAGTAAACAGCTCGGGCGCAAAAAGGCATAATCCCAGGTTTATTCCCTACCCGAAGCAGCTGCCACCTTCATTCTGCTTACTCTAGTATTTTTCTCTCTCCCTCCATGACCTCATTTCAGATGTTTCCATCGAATATCCATTCATCTTGCATGCCCCTCTATCCCCTTTGACATTTGGAACAAGGTCAAATACAAAACAAAACAAAAAAAAAACCCGAACGAAGCTAGCTACCTGTGGCAGGTGCACACATAGAGCATTTGCGGCACGTAAAAATGGGATTAGTTAATCGGATTGAGTAGGTTGGTCAATCCATCGGTTAATTACGTGTAAATCCTGATGCGATCTCGCATCTTTACATCAGTGAACTGATCAGTTGCTGACGCTCTTCGTGCGCGCGCACCACCAGCTAGTGCCGTTGCGCGCGTGTGTGTGTGTTTTCCCTTTAAAAAGTGAAAGTCCACCGGCGCCGTTGTGTTTGACTTTTTACCAAAGTTTTAAATTGCGCGATAAGTCTCTTAGAGGCGGCCCAGCCAAAAGCTATGAAACTAAGCCCCATTTAGCGTTTCTGTATAAATCAATAAAAAATGAAAAAAATAAACATAGAATCTGTATCAGTTTGAGCGGCTGAAGGTGCTGTTACTGAGGCAGCGCTTGAGCCACCAACACCTATGCAAAAAGAAGCAAACAAAATAAAATTAGTCATTGTTTAGGCCTGCTTCTAAATAGGAATAGCATCATCCAATTGCAAGAATTCAGACCATATTGCAGACCAGATTATCAGAACTGTTACGTTGTACTAGCAATCTAGCAGAGTTGTCCTAGCTGTTCTACAAAAGAACTAGATGTTCTGTAGCATCCACAAAAGAACTAGATGTTCTGTACTAGCAGAGCCACCATTGTTCTGTAGTCTGTACTTGCTCTGTACCAATATCATTTATTTTTTTTGCATCGAATTGGGAGCTTTATTAATGAACTAACATCTGGTTACAATCAGCCCGTAGGCAAGGAATAAGAAACTCAGGGCTAACATCAAGCCAACTCTCTGTTCCTTCAAGAGAACAAGCAAAGCGAGCACACTGATGAGCCGGGACATTAGCATCCCTGCTAACATGAGTAACCGAAAAAGAAGCAAAAGTAGCTCCGATCTCCTCTAATTCTTCGAAAATAGGCGCTGCAATTGACCGAGAATTGTTGCGCGACTTCCAGAGATTGACAAGTTCCAAACAGTCAATCTGCACCATGACATGTGAGAATCCGCGAAGTTGTGCGAAGATCATCGCTTCCCGGAGTGCTAAAAGTTCAGTTATAAAAGGGTCTGAAACTCCATGCAAGGGTTTACTCCACGCGCCCAGAAACGCTAAGTGTGAGCGAGCCACACCTCCCGCTCCTCCCTTCATGTTTTCTACACTCACTGCACCATCAGTATTGATGGTAATCCAGCCCGGTTCGGCCGGTCTCCAGCACTGATTGGGTGTCATCTTCCTCCGACCTGATGGTAACTCCAAAATTGCCAGAGTCTCATGAACCCACTTGATGGCTTGAACAGGGTCGTACGCCTCACGATCATGGGTCCAGCGATTTCTCGATGACCAGATTGTGTGCATGATAGTGATGATTTTGCATCTCTCCTCTTGAGTAAATCTCTGGTCAAGCAAGATGTCGCTAGCCCAAGTGTTTGGGTGCAGCCTCGGAAGGTGCAACTGAAACTGGTCCTTGGCTGCCACCCAAAACTTCCTAGCATGTGTACAGCTTATCAAAGCATGCAACAAATCTTCATTCATAGACTTGCAAACCCCACATAGAGAAGTTTGTTTGATATGTCTGTGTTGCAAGGTAATTGAGTCAGGTAGAATGCATCGGAGCACCCTCCACCAAAAAACTCGAACTTTGGGGACCACTTCAAGTTTCCACAAGGCCGTCCACATCTGTTTATTTGCCGATGAAGATTCCGTAATCGTCCCTTCCTCTAGAGAACTGAGCTCGTTACGAGTCACTAGAGATCGATACGCAGATTTTACAGAGTAGATGCCCGACTTCTCCAAAGCCCAAGCTAACGTGTCCTCACCACCTGCAGGGTTCAAAGGGATATTCAGTATTGCCTCTGCATCCGGATGAAGAAAATTTCGACCGACAACATCCACATTCCAATTACCTGTGTAGTTGTCAATTCTGCCCATTGGTTTCAGACTAACAGTATTAGGAATCCAACTGTCCGTCCATGTGGCAATGGCTGTACCATCCCCCACTCGCCTTATTAGGCCAACATCCAGAGCTTTCCTTCCTGCCACAATATCATTTGAGCAATTAATACAAACAACCATTTATTCCTATTTAGAGATACACGAATCTGTACCAATACCATTTGAGCATTCACCAGCAAATCTACAGATGCTAGCATTCAAAAAAGAGGTGAACAGAGGGTAGAGGTCTAGAGGAGCTTGCCTGCGGGGGGGATTTTTGCTCGCTCATGATAGACTGGTGGACGCCGTCGCCTGATGGATGCCTTCGTCGCGGCCGGCAGCAGTGTGGACTAGCAGGCGGGAGGAAGTGGCCAGGAGGGAGCAGCCGAGACGAACTGGTCGGGAGCTGCCTCGCCTGGTGGATGCCGCCGTGGCCGGGAGGGAGTGGCGAGGAAGGTTAGTCGCCGGAGTCGCAGGTCGAGGCCAGCGCCATGGATGCTCGTTGGTCAGCCGCTGCCAAGATTCTGGCTCGAGAGGAGGACGGGGGTGGGGATAGGGTTTGCTCGAGCGCATACCTGGCCAAATGGGCCGGCCTTAGCGTGCCGGCCCGACAGCCCGCGTGCCGGCACGTGGCTAAACGGGCCGTGCTCGGCACGTGGCCCGCCTAGGGCCGTGCCTGGGCCGCCAGGCTAGGTACGCGTGCCAGCCCGGCACGGCACGCCTGGCCAGTGGGCACGCCCGGCACGCGACGCGCGGGACGGCGGGAGCAGCCAAATTTGAATGTCTCGCGCGCGCGCTGTGGCCGCTGGCCAGCTGGCTCGTTGCATCCATTCGCTGGCTGGCTGGCTCGTTGCATGCTTGCGTGCGCATGCGAGAGACTTCGAGGTGGGGCCGGCCGTTGCATGCGCATGCGAGTGACGACGAGCGTCTGCTCCTGCGCAGGGGGTCGGGGGGGGGGGGGGGGGGGGGGGGGGGGGGTGTTAATTGCTGTTTAGCCAATATATAGGTTAGTTTAGTCTGAATTTCAAATATTTGAACGTTGGAGGGCAAATTTGGAACAAAAAAATGTCGGTATTTTGCTATAAAAAGGGCTGCCCACCCCTCTCATTTCTCACACTCAAACCTCCCCTCCCTCTCATTTCTCACACTCAAACATGGATGATCCCATGGGTAGTGATCCCGGCCGGTTCACTTTCACTACTAGTGATTTAGATGTGGACATCCCCGAGTGGATCGATCCCACAGCCACAACCCACACATATCCTTCTTCCGACGAGTATACAACCGGCAGCCATTCCACTTCCCACTCAAGTACCTCCACCTTCATCGGCACAAAGAGGGTTCGACGCAAAACCTCGGCGTGCTGGGAGCATTTCGTTGAAGAAATAGTCATGGAGGAAGGTGTCAACGTGCTGAAAGCTTGGTGCAAGAGGTGCTCCCACTTGCTTTCCTCAGGGAGGAGGGGGGGAGGAACCGGCCACCTCCTCAGGCACATCGTCATGCACCAGAACGCGGACAAGGAGTCTGCGGGGACACAGGCCACACTCAAGTTCAACCCCAACGGTACGGTACGCAATTTCAACTATGATCCTGCTCTTCATAGAGAAGGAATTTGTCGTTTATAATTGCTTCTATTGATTTACCATTAGGTTTCGGTGAGTCTGAAGGTTTATCGAATACATTCAAACTGTGCATACTCCTAGTTTCAAATCAGTTTCTAGACAAAGTACATCTAGGGATATGAAAAATTTATGCAAAACTAGTCTTCAGACAATAAAAGATGATTTTACTACATGCACTTTTTCAGTCTCTTTAACATTTGATATCTGGAGTGGCCGGGCAAAGCAAGACTACATTAGTGTGGTCGCTCATTATGTTAACAAAAAATGTGAACTACAGAAAAGAATTACAGGATTTGAATTAATTGACGAAGCACATACTGGTGAAATCATAGCTCGGGCTGTACTTAATGTTGTGTCAGAATTTGGTCTGACCGACAAGATTTTTGCAGTAACTTTGAATAATGCTTCATCAAATACAACTGCAATGGAGAGCCTTAGTCCTCTATTTTCTGTATATGCTGCATCCTTTTAATGCATCAACGTTGTGCTTGCCATGTCATTAATCTTTTTCAATTTTTCTAATTTTTTCCCTCACATACAAATTTTCATAAATGTGCTACAATTCTTTGGATGTCTAAAAAAAAGCAAAAGAAAAGTGCTACGTACCAAACTACCTAGCAGTCTAGCACTTATCAGGGACCAAAACGTGCACTGCATCGTGCATGCATGCAGCCCCCTGCATGGCTGCCGAGCAGCACAAGCCGACAAGCAGCTGGCTGCGCGCCTGCTGCACGGCCAGTAGGCCAGATTTTTTAAAAATCGGCGGGCTTCGCGTGCCAGCCGTGCCTACGGGCTGCCCATTTAACCAGGGGCCGTGCTTGGGCCTTGAAAGCCAGCACGCGTGCCAGCCCGGCACGGCCGAGTACTTCGGGTGCCTGGGCGGGCCGTGCCGTGCCTGGGTTGCAGGCGCGCAGCGCCGCCGCCAGCTGCTTGTCGGCTTGTGCTGCTCGGCAGCCATGCAGGGGGCTGCATGCATGCATGCATGCACGATGCAGTGCACGTTTTGGTCCCTGGTAAGTGCTAGACTGCTATGTAGTTTGGTACGTAGCACTTTTTTTTTCTTTTTTTTAGACATCCAAAGAATTGTTGCACATTTATGAAAAATTGTATGTGAGGGAAAAAATCAGAAAATTTGAAAAAGATTAATGATATGGCAAGCACAACGTTGATGCATTAAAAGGATGCAGCATATACAGAAAATAGAGGACTAAGGCTCTTCATTGCAGTTGTATTTGATGATGCATTATCCAAAGTTACTGCAAAAATCTTGTCGGTCAGACCAAATTCTGACACAACATTAAGTACAGCCCGAGCTATGATTTCACCAGTATGTGCTTCGTCAATTAATTCAAATCCTGTAATTCTTTTCTGTAGTTCCCATTTTTTGTTAACATAATGAGCGACCACACTAATGTAGTCTTGCTTTGCCCGGCCACTCCAGATATCAAATGTTAAAGAGACTGAAAAAGTGCATGTAGTAAAATCATCTTTTATTGTCTGAAGACTAGTTTTGCATAAATTTTTCATATCCCTAGATGTACTTTGTCTAGAAACTGATTTGAAACTAGGAGTATGCACAGTTTGAATGTATTCGATAAACCTTCAGACTCACCGAAACCTAATGGTAAATCAATAGAAGCAATTATAAACGACAAATTCCTTCTCTATGAAGAGCAGGATCATAGTTGAAATTGCGTACCGTACCGTTGGGGTTGAACTTGAGTGTGGCCTGTGTCCCCGCAGACTCCTTGTCCGCGTTCTGGTGCATGACGATGTGCCTGAGGAGGTGGCCGGTTCCTCCCCCCCTCCTCCCTGAGGAAAGCAAGTGGGAGCACCTCTTGCACCAAGCTTTCAGCACGTTGACACCTTCCTCCATGACTATTTCTTCAACGAAATGCTCCCAGCACGCCGAGGTTTTGCGTCGAACCCTCTTTGTGCCGATGGAGGTGGAGGTACTGGAGTGGGAAGTGGAATGGCTGCCGGTTGTATACTCGTCGGAAGAAGGATATGTGTGGGTTGTGGCTGTGGGATCGATCCACTCGTGGATGTCCACATCTAAATCACTAGTAGTTTAAGTGAACCGGCCGGGATCACTACCCAAGGGATCATCCATGTTTGAGTGTGAGAAATGAGAGGCGTGGGCAGCCCTTTTTATAGCAAAAAACTGACATTTTTTGGACCAAATTTTCCCTCCAATGTTCAAATATTTGAAATTCGGACTAAACTAACTTATATATTGGCTAAACAGCAATTAAACCACACCCAACCACCCCCCTCCCACCCCCCAGCCCACCCCCCCACCCCGCCCCCGACCCCCTGCGCAGGAGCAGACGCTCGTCGTCACTCGCATGCGCATGCAACGGCCGGCCCCACCTTGAAGTCTCTCGCATGCGCATGCAAGTAGCCAAGTATGCAACGGCCGGCCCCACCTCAAAGTCACTCGTATGCGCACGCAAGCATGCAACGAGCCAGCCAGCCAGCGCATGCATGCAACGAGCCAGCCAGCCAGCGGCCAGCGGATGCGCGCGCGAGACATTCAAATTTGGCCGCTCCCGCCGTCCCGCGCGTCGCGTGCCGGGCGTGCCCACTGGATAGGCGGGCCACGTGCCGGGCCGGGCACGCGGGCTGTCGGGCCGGCACACTAAGGCCGGCCCATTTGGCCAGGTATGGTCGCGGCTGGGCTGGGGGCCGAAGCTCATTGATAGCATCAGCGAGAGCTGAGTCCAGGTGCGGGGCGCCGTGTCCGGCCGACGTGATATGGTCACCGTCGTTCTTGCTGTTGTCAGTGTCGTCGTAAGCATCGTGGCTGCGCATGCCATGGTGTTGGTCATTTTGACATAAGGCTAAACCTGGGTCAATTATTATGATTGCTACAGTGCAGCAATAGTGTTGCAACAGTAGGTTGGTTTGCCCTGATTGGAGAAGCGCGCACACATCAACTGACAGATGGGTCCCTCTGTGACACTAAGCTTATAAAATATATAAAGGGAAGAGGTCCCTATGGGGACACTAAGTGTGGCATTCGTGCATACGCATAAGCTCCCCTAGCTGCCCAATCCAGTAGCCGCACATGAGCCATGGGAAGGGCCCTCCAGCGCCTTCCACAAGCCCTAGAAGTAACCAGGAAGGAGAAGAAGAGATGGGGCTTCACTGATGAAGCCCTGGCACTATCTTCATCAACTACAAGATCATCAAGATGATGTTTCCAACATTCTAAGGTGTGATTGTTTCATTTCTTTACTATTTGTGATTCAATCCTTGAGCTAGATGATCGTGAGATTTCTAACAATGGCACCAGAGCCTTCTTGCTCAACAATGAACCCATCCTGAATTCTTTTTCATATCCATATGCTACTATTTATGACATATGCATGAAGTTCATGTGCTCATGTTGATGACTAAGTTAAGCATACGCACTAGATGCAATCTAAGCAGTGCCCAAGTTCATGCTTGTGCATGATTACGTTCTTTCTGCTTAAGATTAGCCATGCTCAGCCCTTACTTGTACAATTTCATGCACTAATCATACAAGCGTGCCACATCAGTGACCCAATAGGCCTAGGGTTCTCGGTTTAAGTACATAAGTGGAGAGGAATAAGGCAAATTTTTGCAAATCCTAAGCAATTTCTAAAAGAAATCCCCAAATCCCGAAACCCTAGATGCTAATTTCCTTAAGTTTTGGCCCAAATTGAGCTTAGGGTTTTCAGCTTTAGCTAGTAAATAAGGGGAATAATTCAGATTGTACTAGCCCTTATTTTCCCCCAAAATCTGAAACCATTATCCCCAAATTTCTCCCAAAATCCCGAAAATCCTACCCCTAAATCAAAAAGTATGAGGGCAGCGAGCATTTACCTTAGGGTTGTGGCGCTCGTCGTCGTCGTACGGCGTCGCCATGGCCACCATCTAATGTTCGCGAAAGAGCTCGGCTCTATACCTGAGCGGCCTCGCCGTCCGCCGCACCGGCCGGTGGCCAAGCCTCCTCGCACGCATGTCATCATTAGGGGCTCGCCTCCACCTCGTAGCTGGCGAAGTGCGTCGTCGCCGTCGCGGGGACGCCCGCACGCGCAAGGCTGCCTCGCAAAGGGCACGGACGGGCATCGCTCGATGGAGCCTCGCGCAGGCCAAAGCCGCACGGGACTCCGGCGAAAGGGACTCGCTGGTGCCATTGTCTTTCACCTCCATGACGGGCACTTTGCGTCGCCACAACCTCGCTCGCTCTATTGGTCGTCGTCGGGCAGAGGAAAGGATAGGGGAGGAAAAGAAATGAAGTTAGGGTTTCGGGGGAGGCGGCTGAGGTGTGGTTTTGATCCACTGTGCGTGAACCACAGCCATTTGGTCACCATCACACGGCTCGCCTGCGTCGGCCGCAGTAACGGGACAAGGGAACTGTCTGATTTAATCGAACGGCTGATATCGATGCGGAGAGCCAAATGGGCCAACATCTCCTTACTGGGTCGTTTTTGGTTATAGGCTTCGGCCCAGCCTAAGTTTTGACCCTCGGTATTTTTCTTTTTAAGGTAATTTTGCTGCTGGGCCAGACAGGCTAATGGGCTCTTATGGGCTGAATTATGTTTGGCATTTTAATTACTTTCAGTGCATTTTTCCAGTCAATTAAGGCATTATAATAATGTTTATGCACTGTTAATAATTCTAAATTATGCCAAAATCATTTTTAATTATGATGGGCCAAATTAAGTATTGGGCTAAAATAAATAAATTCTTTGGGCAAAATTTTTTGCATGAAAGATTATGCTCTTTTATTATTAAGTGGTATTCTTATGCCTTATTTATTATCATACCTTCTGTGTCATGCTTAATTATTATTATGGCATTATTTATTATGTATTATGCTTAATTATTCCTAAGACATATTATTATGTCTTGGTCTCGGAATAATGATATTTCATTTAAGTTTATGATGTGCTTCTCTAATTAATTTCTTATTAGAGAGTTTCCAGTTTTAATTTTAGTATGGCCTCAATTAAGTGATGTTTTAAACAATAGATATTCTCAGTTGAGTAAATAAATTAAGTTTTGGGGTTTTTCATGCTCTTTATGAGCAATTATGTCAATTATGGTTATAGCCCTAAAATAACTAAAGCCTGTTGCTCAAAATATAATGTGTCATTTTGAACGAGGCTTTTATGATAAGGTGTTCCCCAAAATTCAATTAATGTTTGATTTATCTCAAGTAATTAAGTGGTCTTTTTTATCTAAATTATCACTAAGTTTTGGGCATAAATATATGCACTGCTGACTTTTCATGGTTATAATTCAATCAAACCATGGACTGTCATGACTAATTGCCCACTAAAGAAGTGTTTTAGTCCTTAAGCCATGCATATTTAATAAGGCTATTATATTAAATGTCTCTGATTAAGTAAGTGTGATCTGTTTTTGCCATTCTGGCCAAATCTGATTGGTGAGTACATGACTGCAAAATTTGATTATTCTTGTCCACTTCTGACCAAAATTGATGTGGACTAGTTCAATAAAAGAAGTATATAGAGACATGATCTCAATTAAGTGTGGCTGATGTTTGTCATCCTGGCCAAAGCTGGTTGACGAATATCTGACTACAAAATTTTGCTGCTCTTGCTCACTTCTGGCCAAAGTTGATGTGGGCTGGATCAGTAAAATAAGTTTGTGTAACAAGAAGCTATGAAGTGTGACTAGTATTTGTTATTCTGGTCAAAACTGTTTAATAAATACTTGGGGCCTGTTCTGATCTCCTCCCGCTCCACGCTTCACAAAATCCTGGAGCAGATACGAGCCGAACGAAAAAGCAGCGAGAAGCTAGCTTCAGGAAGCATGGATCGATCACAGTGTAAAATCGTGAAGCAGCCTCGGCCCAGCTCCACCGATTTGTGAAGCTGGAGCTGGCCTATATTACAAGCGAACTGCCACCGCCAAGTCATACGAGCTGAACCGGTACGCTCGATAAACCGATCGTTCCTCATTCCCTCGACTATGCTCCCTCGCTACTCCTCTACAAGGCTGATTTTGGGCTGCCTCCAGTCGGCCCATCTAGCCCAAACAGGCCACAGCCCTCCTAGCTGGGCTGTAGTGACGCGAGAAGCTGCAAACCGAGCTGAACAGATTTTCCATCGCTGCTTGGAGTGAGAAGCTACTCTAAGAAGCTGAATTTGTGAAGTTTTGGGAAGCTAGAGAAGATCAGAACAGGCCCTTGCTCACAAAATTTTGTTGTTCTGATACAGTTCTGGCCAAAGCTGATGTGAATCAGATCAACAAAAGAAGTTTATGATATGGAAAAGAATTCTGATGCATAAGGCTTTCGGACAATTTGAAACAGGCCACAAATGTTAAAGTGCCTTTGGAGAATTGAGCTAAAGACATAAATCAATTGATTATTAAGTTGTTGTAAGTTTATACTTGAAATTGACCTGTGTGCTTTCGCAATTAAGTACCTCTGATTAATGTTATGATTCATGGCTATATATGTATATTGATCCTTCTTGGTTATAGTCATATGCCATTTAATTAATTCTCAGGTCAATTAACTCATGAAACTTTAAGCTTCTATGATCATTAAATCATTAAGTTATCTTTCGACTGAGTCATCTCCAATTAAGATGGAACCAAAGGGAAATTTTAGTTGGAGATTTAATGTTGTTTTGTGATAAGTTGTGGCACGTGAATTCATTCTGACCAAAGTTGATTTAATACTTGTGCCATACCCTGAGAATTAATGTTCACATGAGGAATTATGTTTTGCATGATCACTATAAAAGTTTGTGATCATACACTTTTATCCCTATTGCTGATGTTTTCCAAAATAGCCATAAGTTCTTCAACTGTTATTTAATATCATTATAAGAAGTGAACTAAGTTCATAAGCATATTGTTGTTTCATGAGGTCATAAATGATAATAACGGGGACAAAAGTAATGAGCTCTCATTAATAAAGTCTTGATTACTGAGGTATTGACAAGAATCTGATAGTTTTCTTCTTTATCAACATCGAAGGGAGCAAAACCCAGTGAGGATCTAGGGGAGTATGCCAGTAAGGATCTAGGGGAGTATGCCAGTAAGGATCTAGGGGAGTAATTCCCTAGTTCAATCATGATAAGGTTATTCTTGGCATTATTAAAGAAGTTGCTTGAAAAGCTTCTTAAAATCTTATAAGATCATATATCATAAGAATACTCAAGATTTGAGGTTTTAGGCATGATGAATTTTCTGAGCTTTTGAGTTCACTTTATTATGTTATTTACAATAAAGTGCATAAAGTGGACTGGGATTAAGCTCAAAGGGATTTAAATCCATAAGAAAATTAGATACTATAAGTATGATATTATTATGACCTCATGGATAAGAAAATTTGAGATGAAGTCTTAAAGCTGGACTGGAGGCTAATGTTAAGGCTATTGAAAGTTTTCCATTAGCACACAATAATGTTCTTCATCCTCCATTCCTATAATGTGACTCATGTTACTAGTTTCACAGTCTTCTCCTCTAAAAGTGGAATATTCGTTGTGGAAGTTCGTCAAAATGTTGAGCTATTGCTCCGTCCACATTTCGAGGGGAAGAGTTGAACTTCTTGTCCATTAAGAAAGTATTCCACTCCTAAATAGTTTTTTTATGTAGAGACATCTTTAAGTAGTGAGTGAGTTGAGCTTTTGTTAAATACCACCTTTAGTACGATTTCTTAAGTTTCCATCTCCTAAGGGTATCATTATTGTTACTGTGCATTACTGAGTTGAATCTTAGATAATGCTAAAGTATTGAGTTGCTCTAAGGTAAAGATGATTAAGAATAATTGAGATTGCCCTTTAATGCTAATGGATACACACAAGTCTATCTCCTAAGTGAGATAAAAGACTTGTTTATGCTGTCCATAATGATCCTCCTAAAGCACCTCCTTTATGATTCTCTGAAATAGAGTATGATGTTGAAATGTTAAAGGGAGAGCAGTAAAATCACAAGGGCTTTATGGCAATTAAGAGCTCCATTGTTGACATCGTAAGAAAAGCTATTTCTAACTCCCAGATTGCCAAGGACTACCTTCATAAAGTACCTCTAAGGTTCATATAACACGTCTCGTTAAAAGACTTATTGATAAAAGATTAATGTGAATGGGAGTTTGAAGGAACATATTATGAAAAGGTGTCATATAGCCACCAAACTTAAGATTTTAAGAGATGGAAATCTCATAAGTTTTTTCCTTTTGTATAATGAGGAATCAATTATGATGATTAATTATTTTTGAGGCCATAAGTATCTGACAGTGGTACAAAGCTCAATAAGAAGTAAATTCAATAAATTATGTATGATTGGTCAATATTGTATTGACTATAAGCAATAGGGATATTGCATAAGACGTGAGGTCTTGTCCTCGAGGTAGTAAGTTAATCTTGGTGATGTTATTCATGTTTTAAAGATTCACTAAGATTGTTCCATAAAGGGGAGTATTAAGTTCATTCTAAATGTTCATGTTTACTCTCTCAAGGGCGATAAGTCTTCCTCATGTTGTCATTAATGCTTAAGTCATTATGTGCCCTTAAGTTTTTGAGCCCAGGATAACTGGCAGACATAACTCCAGGATTGGACCCCTGGAAAGTTGTTAAGAAAAAGCTTTGCCTTGTTGGCATAAGTGCTAAAGTAATGGTGTGTAATATATGACATTAAGGATTGCATGCTCACGTTTAAGAAATATGGTGACAACCAAGTTGTGGTCCGCTAAGGTACTTGGAAAGGTGTGTATCCACAAAAGTTTCACCCTTGCGGGGGAGCCATATTGTGGAATGGTTTTACCCAATTTTCCTAAGGCATCGTTAAGGATGCAATCTAAAGTTGTGGCATTCTTTAATCCCTAAGCCTTTAAGATATCGATTTATGTCCCTGATCCATACCAATTCAAGAATAAGGAATTTCATTTCTTTAAGAAATTTATCCCGGAATTCACTATGTAAGAGTGCTGTCTATTCGAGTAACGTGTCTATAGGTACCTGGCAGACCTAAGACATCATGAAAGATTAATTCCAGAATCAAACATATTCAAGGCCTTGATGAACTAAGTTTTAGTGCTCAACAAATAAGTACCAAATCCAAGGCATAAGTGTTGAGCATCACATAAGTTTAATATTTTGATGATTAGTACATTAGTATTATGCTAAGACATTAGAGCTAAGCATCATATTTAATAGGCTTGCCTTCTAATGTTGCCGGCATAAAGACTAAATGGTAGCCTATTATTAAGGGACAAATTATGATTATGGAAACAAAAATCATATTTCTCTTCTCTTCAAAGCGCGCGCATAAGAATATGCACAAGGATATATGAAGAGAAACTGCACTCTTGGGACCATTGAAACACCGTCTCCCCACAAACCTAAGACGGGTTCACTTCTTTGATGAAATGATGTATTGTAG
Organism: Thinopyrum elongatum; assembly: GCA_011799875.1. Classification (NCBI taxonomy): domain Eukaryota; kingdom Viridiplantae; phylum Streptophyta; class Magnoliopsida; order Poales; family Poaceae; genus Thinopyrum; species Thinopyrum elongatum. Next base: position 530,030,257 of record CM022297.1, read on the forward strand.
TCAATAAGTTCAATGGTACTTAATTGACCTTTGTAATTTATTGTCTCTGTATAAGTTCAAACAAAGGAATGAGTCATAAGTTTTCAAATAAGTATAAGTTCATGGAACTCCTAAGTTAAAGAAGTTCCATTTTGAAATGAGGTGGTATATTATAGTAACTGGGTTCTACGGTACTATATAATTGGCCGTTGCAATCCTGTTGCCTCGTATGCCATTTCATCGAGAAGTGGGCTTATAAGTTTAGCCTTATGATCAAGGGGGAGAATGTTGGATATTTTGACCGAAGGCTAAACCTGGGTCAAGTATTACATCTGCTACAGTGCAGCAACAGTGTTGCAACAGCGACTGCAACAGTAAGTCGGTTTGCCCTGATTGGGGGCACACACACACACACACCAACTGACAGGTGGGCCCCCTGTGACACTGTGCTTATAAAGTACATAAAGGGAAGAGGTCCCTATGGGACACTAAGTGTGGCATTCATGCATACGCATAAGCTCCCCTAGCTGCCCAATCCAGCAACCACACATGAGCCATGGGAAGGGCCCTCCAGCACCTTCCACAAGCCCTAGAAGCAACCAGGAAGGAGAAGAAGATATGGGGCTTCATTGATCAAGCCCTAGCACTAGTTTCAAGATGATGTTTCCAACATTCTAAGGTGTGATTGTTTCATTTCTTTACTATTTGTGGTTCAATCCTTGAGCTAGATGATCTTGAGATTTCTAACACATGGATCATGGTTCATGGCAATCTGCAACTTGAAACTGGCGCAGGCTGCCCTTGGCGCCGTTGTCCAGATTGTGTCAATGGTGGCAATGGGAACCGCTGTCGGGCAACTATTCTGGCTGCAGCCGCTCTATCGGTGCCCTTCGACGTCGGGGACCTCCCATGGCTTACCACATGCCATACTCTCCGCCTATGATGCCATTGGGTACTGAGCTATCGACGGTGGATGCTCTGTTCGGCGTCGGTGACCAGGGCGACCTTGGCACACGGACACGCTCGCAGCACGTGCAAGCTGGCCACTTGCACTTGCCGCTGCCGTCTCACGTGCATGCTGGCATTGACCTCCAGTGGATGCCACCGACATGCTCGGAGTGTGCTCAAGCTGGCCACCTGCACTCGTCGCCGTCGTCTGACATGCACGCTGGTGACGAGCTCCAGGAGCCGCCACTGGCGAGGCCTGAACTGGTGCCGCGGCAGTAAGGTCTCTTCGTCTGCTCTATTCAGCGGGGATGACCAGAGCGGAGGCTAATCGATTAGGCGGAGCAAGCGGAGATGGCGCTGGCGGCCAAGCAGATTCAAACGTCGGCGATGTTGATTAACAGCTGCGCAAGCCGCGCTGCTCCTGTTGAGCGTCATGGCCGAGGAAAGCAGCAACACGACCTCTGATGTGAACTGGGGTCCCGATCTTTCAATGAGAGAGATAACTACGATTTTGGGAGACTTGACCCTCACGACCCGGCTACCAACCGTACAGGGAGAACCGTACACGACTGATATCCACGGCAATCGCTGAACCAACTTCACGGTGTTATCGACCGAACCCACGGCGCGATCGACCTATCCACGAAGGATTTTTCCTGCAAGCAAATCGAAGAACATGCAAGAAAATAATAGCCAAGTAATCAGAAATTGCGAATATGCTAGATGGAATAAATCTCACAAGATGGGGTTTCGATAGGATGTCTTGACGGTCGCACTACCCGCTACGAGCGAAAACAAATAAAAGTAGCAATAGCTAAACTTCTCTAAACAGAATCCCAGTCTAACCCTAATAATTCGTAGCTATTTATTAAACACGGCCGCCGCCTTTGATGGTTGGCCGATGGTCATCCTGAGCCCGTAAGGAAGGCGTACACGGCTTGTTTGTTTAATGATTTGGTGACCCAGTGTTACACGGCGCACCAAACGATCCGGAGACCCACGCACGTGGTTTTTTTTTTTATCCTGGGAGCAAAGTCCAACGTTCATGGTCTTGAACATTGTGGCCCATGTTGCATGCGTGATGGATGAACTGACATGGCGCATGCAGTGAGTATTTCTTCCTGTGAATTAACGTACATGCATCTCCATCTTCCATCTCGAAGTGCACTGTCTTGTTGACTCTTTGACCCCCTCCATTCCTGAGTATAAGTAAAATGAATAATGAGCGTAGCATCATATTCTTGTCAGTTAAATCACGCGTACAACAAAACGAAAGTACCTGATTTATAATTTGCCGTGTAAGATTTGTAGATGTTTTTATGATAGTTATGTCCACATCATCCTCCCTTTCTTGATAACAAAGCCGTCCTCGGCTTTCATTTACCTGGAACACATCATAGAGCAAATAAAAAATTGATACAATGTATATAGGCCGTTCCAAAGGCGTTAGCTCATGAGAGGCAGGCAAAAGTGTAACACCATAATTAATACACCGAGTTTATATATGAATAATATGGATGCAATCTAACTATTTGAGCACACGGTATATCCGGATCACTAGTTGGGACACTCAACGGAAAATTTTCAGAATTGATAGCAAGCATAGTGTGTGTAGTACGATCCATTGATTTAACTTTCTCATCATTTATTATTTCATTGGGGGTCATAGGAAGCAAGTTGATGGTTTTTCCTTCAAACACGAGAGTATACAAATTTGTTCTACCATGATGTGTAACACTATTATCATATTGCCAAGGTCGACCTAACAATAAAGAACAAGCTTGCATAGGAACAACATCACAGTTAACATAATCATGATACGAACCAAGTGTAAAATGAATCCTAACACGACGCGTTACCTTCAACTTACCATAGTCGTTGAACCATTGGATGTAATATGGATGGGGGTGTCTTGTAGTGGTGACGCAAAGTTTCTCGACCATCTCTATACTTGCCAAATTATTGCAGCTTCCACCATCAATGATCACACGAACTGAATGCCTTTTGACAACAATCTTAGTTTGAAAAAGATTATGGTGTTGAGGCATCTCATCATGCCCCACTTGGGCACTAAGTATTCGCATGGTTACAAGGCTGGGGTATTTATCTGCCATCTCGGCATTAATATGTATCTCCTCATGCTCCTCCGTGTCACCTGCATGATTAGCTGCAAGCATGGCTTGTGTCTCTTCATCCAAATCACTAGTGGAGGAGTACTCACCATCTTCTCCCACAATGGAAGTATGTTTATTTGGGCAGTCCTTCATCAAGTGCCCGCCACCTTTGCATATATGACACTTCATGTCCCTTGTGCATCCAGACGAGGTGGTGGGTGCTACAGATATTGCTTTCAAAGCCGCAGAGGATTGTGGAGCTGATTTTGAACTTGTTGGGAGTGCACCATTGTTCGAGACATGTGGTGTTGCCTCAGTAGTGGTTGCGACAGTTGGAGAGTGTGTCCATGATGAGTGACGGCCTACAGAAAAGTTACCCCGTCCCTTGTTGTGTCGTCCCTTTACTTCCCTTTCAGCTTTACAAGCATAATGAAACAAACAAGTAATAGAATTCTACTCCTTATAGTCCAATATGTCCTGAATATCACGATTCAAACCACCTAAAAATCTAGCCATCATAGCATCTTCGGTTTCAACTAATTCACATCGCACTAAGCCAGTTTGCAATTCTTGATAATAATCCTCTACAGAACTGCTACCTTGTTTTAAATGTTGCAATTCATTTAGTTTATCACGACTTCACGAGCATAATATGAAGGAACATAACGATGTGGCATAGCTCGTTTTAAAGCATCCCAACTAGTAGGTATATTATTCGCATTAATACGGGAATATTGACTCCACCAAATAGAAGCAAAGTTTGTAAATTCACTAGTGGCTGTCCTAACTCTTTGGTTCTCAGGAATATCATGACATGCAAATTTTTGTTCAACTAAAAGTTTCCAATCAAAATAAACATCTGGATTATATTTTCCATTAAAAGCAGACATAGTAAATTTAATTTTAGCACTAGAGTGGTCGTAATCTCAAACATCATACCTATGTGTACCTCGTGCCATACCTTGACGGTTGAAACACAGTTGTCGATGAGCACGATCATTATGGTGGTTGACCATTTGGTCATCCTCGGCATCACCAGAATAATCCTCGTAGTTGTCCCCATGTTCCTCGGTGACATGGGGAGGAATTTGTTGGTGCTGGTTTATGGTGGCAGCATCAGTGGCACTAGCTGGGTGTTGTGGATGACCCATGGGCACATGCTGAGCTCGTGAAATAGCGGCGACACCCGTGGAGTTGTGAGGAGCAGCGTTGTTGTTGACGCGGGGTGCAGTCTGCAATCCGTCCAGACATGACAAGATGTCCTGTAGATGTGTGTTGGCAACACCTTGTGCATCCTCTATGGCCTTGAGCCTCTGTTCCACCACAACCTGAACACCCTCAAGTTGTGCGAGGCGCTCGCTGGTGACCTTCACATCCTCGGTGAGGCCCTCAAGTGTGACTTGATTCCCTGCCATTGTTACTGGAAGAGAAAAAAAACACAGTGTATAATCCCTATCAACTAATATGATGTGGTGGAGAAAATTCGCTCACACTCAAGCTTAGTATCAAATTCTTACTTGTCCTTACCAATGCAACATGTGGTGATCGGCGCGTTGGTGTTGGCTTCAAACTATCGATGAAGATTGCATGGAGCGATAACCAGGAATCAGTAGAGCCGGGACCTGTACTTATTGGTAGAAAAAAGTGTACCTTGGCAAAGGCTTCTCAACTCACAATATCAGTGGCACAATTTAGCAAAAAGCAATACAAGTTGAATAATTGCTCAAACTCCTAACTAGCGCTGGTAGTTGACTAGTAAGAGATAAAACAATCTAAGCCCAGATACTGAATCAAGGGAGTGAAAACGATGTAAATATGATAGCTCTTAGTAGCTAGATATAAGTGAGGTATAAACGCAGAGCTCGAAAATAGATGATAGATGGAGTGGCGATAAGTAGCAGCAAAAAGAATGTCCTGAGTAACAAATGGAACAAAGCAGTTCAAAAGATATGCTAGCCGGCCTGATTTTTTTCTTAACTTTCTTTTTCTTACTCTTTTTTTTTCTTTTTCTTTAACCAGGCCGGTTACCAAAGTATACACACGAATGAAGAGGATAACAGGACTGAAGCAAAGTGCTACTAGGAGCGACCTGTTGTACTACTGGTTATTAGAAATTAATGGAATACATGTGTCTAGGCAATTCCCAACGTGCAGTAGTACAAGCAAGTAGAAAACGTACAAGGCGGACACAGCGGTGGGTGCAACTATGGATGGTTACGCACGTGAAGCAAAGGCGGCCGTAGATGGATGGACACGTGGTGCAAGCGGACGACACCAAAGAAAGGTGATATGGTGCAGGCGTGATATGCGGCGGCGGGTGGATGGAGCGGTAAGATGGACACTGAACCGACGAAGATCTATTTTTTTTCTGGATTTCTCGATGAATAACCAGCTCGGCAGGAATCTGGATAGACAAAAATGAGTGCGATCTAATAGATAATTTTCTCCCAAATTAACCTAAACCAGCACTAATACTAGGATGAATGCAACCAAAAATTCAACAAAGCAAATACTAGATGCAAATTGCTAAAGTCAAAAAAGACAGGTGCAGCGGATGAACTAATCTATTTTTTTGGCTTTTTTTGTGGGTTGTAGGACTGAAAAACAAGCTAATCTAATAAAACTGTAAATCTCTCACCGATGAACCTGAAAACTGATATCACTTGATGTGAACTGGGGTCCCGATCTTTCAATGAAAGAGAGAGATAACTACGATTTTAGGGGTCTTGACCCTCACGACCCGTCTACCAACCGTACACGACTACTATTCACGGCAATCGCTGAATCAACTCCACGGTGTTATCGACCGAACCCACGGCGCGATCGACCTATCCACGAAGGATTTTTCCTGCAATCAAATCAAAGAATATGCAAGAAAATAATAGCCAAGCAATCTGAAATTGCGAATATGCTAGACGAAATAAATCTCATAAGATGGGGTTTCGATAGGATGTCTTGACGGTCGCACTAACGAGCGAAAACAAATAAAAGTAGAAATAGCTAAACTTCTCTAAACAAAATCTCAGTCTAACCCTAATAATTCCTACTCCCTCCTTGCATCTATATAGGGTCTAATGCGTTTTTCAAGACCGCCTTTGACTATTGATAAGATTAATAATATATGAGATATATAATGTGAAAATTATATCATTGGAAGCTCCTTTCACGTACGAATTTGACGGTATGCTTTGTGTAACTTGCATGTCATATATTATTGCTCTAACACTTGGTCAAAGTTAGCCTCGAAACACGCATTAGACGCTATATAGATGGAAGGAGGGAGTAGCTATTTATTAAACACGGCCGCCGCCTTTGATTGTTGGCCGATGGTCATCCTGAGCCCGTACGGAAGGCGTACAGGGCTTGTTTGCCTAATGATTTGGTGACCCAGTGTTACACGGCTCACCAAACGATCCGGAGACCCACGCACGTGATTGTTTTTTTTATATCCTGGGAGCAAAGTCCAACGTTCATGGTCTTGGGCACTTGAACATTTTTTTTTTGGAGAGCTGTGCACTTGAACATTGTGGCCCATGTTGCATGCGTGATGGATGAACTGACATGGCGCATGCAGTGAGTATTTCTTCCTGTGAATTAACGTACATGCATCTCCATCTTCCATCTCCAAGTGCACTCTCTTGTTGACTCTTTGACCCCCTCCATTCCTGAGTACTAGATCGGGATCGCGCCTTGGCGCGAGGGTGCCGGTCCCAACGTTCTAGTCAAGCAGGTAATTCTAATAAGTTAGTAGGAATCCAGGTTTAGCATCGAGTTCAATGCGTTCATAAAGACCAGAAAAGATAACCACTCGACGGGAATTCAATTTCAAAAACGCAGCCACTCGACATAAAGTTCGATACCAAAAGTGCAAACATAGGAGGGAGTAATAAAAGCAGGAACATAATAAATGAGAGACAACTACCAAGCCATAACTACTAAACATACTAATAAGTTGCTTTAAATTTCAACTGCCTTGTCGATCAACTTCATAGGCGCCACTTCACACTAATAAGTGGCGCGCGATGCCGGGTCCTAACAATTATGCCTAAACGTGTGTAGCATGTTTAGTTGCCCATGACAAAGAAGAAGGATTTAGCATGATTAAGCACAACAGGGCATAAAATTTATTACATAATAGAAGCATTTAGCCTGATTAGAGCAACATTGCATATAGTTTAGTGCAAAGAGTTCCAGAAGCAGGCATAGTGACACTATAAGATCTGTTTGAGGTAGATTATAGCACAAGGTGTGACAAGAAGCAACATGTATGATCAAAATAGGAAGCGTATGTAACACATACACAAGCGTATGTAACACAGGTAGTAGAATCCATATAATCTACCACAGGGTGTGTATGATCAAAATAAGAGTATGTAGGACATGCACAAGCGACATGAAATAGGATCCATGCACTAGTAGAAAAAGACCCATTTGTTCCGGTTCGGGAACCGGGACTAAAGGGTCGGGACTAAAGCCCAACACCTTTAGTCCCGGTTCTTATACGAACCGGGACAGATGGGGCTCCACGTGGCCGCTGCGGCGAGCCCAGAGAGGAGGGCCTTTAGTCCCGGTTGGTAACACCAACCGGGACCAAAGATCATCCACGTGTCAGCAGCTCAGGAGCTGGGGTTTTTTTTTATGAAGAGAGGGGGGGGGGGTGGGGGTTTTGGGGGTTTTGTAGGGTTAATTTAGGGGTTTCATATATTGTGTTAGCTAGCTAATAGCTAGAGAGAAGTGTCCTCTCTTATCTCCGTGCTTGGTCGACGCTACGTACTATACGTATAGAGAGGACTCGACACGCTAGCTAGTAAGCAAATGAAGGAAATCATTAAGTACAAAAGATCGTCATGAACATATACAGAGAGAAGTGATCGACCTCCTCCTTCTCCGAGAGATTGGTCGAACAACAAGTTTTCGTATATCTATCCGACGCTACTAGCTACATATATACAATATAAGATTTCTTATAATCCCTAACATTTGATGTCAAGTTCCACATAGTATTCTCCGGCTGGATTGATGACGTGGTCAAGAAAGAATCCCGCCAATTCCTCTTGAATTGCTTTTATGCGATCTTGTGGTAGGAGTTCATCCCGCATCTGCCAAATCTAATTTGAAGAAGGGGGTCAATACATATATATGAATGAAACTCAACACAAATGATGGTAATAAAATAAAATTGTGAATATTATTGCTTAAGCACTTCATATTGTTTTTCAGAGTAGCCCCACTTAGAGGTCGTCGCGTTGTAGATGTACTCGCAAATGTAGTATCCACAAAAATTATTCCCGCCTTCCTGCCACAACCACTTTACGAGAAATAAATGTCAATCAAACTGATAATCAAGCATTATAAATGGTATTGATGAAACTAGCTAGAATCAATGGGAGATGCGCGGAACTAGCTAGTAGTACTTACTTTCGGGTGTCTAAATCGCAGCTCCCCTGGCACTCCCGGAGCTTCTGTGGTGAACACTTTCCAAACCCTGCGAGACAGAAAATAATTACTTGATATCAGGAAATGACCAAAGTTGCCGATATGGTGCGATAATGATCGATTGAACTTACTTCTGGAGCATTTCAGTCATGGCCGCATACTCCTTGGGATCTTTTCGTCTTGAGTCTAAGACGGTTACTAGTCCCTGCTCAAACTTAATCTCTAGGAGAATAAAGTGGAAGCTGCGCACGCATGCATAACTCATCAATTACATTACTATAACCTCGAGTAATAAGGGAAACCGAATATGCAGAAGACAGTAACACTCACTTGAAGTTGTAAGGAAAGAGTATTTTATCTTTGTTTTGATTTTTAAGCAACGATTGTAGCAAGTTGGCCTCGGTTTCTTTCGCATGATATGTAACCGTCCATTCATCTATGAGATTTATGTTATTGAACCCAATATCATAGATTTGTGCATTTCTGCATTCGACGATCTTCAATTTGCATAATATAGTGAGGATAATTATATATACATGCAATGAAAGAGCTGAGCTATATATAGAGACTTAATTACAGAAGTATAGTACTTACAGACAGTAGCAAGTGATGATTATTTTATCAAGGTCCTTTTGATTGAAAAACTGGAAGAACTCCTCAAATGGAACAGACAACAGATCAATTCCAACGAGGTCGTGCTCCTCTTTAACTCTCAGCGTCAAAATATCCTTCCCGGACTTGCAGGTGTCCATGTACCACTTATGGAATCTTCGCATCATCGTTGTTAGAGGAGGATCACCAGGTCTGACGAGAGGCTTCCCGTACTGGTATTTGTGTTCGTCCACCTCCATTGTATCAAAATGTGCATCGTCGGGCAGGTAATCACCAGGATTGTTACCTGGCAGCATCCCCGGCAGATTTGCGACGATATCGCTAGACACCTTGAGCTGGGGGCACGATTGGTTTGCCTGTTCGCCGAGCTGTTCAATTTTTTTCCCTCTTCTTCGTTGTTGTAACCTTTTGTCACTTGAAGTAGTTCCCGACCGGCGCGCTCCTTCCACTGCCTTTTTTAGAGCGCGGACATGGTTGTCATCCGGCGGAGGCGGTGGTGGTCGCTTCAGGTTCTTCAAAGTGCGCTTCAATTTCACCGGATCCATCTTCTCCTCCGGAGGTGGATTTTTCTTTGCAAAAAAGTCCTTCACTTGGGCTTGACAGATCTCCTCGTTTTCCTCCTCGTTCATCTCGTATGGTAATCTATCTAGAGGCTTGATAGATGGACCGAATTTGTATTGCCTCCCTCCTCTGGCTGTACTGCTAGACGCCGGCCGAGCAGCCGGAGCGGCTGCGGCTGTCTTCCTTCGTTGCTTACGAGGCGGGGAAGGAGGCGGAGTGCTACGACGCGCCGGAGCAGCCGGAGCGGCGGCGGCTGTCTTCCACTGTTGTTGACGAGGCGGAGAAGGAGGCAGGCTGCTCGGACGCGCCGGCGCAGGCGGAGAAGGAGGCGGAGTGCCGCCACGCACCGGAGCAGCTGGAGAAGGAGGCGGAGTGCCGCCACGCGCCGGAGCAGCCGGAGAAGGAGGCGGAGTGCCCTGATCACTCGCCAGAGGAGGAGGCGAAGGAGGAGGCGGAGTGCCCTGACTCGCCGGAGGAGGAGGCGGAGGCGTCCAGTTCGGAAGGTTGATGAGCTCCTTCCTCCATAGACATGGAGTCTTCAGAGCAAGACCCAGCTGAGTCTCCCCTTCACCGGTAGGGTGGTCAAGCTCGAGCTCCTCAAATCCCTCCGTTATTTCATCGACCATCACAACAGCATAGCCTTCTGGAATCGGAAGGCAGTGAAAAGTTGCGCCGGGTCCAGAAGGTGCAACAGAGTCGACAGCCACCTTGACTTTGAGGTGCTGCCATTGCGCCATAAAGTGGCAATCTTGAGCCTCCGTGATAGCATCCACGGGGTAGCTAGGAGCCGTGAAGTGAGGCTGCTGAAGGAGCTCGGTGGAAGCCACGCTGCTTCTCCGCTGAGATGGCGGGGTAGCTTCTGGGGTAGCTTCGGCAGGACGCTACCTCTAAACTAGTGCTTGTTCCTCTAGCGCTCGTACCCTTGCATTCAGCTTCTGCAGTTCGGTCTGCTCCACTTTCCTCCTCCTCTCCTGGGTTTTGTAACCGCCTGCGCTGGGAAACCCTTCCTTCCACGCAACAGAGCCTGCCGTGCCTCGTGTTCGTCCTGGGTGCTCAGGATTCCCGAGGGCCTGTGTGAGCTCGTCGTTCTCTCTGTCGGGAACAAACGTCCCTTGCTGCGCTGCGGCGATATACTTCTGAAGCTTCTTGACGGGTATTTCAAGTTGCTCCTTCGTCCAATGGCACTTCCCTGTTTCAGGGTCCAAGGTTCCCCCAACCCCGAAGAACCAAGTCCTTGAACGGTCTGGCCAGTTCAATGTCTCTGGTTCGACCCCTTTATCAAGCAGGTCCTTCTCAGTCTTGTCCCACAACGGCCGGGCTTGGAGGTAGCCACCTGACCCCGTGCGATGGTGATACTCCTTCTTTGCAGCATTTTTCTTGTTTGTCGCTGACATCTTCTTACTCTTCTCCGATGTCTTGTGGGCCACAAATGCGGGCCAGTGATCTCTTATCTTCTCAAATCGGCCGGTGAATTCTGGAGTCTTCCCTTTGTCGACAAACATTGATTTCATCTCATTCTTCCACCTCCTGAATAGATCTGCCATCTTCTTAAGAGCATGAGCCTTGACCAATGGCTCTATAACTGGCTTATCCAGATCCTCCTCTGGCGGTAGGGTGAAATTTGCCTTCAGCGCGGTCCAAAGATCATCTTTCTGTCTATCGTTGACAAAAGACACTTGAGGGTCTTCGCTCTTAGGCTTATTCCATTGGTGGATGCTGATCGGGATCATGTCCCTAACAAGAACCCCGCACTGAGCAGAAAATGCTTCCTGGGTCCGGCTGGGTTCAATCAGTTGGCCATCGCCCTTGATTGCTGTGATCGTGAACCTTTCATCCTGGCGCAACCTTTTCTTCAGGCCTCGTCTCGTTACCGAAGTTTGGCTCGATCCGGAGGGCTAGAAAAGAAGAAAGAAGAGAGTTAATATGTGTACATACCAAAACAATTAATGCATGAATTAGCTAGTTAGCACATGCTTAATTAATATATATACCTCGCCGGACTTTGCAACAGCTCCTTCCTCCGTTCGCTCACCGGAGGAGTCATCACGGTCTCCTTCCACCGGCATTCCGTCACCGGAGCCATCATAATCATCTCCTTCCACCTCCATTGTTCGATCACCGGAGCCTGCTTCACCCTCTCCTTCCAGACCATCGGTGTCGTTGAGATACGACAAGACATCACCTCTGCCGAGGATTATGTCCCCCAACAACTGTTCTGCTTCGATGTCTCGGTGCTCCATAGTTTCTGCAAATATTACAACATGGCAATTAATATACGAACATGACAGATGGATATATTAGTGCAAATGTAGACCTAGCTAGCTCGACGCTTCTACGGTTTGGGGTGGCCTCGACAACGCTTCTAGGGTTTGGGGTGGCCTAGGCAACGCTTCTAGGGTTTGGGGTGGCCTCGACAACGCTTCTAGGGTTTGGGCCGAACCGCCTCTCTCATGAATGTCCGACGTCCGGACCGACAAGGGATTTCATTCTGGATGTGCAGAAAATGGTCCATATTTTTCCTGATCTCATCTACCCTTCTATATGTCACGTTGTCTAGTGTCAAAGAATTCAAGAAAACCATGACTTCATCATTAGCCAGAAATGCCAGGCGTATAATGGTACGAAGCTCTTCAAAGTTGTTTTGGAACGGAGTTCCCGATAGAATAATTCGCTTTTTGGTACAAAGTTCAGCAAGAGCCTTCCGAATATCGCTATTTGGAAGGCCTTTGCTGAAATTCATACCAAAAGGAGAATTATTCTATCCGGAACTCCGTTCCAAAACAACTTTGAAGAGCTTCGTAGCATCATACGCCTGTTACTTCCGACTAATGATGAAGCCATGGATTTTTTCAATACTTTGACAGACAACGTGACATATAGAAGAATATATATATAGATGAGATCAGAAAAAAATTGGATCAACTTGTGCACATCCATAATGGGGGCATTCTTGATAAATCTATATATGTCAAAATTCAAACTTTGACATATGATCAAACTTTGACATATGATCAAATGTTGCATATGTCAAAATTCAAACTTTGACATATGATCAAACTTTGATATATGATCAAATATTGCATATGTCAAAATTCAAACTTTGACATATGATCAAACTTTGATATATGTCCACCGCGATATAAAATAATACATAGACTTGTTCGGGCGAGAGGGGGTTGATCGACGTCCCCCCTCATGTCGAAGTGAATGAACAACTCTGAATTTTTTTACATGTACTCCTACAACATGAAAATTTCTAAGTGATTGCCAAACTGTTTGCTAAACTTTTATGCTTCATTTATATGAAGATCAATTGTCCAATATAACTATGTTCGCGATATGAGGTATTGGACATTATCTAGATCACATGCCTCAAAATCAAAGGAAAAACTCCTCTCACAACTATCCGCGGTGCCCAACAATATGAAATCATTCACAAATATTGATGTTGGACTCGACTAAATATGCACTCCATAGTCCAATCAAGTATATAAGTCCGCGGTGATCAAACACATACAAGTTACAAAAATTTCTATGCTCACAAAAATATAAGCCCGAGGGGAATTGAAGTTATCGGGGTTATGTTTATACAACAAATAGACATCTCATCTCATTTCATCTCATCTGAAAAAACATAGCACATCTAAAAAAATACATACATACATGGAAAAAAATTGCTATGAACAAAAAAAAATCATATATGAACATTTTCTATATCCATCCATACATACATTGAAAAAAATGCTATGAACAAACACATCAGTAGTAATTATTTTTATAATGATTTGGCCTCAAGAAATTCTTTTATTAGTATTTTCAAACTCTAGAATGACCCTGTTGCACTAGAACTATTTCAAATAATTCTTTTCAAATGCCACAATTTTTTTGAGAAGTCCTCTGATGCCTATAGATCATTTTTATGCAAAAACCCACTTTGGTCATTTGAAACTTTTGAGCACAACTTCCATTTTTCAATTTTGGTCCAATCTTGGCATTGAACTACAACCCTATTTTTTCCTTACTAAATTTTTTTGAAAAAATTACACCAACCTCATGACAGTACCCACACTCCATTTCACCAAAAACCTTCTGATCCATAGTTCAAAATTTTCAAATTTCGTTCAAATGAAATTTGAACCAGATTCAAATTCCTTGCTGAAAACCTATTCTAAACCACTCCAAAAATTCTGAAATTTTGCCATCACCTTTGTCTTGCATCAGTACCTCACCACAAAAAATTCAGAAATTTCAAAAATGCCAAAGCCATCTACCATTTCATCAAACACCTTCTATGCATTTCATCAAAAAGGGCAGGGGCGCGGTGGCTCACTGGGGGCGGCGTCGGCGACGGCGAGGTCGGGGCAGGGCTGAGGCAGAGGCGGCGCGCGCGGGGCAGGGCAGGGGCCGGTGCGGGGACGCGACGGCGAGGTCGGGGAGGCTGTCGGCGACGGTGAGGTCGCGGAGGGGAGTTGGCGATAGTGACGGCGACGAGGCGTGGGCGGCGGACGGCGTCGGCGTGGGCTCGGGGGCGGGGCACGGGCACAGGCGACGGCGACAGCGTCGGGCAGCCTGGCGGCGTCGAGGAGGTCGGGCAGCCTGGCTGCGTCGAGGAGGTCGGGGCCGTCGGAGGGGAACTGCGATGAAACTGAAAATTTTCACAAGTCTTGCTTATATACACGAAGCATTGGTCCCGGTTCGTGGCACCAACCGGGACCAATGCCCCCCTTTAGTCCCGGTTGGTGCCACCAACCGGGACCAAAGGTCTCTTTTCAGCAGCCCAAAGGGCGGGAAACAGAGACCTTTGGTCCCGATTGGTGGCACCAACCGAGACTAAAGGGGCCATTGGTACCGGTTGGTGCCACCAACCGGGACCAAAGCCCACCTTTAGTCCCGGTTTGGTGGCACCAACCGGGACCAAAGCCCACCTTTAGTCCCGGTTTGGTGGCACCAACCGGGACCAAAGGCCTTGTGCTGCCCGCGGCCAAAAGTTTAGTCCCACCTCGCTAGTTGAGAGGGGCGCGGAGTGGTTTATAAACCCCACTGCCGCTGCCCTCTCGAGCTCCTCTCAAATGCAGGCTTACGGGCCTAACCTAACTCTCCTCTGCCTGTGGACCTACTGGGCCTTCTGCGGGCCTGAATCCTGGCCCGTGGTTGGGTTTCTAGTCGTATTCAGGCCGTGGTGGCCCAGTAGGTGGCATTTTTTTCTATTTTTTCCAGTTTTTCTGTTTTGTTTTTTGCTTTATTTATTTTATTTTATTTTTAATTCTTTTTGCTTTTAGGTAATAAATATTATAAACTTTCTGTTAGTGCCATTAGTTTTCCAATTCGAATAGTTTAAATTTGAATTCTCTGAAATTTGTGTGAATGACTAGTTTGTGATTAACTTTACTATAAAAATAGATTTTTGAGTGATTCTTTTTACTGCTATTTAATATTACTGTATTTTATCATTATATACAAAAATAGTTTTTGTTATTTTAGTTTCTAACAAAAAAAATCTTTATGATAATTCTTTTTGCTATTAAAGTTTCTAACAAAAAAGTTCTTTTTGAAAATTCTTTTTGCTTTTAATGTTTTGAACAGAAAATACTTTGCTAATTTTAGTTGCATAAATTTTAGTTGATTCCTTTTGCTATAAGAGTTTCATTAAAGTTTTCTAGTTCATTCTTGTTTCTATTAGAGTTTCATTAAAGTTTTCTAGTTCATTCTTTTAGTTTATTATTTTTGCTATTAGAGTTTCATAAAAGTTGAGAGGGTTACGGCAAAAACTGGATGCACTTCGTGTACAAAATGGACAATCTCTTTCGAAGTATCAGGGTTTCGGACGAAAACTCATCTGTTACAAAGGGATTTCATATTTTTGAACTTATTTGAACTCCACACTTTTTCTGTGCTCAAAATGAACCATTCAAAGCAACATCATCAATTTTTAACCCTTTCTGAGTTCATCAGTTATTTTTCATGCATTTACTGATTTTTTTGAGCTAAATGACCCTGAAATTGAAAAGCACTTCAAATGAACTCTGAAGAGGTTGAAAATTGGCATGATATCATCATTTCACCCTCATAGCATGTGATAAAAAGTTGAGAGGGTTACGGCAAAAACACTTTCGTGTACAAAATTGACAATCTCTTTCGAAGTATCGGGTTTTCGGACGAAAACTCATCTGTTACAAAGTGATTTCATATTTTTGAACTTATTTGAACTCCACACTTTTTCTGTGCTCAAAATGAACCATTCAAAGCAACATCATCAATTTTCAACCCTTTCTGAGTTCATCTGTTATTTTTCATGCATTTACTGATTTTTTTGAGCTAAATGACCCTGAAATTGAAAAGCACTTCAAATGAACTCTGAAGAGGTTGAAAATTGGCAAGATATCATCATTTCACCCTCATAGCATGTGATAAAAAGTTGAGAGGGTTACGGCAAAAACTGGATGCACTTCGTGTACAAAATGGACAATCTCTTTCGAAGTATCAGGGTTTCGGACAAAAACTCATCTGTTACAAAGGGATTTCATTTTTTTGAACTTATTTGAACTCCAGACTTTTCGTGTGCTCAAAATGAACCATTCAAAGCCATATTATCAATTTTCAACCCTTTCTGACTTCATCTGTCTTCACTTTTTCTTCGCTTGTGTCCTTTGCTTATTGCGCCGTAACCATGGATATTCTTCATCGCTTAACAGGGTACTTGGGCCAGCCTTGACTTTGAAGGGAGGAATTTCATGAAACTTTTCATAATCTTCAGACATGTCTGTCTTAACCGCCACTCCCACGATGTCTCTTTTCCCTGAAAGAACTATGTGGCGCTTTGGCTCATCGTATGATGTATTCGCTTCCTTATCTTTTCTTTTTCTCGGTTTGGTAGACATGTCCTTCACATAGAAAACCTGCGCCACATCATTGGCTAGGACGAATGGTTCGTCTGTGTACCCAAGATTGTTCAGATCCACTGTTGTCATTCTGTAATGTGGCTCTACCTGTACCCCGCCTCCTGACAGAATGACCCATTTGCACTTAAACAAAGGGACCTTAAAATCATGTCCGTAGTCAAGTTCCCATATGTCCACTATGTAACCATAATATGTGTCCTTTCCCCTCTTGGTTGCTGCATCAAAGCGGACACCGCTGTTTTGGTTGGTGCTCTTTTGATCTTGGGCGATCGTGTAAAATGTATTCCCATTTATCTCGTATCCTTTGTAAGTCAATACAGTCAAAGATGGTCCCCTGGACAACGTGTACAGCTCATCAGAAACAGTGTTGTCACCTCTGAGACGTGTTTCCAACCAACTGCCGAAAGTCCTGATGTGTTCACATGTAATCCAGTCGTCACACTGCTCCGGGTGTTTGGAGCGCAGAATGTTCTTGTGTTCATCGACATACAGGGTCAGCAAGGTAGAGTTCTGTAGAACTGTGTAGTGTGCTTGAGACCAAGAATGCCCGTCCCTGCATATTATTGAGTCCCCTCCTAGCGTGCCTTTTCCAGTCAGTCTCCCCTCATACCGCGATTGAGGGATACCAATCTTCTTAAGGTCAGGAATGAAGTTAACACAAAACCCAATGACATCCTCTGTTTGATGGCCCATGGAGATGCTTCCTTCTGGCCTAGCGCGGTTACAGACATATTTCTTTAGGACTCCCATGAACCTCTCAAAGGGGAACATATTGTGTAGAAATACGGGGCCCAGAATGACAATCTCGTCGACTAGATGAACTAGGACGTGCGTCATGATATTAAAGAAGGATGGTGGGAACACCAGCTCGAAACTGACAAGACATTGTGCCACATCACTCCTTAGCCTTGGTATGATTTCTGGATCGATCACCTTCTGAGAGATTGCATTGAGGAATGCACATAGCTTCACAATGGCTAATCGAACGTTTTCCGGTAGAAGCCCCCACAATGCAACCCTAAGCAGTTGCATCATAATCACGTGGCAGTCATGAGACTTTAGGTTCTGGAACTTTTTCTCTGGGATATTTATTATTCCCTTTATATTCGACGAGAAGCCAGACGGGACCTTCATACTGAGCAGGCATTCAAAGAAGATTTCCTTCTCTTCTTTGGTAAGAGCGTAGCTGGCAGGACCTTCATACTGCTTTGGAGGCATGCCATCTTTTTCGTGCCAACGTTGCAGGTCCTCCCGTGCCTCCGGTGTATCTTTTGTCTTTCCATACACGCCCAAGAAGCCTAGCAGGTTCACGCAAAGGTTCTTTGTCACATGCATCACGTCGATTGAAGAGCGGACCTCTAGGTCTTTCCAGTAGGGTAGGTCCCAAAATATAGATTTCTTCTTCCACATGGGAGCGCGTCCCTCAGCGTCATTCGGAACAGATAGTCCGCCGGGACCCTTTCCAAAGATTACGTGTAAATCATTGACCATAGCTAGTACGTGATCACCGGTACGCATGGCGGGCTTCTTCCGGTGATCTGCCTCGCCGTTGAAATGCTTGCCTTTCTTTCGACATTGATGGTTGGTCGGAAGAAATCGACGATGCCCCAGGTACACATTCTTGCTGCATTTGTCCAGGTATATACTTTCGGTGTCAGCTAAACAGTGCGTGCATGCGTGGTATCCCTTGTTTGTCTGTCCTGAAAGGTTACTGAGAGCAGGCCAATCATTGATGGTTACAAACAGCAACGCCTGCAGGTCAAATTCCTCCTGTCTGTGCTCATCCCACACACGTACACCGTTTCCATTCCACAACTGTAAAAGTTCTTCAACTAATGGCCTTAGGTACACATCAATGTCGTTGCCGGGTTTCTTAGGGCCTTGGATGAGTACTGGCATCATAATGAACTTCCGCTTCATGCACAGCCAAGGAGGAAGGTTATAGATACATAGAGTCATGGGACAGGTGCTACGATTGCTGCTCTGCTCCTCGAAAGGATTAATGCCATCCGCGCTTAAACCAAACCATATGTTCCTTGCGTAACCTGCAAACTCCTCCCGGTACTTTGTCTCGATTTTTCTCCACTGCGACCCGTCAGCGGGTGCTCTCAACTTCCCGTCTTTCTTACGGTCCTCTCTGTGCCATCGCATCAACTTGGCATGCTCTTTGTTTCTGAACAGACGTTTCAACCGTGGTATTATAGGAGCATACCACATCACCTTCGCAGGAACCCTCTTCCTGGGGGGCTCGCCGTCAACATCACCAGGGTCATCTCGTCTGATCTTATACCGCAATGCACCGCATACCGGGCATGCGTTCAAATCCTCGTACGCACCGCGGTACAGGATGTAGTCATTAGGGCATGCATGTATCTTCTGCACCTCCAATCCTAGAGGGCATACGACCTTCTTTGCTGCGTACGTACTGTCGGGTAATTCATTATCCTTTGGAAGCTTCTTCTTCAATATTTTCAGTAGCTTCTCAAATCTTTTGTCAGGCACAGCATTCTCTGCCTTCCACTGTAGCAATTCCAGTACGGTACCGAGCTTTGTGTTGCCATCTTCGCAATTGGGGTACAACCCTTTTTGGTGATCCTCTAACATGCGATCGAATTTCAGCTTCTCCTTTTCACTTTCGCACTGTCTCCTTGCATCAACAATGACCCAGCGGAGATCATCATCGGGCACATCGTCTGGTTCCTCTTGATCTTCAGCTTCCCCCGTTGCAGCATCACCGTATTCAGGGGGCACATAGTTGTCATCGTCCTCTTCTTGTTCGCTGTCTTCCATCATAACCCCTATTTCTCCATGCCTGGTCCAAACATTATAGTGTGGCATGAAACCCTTCTCAAGCAGGTGGGTGTGAAGGATTTTCCGGTCAGAGTAAGACTTTGTATTCCCACATATAGGGCATGGACAACACATAAAACCATTCTGCTTGTTTGCCTCAGCCACTTCGAGAAAATTATGCACGCCCTTAATGTACTCGGAGGTGCGTCTGGCACCGTACATCCATTGCCGGTTCATCTGCATGCATTATATATAATTAAGTGTGTAAAAAACTGGCGACGAGAATTTTTTTCTTTTAGAAAGAAGATAAGAACAAGAGGCTCACCACGGTTATGCCGGCGACGAGATCGGCGCGGGCGATCGACGGCGGTGAAGACGGGGACGGGACGTGACGGACCGCTAAACCTAGACAAATCTTGAGGAAAATGGAGCTTGAAGGTCGAGCTTCGAGAGGAGAAAGCTTAACTAGTGTGGCTCGGGCATTTCATCAAACACCTCATGTGCATAGGAGGTGAGCTAGAGCACCACAAAGCTCTCCCCTCGCCGGCCAGAAAAAATAGAGCAGTGTGGAGTGCTCTGCTCGCCGGCGATGGGGTATATATAGCCACCTCATTGGTCCCGGTTCGTGCATGGAACCGGGACTAAAGGCCCCCCTTCTATCCCGGTTCAAGCCACGAACCGGGACCAATGGATGTGGGCCAGGAGCGAGGCCCATTGGTCCCGGTTCATGCCAGGAACCGGGACAAATGGGTCCAGACGAACCGGAACCAATGCCCACGAGGCCCCGGCCGGCCCCCTGGGCGCATGAACCGGGACGTATGCCCCCCATGGGTCCCGGTTCATGACTGAACCGGGACTAATGGGCTGGGCTGGCCCGAACCAAAGCCCTGTTTTCTACTAGTGATGTAATCATAATATGTTTTAGTCTGCTTGCCAAATACTTAGGAACATCCGTTAGCAACACACGGCTAAACGAATGAACTTCATAAGTACAAATCCATTACAAACCAAGCACTAACTGTAGAGTATGCTTGTTCATAGACAATAAGGTGAGGTCATCCATGAATGGCAAAATGGAACACTGCATTATAAGTAACAGGGCATAAGGAAAGTGATGCTAAGATAGAAGAGGCCTTTCCATCCAACATGCCGATGAAGACCAGTAATTAACATTTACTTTTTGAACTGGATGATGACTCTTGAACCGAAGATGAAAAAACAGAGGAGGAGCATTGACGATAGAAGTACTGGTACAATTTTTGGAGCTTGTTTTTAAGTGTAAGAACCAATTAGCATCACTGAGCAGTTATAGGATGTAGTAATCAATCATATACATTGTTTTTTAGCGAACAAACATCAAATGGAAAAACTATAAACCATCTTTACCATCCATCCCCGCGGCACATCATCATTCTTAGAACTGCAAATGAAGAGAAGTCTAAATTGGCAGTAATATGGTATGAAAAAGAATTAAATAGTACTCAAATCCAGCAGATTATATAGCTTACACTAAGTAGAAAAATACACTAAACTAGGATCATGCTTTCTACTCCACAATGCTTAGAACCAAGGGGAGTTAACAAATCAATAATAGTAAATAGGCCAAAAAACAAAATATTGTATGTAATTTGGTGCATTATTATTTGTTATTATCTTCATTGGACGACCAAAATTACAGCTAATAAATTAGCAATGCAATCAGAGGGCCGTGTAGGCATCTATATTTGATAACAGAAAAGGGAGACATTAAATATACAGAATCATGTGAACGTATGTTCTTACATTGAAGAAATGTTCATCACTGTCATTGGAAGGAGGCACAAAGAGACACCTAATTTTCAGATGTATAAGCACATTTTACACTGATTGACATACGCAAAAATGGACCATCTAATATAGTCCAGTTAATTATTGCATGCTCATTTCCTCTAAATGTGAATATATATGTAACATTGAGAACATGATATATCTTGGGGTCTGGGCTAACACATCTAAGTACTAGGTAGGCATCCAAGTCTCCTATAAAATTAGGAACAATAAAAGCAAAAAAACACCAAGATTTCTATGATTTTTTTAACTTGAGACATCAAATGTTCATGCAGAAGATAAGATCATAATAGAAAGGATCAACATATTTCCAATAGAGCTCACCTTCTATTTTTTCTCAGGATTCTTTCGGTACACAACATAAGCCTTCAAACATTTGAGCACATGATATATCTTGAAAACTACAGCACCTTGTGCAAACCAACCTGCACAAAAGACACAATGCATTTTCTTTTCTTCAGAAACACCACTTTTGGCAACAGAAAACAAATTATAGTGGAAATAAATTAGAACACATTGGCATTCTTTGCGTTCTTGACATGACAGCAAGAAAAAAAGCACATGCTTGACCAAGCAAAATAGAATTGGCAAGATACTAAGAAGCACCACACAAACTGATCAGCAATATAATCTTATTGGCATCAGCCAATATGTACGCATGTATAACACTACAAACTTATTGGTATCCTAAACTGCAGTTGACGCATACACCAAGTCACATACAGAACTGCAAGTGTCTTTTCTTTCCATAGATAAACAAACTTAATTATCTCAGCCAGTACCAAAACAAAAATGATCTCACTATCCTTCTCCAGTCATACTAAATAAATATCAATACCACAACTAAATCGCAGTCAATAGATCTGGAGTATTCTCTCTGAATAGTTCTACTGGACCATAGACTTCCACAACAATAAAACTGTAGCAACTACTGACAACCGATCAGTATTTTTATATACAGCCCAAAGAACAGTAAGATTCACTCACATAAACCCTAGATCAACACTACAGAAATATGGAATCTATAAGAGGATGACAACTCATGTTTACCTTGCACCATGGACTGGATTTTCCTTGTTCCTTTCGCCGGCGCGGCGGAGAAGAGCTCCCACCATGTGCTCTTGGTCTAGTGCTCCAAAGCCGACATTTTCAAAGTTTTATGGATTCCAATGTAGAACGGCCCACACAACCCTCTCGACGATGGCAAGGGGCGAGCCAGCAGGAAACACGGCGGTGACCAGCATGCCAAGTCAATGGGAGGAGGGGCAGTCAGAGAGAGAGAGAGAGAGAGAGAGAGACGACAGACAGTGACCTGGAAGCATATTATTTCTAGTTCAGAGTAAAAGAAGAAATGAACAATCAAATAAGGTCCAAAGCTGACCTTCTCAAAGTTATATGGATTCCAATCTAGAACGATCTTCTCATGCCAATTCAGAGAGAGGTAGACACATTGTCACTATACACTTTAGGGGCATTTGTTTTCTATAAGCCACTAATCTGCAGGATATAGAATACTAATGGGTGTCATGTATTATCATCTTGCACGCACAACACAGAACATGATATACTTAAGAAAAGCTACATCCATGAATAAGATCATTTTAAAAATTGACTGGCCTATCAGCCACATCCATGAATGTAAGTTGACTAAAACAGATTTCAGCTTAGCTCAAGGCTAGAAATTGTAGAATTGTCAAAAAATATCTAAGCAACCAACTGATTTATTTTGAAGTTCAGTTAACATCTCGATGGAGAACACACTGTTAATGTCTCCATGTCGTGAACCTAACCAGCAGCCATTGCAAATTCTCAATCGAAGCATTCCTCAAACATAAATATGAGAACCAGCTAGGGTTCTGAACCAAATCGGGCACCCTCACCCATATGTGAAACCCAACCATCCCATATTTGATTTTTATGAATAACTATATGAGTAAGAGCCAAAACCCCCACTGACTTCCATGGCCTACAGGAAAAGCAAATGGAATAGGTCATATAATCACCTCTGGACCATGCCAGACATAACTGAATAATTTCATATGAATAACTATATGAGTAAGAGCCAAAACTTGATTGGTTTCAGCCGATGCCCGATTGACCAGCCTTTGTCAGACATAGCAAATCATTGCGTTAATTTTGTTAAAAGGAACATGGTAAGCAAGACAAACTGAATTTAAACTTTTAACGGACAGGAGTATTCAATGAAAACACTGAACAATTTTGAAAAGGCAGTGGCTACTCCTTTAAAGAAATTAAGATGGATCTGAAAGCATTTCAACAAAGTTATCACAGTCTCAGTTTTCTTATTTTAGGATGCACCATTCCTTGATGCTGGAGACTAAATAAAGCTAGGCAATAGAAGAGCAAGAGGAGCTTACCTGCAATAGTTCAATCATAAACTATTCTGATATGATGGAAGTCAAAACTAAATTACTATTAGTCAATCGTGTACTATATGCACCACATAGAAACCTCACCGGCTATCATCACTGAGAGGAGCTCAAGTGGGCCTTAGAACTGCCCACACCCCCATGGAAGCTTTACCCTTTTATCTTGCAAACACACTCGTACCCCTCCTTCCGGAGCCGCTGCAGGAAGAAGGCGAACATCAATGGACACATTATTTGCTGTAAAATGTAAACATTTCCCATGAAAACTAAATAACAAATTATGAATTAACATTTATTTACTGCAAAAAATAAAACAGAGCAGAGACACCTTAAAACTCTTTGATCCTGGTCATCACATTATTCACACCATAACAATTCCAGAGCTCAATGTACTAAAAGGCTAAAATCAAATCTTTCAAAATCTAAAACTAAAATAATAAATCAACATCATTCACATTGTTAAGAGCATCTAAAACATAGCTTGTAGCGTAGACAGTAAACAAAGACAAATTATATTAGAGGTGCAGTCCAAGCATAGTACTAAAAGAAGAAGAAAAATGCCAACTCCTCCAATTAAGAAACATGCTCAGCGCGTTGGCCACCTAATTATTCCAATGATTCTCGGCTCTATTCACAAAAATTTCCACTATATTTGACAATAGTGTTTCCAGAACTACCTGCAACAGGAAGATCCCCATGGCTGTGGCCATTTCTTCATCATGACAAGCAAATAGTCCAGCCATAGTCACACCAAAAGGACTAGTAGTGATGAATCAGCTATGCTGATCGCTGCTCGCAACACACCCACACTGCAAAGAAAAGTTTGCAGAATAGTCAAGCATTGCAAATACTTGGGATGCTCGGGTGGATCTGAGAATCACACAATAGTCCTCACCTTCTGCAGTATTGATTCAGCTGCTTGTGTACCTCGTCACCTCCTATCAGTCACTCGGCACATGCTCAAAGATGGGCCAATGTACCTCGTCACCTACTCCTCTGCTGGAGGGCGACCTCCTTGACGATGAAGAGGCGAACGAGGGAAGCAGCTGTGCGGCTGGTCGGTGTCCTGCCTGACAATGAAAGCCGTGCGGCGAGAAAAGGTCAGCTCATGGCCAAATGAAATGATCAGCATAATTTCTACACTCATGCAAAAACATGACGACGTCGGACGCATAAAAAATGATAGATGTGATTGTTGGGGAACGTAGTAATTCAAAATTTTTCCTACGATCACGCAAGATCTATCTAGGAGAAGCATAGCAACGAGCGGGAGAGTGTGTCCACGTACCCTCGTAGACCGAAAGCGGAAGCGTTTAGTAACGCAGTTGATGTAGTCGAACGTCTTCGCGATCCAACCGATCCAAGTACCGAACGTACGGCACCTCCGCGATCTGCACACGTTCAGCTTGGTGACTTCCCTCGTACTCTTGATCCAGCTGAGGCCGAGGGAGAGTTCCGTCAGCACGACGGCGTGGTGATGGTGATGATGAAGTGATTCTGGCAGGGCTTCGCCTAAGCTCTCCGAAAATATGACCGAGGTGGAAATCTGTGGAGGGGGGCACCGCACACGGCTAAAAACAATTAACTTGTGTGTCCTAGGGTGCCCTCCACCCCACGTATATAAAGGAGGGAGGGGGAGGCCGGCCGGCCCTCATAGGCGCGCCAAGGGGGGAGGAATCCTCCTCCTAGTAGGAGTAGGACTCCCCCCTTTCCTAGTCCTACTAGGAGAAGAAGGAAGGAGGGGGCGCCGCCCCTCCCCCTAGTCCAATTCGGTCTAGGGCCATGGGGGTGGGGGGGGGGGGGGCGCGGCCAGCCCTTGGCTGCCCCTCTCTCTTTCCCCTAGGCCCAATAAGGCCCATTACTTCTCTGGTGGTTCCGATAACCCTTCCGGCACTCCGATAAATATCCGGAACCTTTCCGGAGGCCAAATACTATCTTCCAATATATCAATCTTTACCTCTCGGACATTCCGAGACTCCTCGTCATGTCCGTGATCACATCCGGGACTCCGAACTACCTTCGGTACATCAAAACACATAAACTCATAATACCGATCATCATCGAACGTTAAGCGTGCGGACCCTACGGGTTCGAGAACTATGTAGACATGACTGAGACTCATCTCCGGTCAATAACCAATAGCGGAACCTGAATGCTCATATTGGCTCCCACATATTCTACGAAGATCTTTACCGGTCAAACCGTATAACAACATACGTTGTTCCCTTTGTCATCGGTATGTTACTTGCCCGAGATTCGATTGTCGGTATCTCAATTCCTAGTTCAATCTCGTTACCGGCAAGTCTCTTTACTCGTTCCGTAATGTATCATCCCGTAACTAACTCATTAGTCACATTGCTTGCAAGGCTTCATATGATGTGCATTACCGAGAGGGCCCAGAGATACCTCTTCAACAATCGGAGTGACAAATCCTAATCTTGATCTATGCCAACTCAACAAACACTATCGGAGACACCTGTAGAGCATCTTTATAATCACCCAGTTACGTTGTGACGTTTGATAGCACACAAGGTGTTCCTTCGGTATTCGGGAGTTGCATAATCTCATAGTTAGAGGAACATGTATAAGTCATGAAGAAAGCAATAGCAACAAACTAAACGATCATCGTGCTAAGCTAACGGATGGGTCTTGTCAATCACATCATTCTCTAATGATGTGATCCCGTTCATCAAATGACAACTCATGTCTATGGCTAGGAAACTTAACCATCTTTGATTAACGAGCTAGTCAAGTAGAGGCATACTAGTGACATTTTGTTTGTCTATGTATTCACACATGTATTAAGTTTCCGGTTAATACAATTCTAGCATGAATAATAAACATTTATCATGATATAAGGAAATATAAATAATAACTTTATTATTGCCTCTAGGGCATATTTCCTTCAGTCTCCCACTTGCACTAGAGTCAATAATCTAGATTACACAGTAATGATTCTAACACCCATGGAGTCTTGGTGCTGATCATGTTTTGCTCGTGAGAGAGGCTTAGTCAATGGGTCTGCAACATTCAGATCCGTATGTATCTTGCAAATCTCTATGTCTCCCTCCTTGACTTGATCGCGGATGGAATTGAAGCGTCTCTTGATGTGCTTTGTTCTCTTGTGAAATCTGGATTCCTTTGCCAAGGCAATTGCACCAGTATTGTCACAAAAGATTTTCATTGGACCCGATGCACTAGGTATGACACCTAGATCGGATATGAAGTCCTTCATCCAGACTCCTTCATTTGCTGCTTCCGAAGCAGCTATGTACTCCGCTTCACACGTAGATCCCGCCACGACACTTTGCTTAGAATTGCACCAACTGACAGCTCCACCGTTCAATATAAATACGTATCCGGTTTGTGACTTAGAGTCATCCAGATCAGTGTCAAAACTTGCATCGACGTAACCACTTACGATGAGCTCTTTGTCACCTCCATAAATGAGAAACATATCCTTAGTCCTTTTCAGGTATTTCAGGATGTTCTTGACCGCTATCCAGTGATCCACTCCTGGATTACTTTGGTACCTCCCTGCTAAACTTATAGCAAGGCACAAATCAGGTCTGGTACACAGCATTGCATACATGATAGAACCTATGGCTGAGGCATAGGGAATGACTTTCATTTTCTCTCTATCTTTTGCAGTGGTCGGGCATTGAGTCTTACTCAACTTCACACCTTGTAACATAGGCCAGAACCCTTTCTTTGCTTGATCCATTTTGAACTTTTTCAAAACTTTATCAAGGTATGTGCTTTGTGGAAGTCCAATTAAGCGTCTTGATCTATCTCTATAGATCTTGATGCCCAATATATAAGCAGCTTCACCGAGGTCTTTCATTGAAAAACTTTTATTCAAGTATCCTTTTATGCTATCCAGAAATTCTATATCATTTCCAATCAACAATATGTCATCCACATATAATATTAGAAATGCTACAGAGCTCCCACTCACTTTCTTGTAAATATAGGCTTCTCCAAAAGTCTGAATAAAACCATATGCTTTGATCACACTATCAAAGCATTTATTCCAACTCCGAGATACTTGCACCAGTCCATAAATGGATCGCTGGAGCTTGCACACTTTGTTAGCATCCTTTGGATCGATAAAACCTTCGGGTTGCATCATATACAACTCTTCTTCCAGAAATCCATTCAGGAATGCAGTTTTTACATCCATTTGCCAAATTTCATAATCATAAAATGCGGCAATTGCTAACATGATTTGGACGGACTTAAGCATCGCTACGGGTGAGAAGGTCTCATCGTAGTCAACTCCTTGAACTTGTCGAAAACCTTTTGCAACAAGTCGAGCTTTGTAGACAGTAACATTACCATCGGCGTCAGTCTTCTTCTTGAAGATCCACTTATTCTCTATGGCTTGCCGATCATCGGGCAAATCAACCAAAGTCCACACTTTGTTCTCATACATGGATCCCATCTCAGATTTCATGGCCTCAAGCCATTTTGCGGAATCTGGGCTCATCATCGCTTCCTCATAGTTCGTAGGTTCATCATGGTCAAGTAACATGACCTCCAAAACAGGATTACCGTACCACTCTGGTGCGGATCTTAGTCTGGTTGACCTACGAGGTTCGGTAGTAACTTGATCTGAAGTTTCATGATCGTCATCATTAGCTTCCTCACTAATTGGCGTAGGTATCACTGGAACTGATTTCTGTGATGAACTACTTTCCAATTCAAGAGAAGGTACCACTACCTCATCAAGTTCTACTTTCTCCCACTCACTTCTTTCGAGAGAAACTCCTTCTCTAGAAAGGATCCATTCTTAGCAACGAATATTTTGCCTTCGGATTTGTGATAGAAGGTGTACCCAACAGTCTCCTTTGGGTATCCTATGAAGACACAATTCTCCGATTTGGGTTTGAGCTTATCAGGTTGAAGCTTTTTCACATAAGCATCGCAGCCCCAAACTTTAAGGAACGGCAACTTGGGTTTCTTGCCAAACCACAGTTCATAAGGTGTCGTCTCAACGGATTTAGATGGTGCCCTATTTAACGTGAATGCAGCCGTCTCTAAAGCATAACCCCAAAACAATAGCGGTAAATCAGTAAGAGACATCATAGATCGCACCATATCTAATAAAGTGCGGTTACGACATTCGGACACACCATTACGCTGTGGTGTTCCGGGTGGCGTGAGTTGCGAAACTATTCCGCATTGTTTCAAATGAAGACCAAACTCGTAACTCAAATATTCTCCTCCACGATCGGATCGCAGAAACTTTATTTTCTTGTTACGATGATTTTCCACTTCACACTAAAATTCTTTGAACTTTTCAAATGTTTCAGACTTATGTTTCATCAAGTAGATATACCCATATCTGCTCAAATCATCTGTGAAGGTCAGAAAATAACGGTACCCGCCGCGAGCCTCAATATTCATCGGACCGCATACATCAGTATGTATTACTTCCAATAAATCTGTTGCTCGCTCCATTGTTCCGGAGAACGGAGTTTTAGTCATCTTGCCCATGAGGCACGGTTCGCAAGTACCAAGTGATTCATAATCAAGTGATTCCAAAAGTCCATCAGTATGGAGTTTCTTCATGCGCTTTACACCAATATGACCCAAACGGCAGTGCCACAAATAAGTTGCACTATCATTATCAACTCTGCATCTTTTGGCTTTAACATTATGAATATGTGTATCACTACTATCGAGATTCAACAAAAATAGACCACTCTTCAAGGGTGCATGACCATAAAAGATATTACTCATATAAATAGAACAACCATTATTCTCTGATTTAAATGAATAACCGTCTCGCATCAAACAAGGTCCAGATATAATGTTCATGCTTAACGCTGGCACCAAATAACAATTATTCAGGTCTAAAACTAATCCCGAAGGTAGATGTAGAGGTAGCGTGCCGACGGCGATCACATCGACTTTGGAACCATTTCCCACACGCATCGTCACCTCGTCCTTAGCCAATCTTCGCTTAATCCGTAGTCCCTGTTTCGAGTTGCAAATATTAGCAACAGAACCAGTATCAAATACCCAGGCACTACTGCGAGCATTAGTAAGGTACACATCAATAACATGTATATCACATATACCTTTGTTCACCTTGCCATCCTTTTTATCCGCCAAATACTTGGGGCAGTTCCGCTTCCAGTGACCAGTCCCTTTGCAGTAGAAGCACTCAGTATCAGGCTTAGGTCCAGACTTGGGCTTCTTCACTTGACCAGCAACTTGCTTGCCGTTCTTCTTGAAGTTCCCCTTCTTCCCTTTGCCCTTTTTCTTGAAACTGGTGGTCTTGTTGACCATCAACACTTGATGCTCCTTTTTGATTTCTACCTCCGTAGCCTTTAGCATTGCGAAGAGCTCGGGAATTGTCTTATTCATCCCTTGCATATTATAGTTTATCACGAAGCTTTTGTAGCTTGGTGACAGTGATTGAAGAACTCTGTCAATGACACTATCAACCAGAAGATTAACTCCCAGCTGAGTCAAGTGATTATGATACCCAGACATTTTGAGTATATGCTCACTGACAGAACTATTCTCCTCCATCTTGCAGCTATAGAACTTATTGGAGACTTCATATCTCTCAATCCGGGCATTTGCTTGAAATATTAACTTCAACTCCTGGAACATCTCATATGCTCCATGACGTTCAAAACGTTGTTGAAGTCCCGGTTCTAAGCCGTAAAGCATGGCACACTGAACTATCGAGTAGTCATCAGCTTTGCTCTGCCAGGCGTTCACAACGTCCGGCGTTGCTCCTGCAGTGGGTCTTGCACCTAGCGGTGCTTCCAGGACGTAATTCTTCTGTGCAGCAATGAGGACAATCCTCAAGTTACAGACCCAGTCCGTGTAGTTGCTACCATCATCTTTCAACTTGGCTTTCTCTAGGAACGCATTAAAATTCAAAGGAACAGTAGCACGGGCCATTGATCTACAACAACATAGACATGGAAAATACTATCAGGTACTAAGTTCATGATAAATTAAAGTTCAATTAATCATATTACTTAAGAACTCCCACTTAGATAGACATCCCTCTAATCATCTAAGTGATCACGTGATCCAAATCAACTAAACCATGTCCGATCATCACGTGAGATGGAGTAGTTTTCAATGGTGAACATCACTATGTTGATCATATCTACTATATGATTCACGCTCGACCTTTCGGTCTCAGTGTTCCGAGGCCATATCTGCATATGCTAGGCTCGTCAAGTTTAACCCGAGTATTCTGTGTGTGCAAAACTGGCTTGCACCCGTTGTATGTAAACGTAGAGCTTATCACACCTGATCATCACGTGGTGTCTCGGCACGACGAACTACCTGTACCTTGAAATTTAGTGAGAGATCATCTTATAATGCTACCACCGTACTAAGCAAAATAAGATGCATAAAAGGATTAACATCACATGCAATTCAATATGTGACATGATATGGCCATCATCATCTTGTGCTCTTGATCTCCATCATCGAAGCACCGTCATGATCTCCATCGTCACCGGCGCCCCAGCATGATCTCCATCGTCACCGGCGCTCCAGCATGACCTTCATCGTAGCATCGTTGTCGTCTCGCCAACTTATTGCTTTTACGACTATCGCTACCGCTTAGTGATAAAGTAAAACAATTACATGGCGATTGCATTGCATACAATAAAGCGACAACCATATGGCTCCTACCGGTTGCCGATAACTCTGTTACAAAACATGATCATCTCATACAACAAATTATATCACATCATGTCTTGACCATATCACATCATAGCAAGCCCTGCAAAAACAAGTTAGACGTTCTCTACTTTGTTGTTGCAAGTTTTACGTTGCTTCTACAGGCTGAGCAAGAACCGTTCTTACCTACGCATCAAAACCACAACGATTTTTCGTCAAGTGTGCTGTTTTAACCTTCAACAAGGACCGGGCGTAGTCACACTTGATTCAACTAAAGTTGGAGAAACTGACACCCACTAGCCACCTGTGTGCGAAGCACGTCGGTAGAACCAGTCTCGCGTAAGCGTACGCATAATGTCGGTCTGAGCCACTTCATCCAAGAATACCGCCGAATCAAAGTATGACATGCTGGTAAGCAGTATGACTATTATCGCCCACAACTCTTTGTGTTCTACTCGTGCATATAACATCTACGCATAGACCTGGCTCGGATGCCACTATTGGGGAACGTAGTAATTCAAAAAATTTCCTATGATCACGCAAGATCTATCTAGGAGAAGCATAGCAACGAGCGGAAGAGTGTGTCCATGTACCCTCGTAGACCGAAAGCGGAAGCGTTTAGTAACGCGGTTGATGGAGTCGAACGTCTTCGCGATCCAACCGATCCAAGTACCGAACGTACGGCACCTCCGCGATCTGCACACGTTCAGCTCGGTGACGTCCCTCGTACTCTTGATCCAGCTGAGGCCGAGGGAGAGTTTCGTCAGCACGACGGCGTGGTGACAGTGATGATGAAGTGATTCCGGCAGGGCTTCGCCTAAGCTCTCCGAAAATATGACCGAGGTGGAAATCTGTGGAGGGGGGCACCGCACACGGCTAATAACAATTAACTTGTGTGTCCTAGGGTGCCCCCCTCCGCACGTATATAAAGGAGGGACGGGGAGGCCGGCCGGCCCTCATAGGCGCGCCAAGGGGGGAGGAATCCTCCTCCTAGTAGGAGTAGGACTCCCCCCTTTCCTAGTCCTACTAGGAGAAGAAGGAAGAAGGGGGAAAGAGAAGGAAGGAGGGGGCACCGCCACTCCCCCTAGTCCAATAAGGACTAGGCCCATGGGGGGGCGTGCGGCCAGCCCTTGGCTGCCCCTCTCTCTTTCCCCTAGGCCCAATAAGGCCCATTACTTCTCCGGTGGTTCCGATAACCCTTCCGGCACTCCGATAAATATCCGGAACCTTTTGGAACCTTTCCGGAGGCCAAATACTATCTTCCAATATATCAATCTTTACCTCTCGGACATTTCGAGACTCCTCGTCATGTCCGTGATCACATCCGGGACTCCGAACTACCTTCGGTACATCAAAACACATAAACTCATAATACCGATCGTCATCGAACGTTAAGCGTGCGGACCCTACGGGTTCGAGAACTATGTAGACATGACCGAGACTCATCTCCGGTCAATAACCAATAGCGGAACCTGGATGCTCATATTGGCTCCCACATATTCTACGAAGATCTTTATCGGTCAAACCGCATAACAACATACATTGTTCCCTTTGTCATCGGTATGTTACTTGCCCGAGATTCGATCGTCGGTATCTCAATACCTAGTTCAATCTCGTTACCGGCAAGTCTCTTTACTCGTTCAGTAATGTATCATCCCGTAACTAACTCATTAGTCACATTGCTTGCAAGGCTTCATATGATGTGCATTACCGAGAGGGCCCAGAGATACCTCTCCGACAATCGGAGTGACAAATCCTAATCTTGATCTATGCCAACTCAACAAACACTATCGGAGACACCTGTAGAGCATCTTTATAATCACCCAGTTACGTTGTGACGTTTGATAGCACACAAGGTGTTCCTTCGGTATTCGGGAGTTGCATAATCTCATAGTCAGAGGAACATGTATAAGTCATGAAGAAAGCAATAGCAACAAACTAAACGATCATCGTGCTAAGCTAACGGATGGGTCTTGTCAATCACATCATTCTCTAATGATGTGATCCCATTCATCAAATGACAACTCATGTCTATGGCTAGGAAACTTAACCATCTTTGATTAACGAGCTAGTCAAGTAGAGGCATACTAGTGACATTTTGTTTGTCTATGTATTCACACATGTATTAAGTTTCCGGTTAATACAATTCTAGCATGAATAATAAACATTTATCATGATATAAGGAAATATAAATAACAACTTTATTATTGCCTCTAGGGCATATTTCCTTCAGTGATGTGCAATCAATATACGACCAAGAATGAGAAAAGGAAAATATAAACTCATTAAGAGCAATGATTGAAGCAGGAGGTATTGCATATATGAAAACCCATAGTTTCATACATAATTCATCATCATCATGATAACAAAAGATGCAACAGTAAGATCATGCCTAAAAGGCAACACAAGATTTCAGAGAACACCGGACTTGATTGGCCCAAATTTGTTCTGAAAAGTTACAACTAAAACATAAATTGCTGACAAAGGATATTCACACAAAATCGATGATGAAAGGCACATGCACATCTCTAGAAAATACATTTACCTGCAATGGATAGCGAAATATTTCTTGGGATATCCCTAGAGGCATTGCAACCATTGATTGTATATACGGTTTGATATTCCTGGGGGCATCTGGGGCGCACCAAATGAGAGTAGGGAGTTCTGCAACATAGAGAGAAATTACATAAGAATCAGCCCCCCCAAAAAAATATATGTCCTCCTTGTCCAGATTGCACAAATTAGCATAGGTTCTAGATTTCATGTAATAGTAATAAACTGACATTTCAGGCAAACCATAATAATTTACTCCTTGAACCCATTGATGTTCATACACCAACTGCTCCTTCGCTAGTAATTTACTCCTTCGGTAGTGACCTCCCAACAGAACGAAATCACCAATATAAAGACTAGAAAACTAGTGCTGCCTGAACCTCTAATAACAGATGCGGCATACTGGAAAATTTTGCAAACTCATTCGCTAGTGATGTAGCTCAATACTCTAAAGTCTCCAAAATCAGTAGCGTGCACAAAAGTATAGATCCTCACAGCAGAGGGGTGGAAGAGCAAGAGGAGCTTACCCATCTTCTTGGATTACTAACAGCTAGAATCAAGATTGTGCACGAGTGTCAAACACAAGCGTCCACAACATCAGAAGATTATTGTATTTTAACATATCACACATTGCAATGCCAGCAATTTCCTGGTCCAGTCCAAGTATCCAGAGAACTTGCGTTTTCTAAATAAGAGATTGTTTCTTTAACTACCCGTTCCATGACCTATCCAATCCATCTCAGGTAATCACAGACAGGG
This sequence comes from Thinopyrum elongatum, assembly GCA_011799875.1. Lineage (NCBI taxonomy): Eukaryota > Viridiplantae > Streptophyta > Magnoliopsida > Poales > Poaceae > Thinopyrum > Thinopyrum elongatum. The sequence goes on from CM022297.1 coordinate 530,064,787, forward strand.
AAAAATTGCAAACGAATCTAAAAACTTGACTTGGCTCGACTTATCACAGGCAGGGAGGAGTGTAGATGAGGGGAGGTGGCTGAGCCTACCTCTCAGCGTAGTGGAACATGCAGAGGTAGACGGGATGAGCGTCTTCAGCTCAAGCGACTGTGCCACCACGTTTTTGACCGCCTGCGCAGCAAGCACGCACGCGCACAATTCAGTCGCCGGAATCCGTGGGTTGGGATGAGACGAGACGAGAGGAGGGGGGGGGGGGGGCGCTAGCCGGACCTGCGGGAAGAGGAAGGAGACGTTGACGTGGTTGAGCGCGTCGAACTTGTCGCCGTCGAAGCGGGAGTCAAGGAGCGCCGGGACGGCGGCGGTGCTGGGGTCGCCGTAGAGGTGCGCTTCCATGGCTTCGTGCCCATCCGCACGCCACACCCATGATGCTGCCGTGCTGCCGCCCACATCCCTAACATCCCCGACTGCCCCGACTCTCCCTAGCATGCCTGACTCTCCCCGGTGAGGCTGAGGGCGGGCGCCACGGATCTCGGCTGCGACGCCAGGGAAGTGGACGGCGGGGATCTAGCAGGCTGGGCGACGGAGACGGCGGTGGCGCGGGAAGCAGCTAGGGTTAGGGTTTGAGTGGAGGCGGCGTAGAGGAGGGGCACGACGCGCGACGCGCGAGTGCGGGAGGAGACGGGGCGCTAGGTCTCCCCCACAGGAGCGGCTCCATTTTATAGTGCAGTACGCGAAATGATGGAAATGCCCTCGGCGGGGCATGGGAATTACGCGCGGTGGCACAAGATCTTACCACCGGACGGCACCGACGGGCCACACAGAGCAGCGTCCCAGCCACGGCGACCGACAGATGGGGCCCACCAGGGACGAGGCCCACACGTCAACAAGAGCCAGCCAAAGCCGCGGAGTGCGCGAAATTGCACGAGACCAACGTTTTACATTTACTATTCATTGCCACAGGAGGCTGGCCTGATCCGACGGTCCAGATGAATCCAGCTGAAGATCCAACGGTCAACGAGCGAGGGTAGATCGAGATGGACGGCCGGATTTGACTGAACTCTGAGGAGGCTGGGTGGCTCCTGTCTCTCTTATTTCTGGATAAGTAAAATGAATCACGAGTACAACAAAACTAAAGTACCTGGTTTTTAATTTGCCGTGTAAGATTTGTAGACATTTTTATGATAGTTATGTCCACATCAACCTCGATGTCGGGGCGAGAGGATGCCCTCTGTGGCGGCGGCCGTGCTGCTCAGGAAAGCGGCAGCATGACCTAGACGTCGGGGAGAGCAAAGGTTGTACTGAGCGCCAAGGCGGAGCGGGGCAGAGAACAACAGCAGCGCAACCTCGCCGACGGGAGCAACGTGCTAGGAGAATGGCGGGGGCTGGCAGCTGGCGGACCACGAGGACCGCATCGAAGGCGGCAGGCGCCGCGGCCAGAGCCTCCATCCCCGTGGATTCACCGGACGGTGGCGAGAACAACCAGTCAATCACCAGTCGCGCGGGAGCTCTGGCCACAACCCCGGCATTCTCGGTTGGGAGGCACCACGGGCGAAGCGAAGTGCGAGATCCGGCGCGAGGTAGCGTGGAGGGGTCGCGCGGACACACAGAGGACTACAGTTTGCATCGGTCATGGGGCGGCGGTGCACATGAGGGAGAGGGATGCGAGGCTGTTAGGATTGGGGGAATCAAAGGGAGAGGAGACGATGTTGTGTGTGTGTTGTGTGGGGGTGTGGGGGGGGGGGGGGTGGGGGGGGGGTGGGGGGACGGAACGAGAGGAAATGGGCTGGGGGGGGTGGGGGGGGGGGGGGGAAACAGAACTGGCTACCAACGGGCTCAAGAGCGCCGTAACCGAGTTTTTCAGGGTTAAAGTGAGGCTTTCGAGGGCTGATGCGGGAGGCACGATCCACCGTCCCTTCGTGGTCAAAGTCACGCGATCGGACGGCCAAATACAATCGTGGGGACGTGGATAGCTTGAGCGTTGAGAATGTTGTTGGAGTCTTATCTTGGCTGACTAGTGCAGGAGGCGCGCCTTGGCGCGCGCCCGCAGACAATAGGTTGGTGATTTGCAGTGGTAAAAAATTGTGCTCCAATGCTCACTATACAGGACGTATAACTATCAAACAACACAAGATACCATCAAGGAAACACAATTATATCACAATGACAAAGTATACAAAACAGAAGCTAGAAAATACAATAGCATTCTCCAGGGAAGCGCATAACAAAAACACAGAAATTCCTTTGAAACACTAAAGCAGACATGATGGTCTTCAATTACATATGAGTACAAAATGTCCTTCAGTTAGATGCACAACGGGTGAACATAGGCAGATTATTTATGATCCATGCCACGGAGCCAATATGTACAGGGGCACCTTTTTGCTATGTTGTACTGAAGACAAAAAGAAAAATTGTGGAACATGACTGACACTGTATAGTTTCATCTCATTTTTGGAATACAAAAACTAACATGCTTCTAACCACATTCTTCACTAATCTTTCTCCTGTTATCCAAAACCAAGTTGATCGTGTGATCATAACCTGCACATTACTAATTGTAAGAAAGTATAAACACACAAATATCTAAATTGGACCAGATTTACTGGGTTCCAATTAACATGGTGAATTTATCAAGGATGATTACTATGAATCTTATTACTTTTCAGAATCCTATCATCAAACTCAGTAGAACCCAAGAGAATCCATTCAGCTTCCATTGTAAAAAAATGCATACGTAGAACATAAGTTCATTAATTTATATTTCTAATGGTTAGTGCAAAACACTGACAAAAACGGTAGCAAGTGCCAATTTGAGCATAGCAGAAATGCTTTATAAATCAATGAACAATGGCATGACAGTTCATTTAACTCCCCACATTCTTAATTGACTTACGTATGATCTAGACTGGCATGTAAAACTTCAAGATCAAAAGTTGACCTTCTTTTCTTTTGTGGCACTAGGGTAAAAAATACAACATCATGGCCATTATAAAATTCGAGCAGCAATGCTAGTGATACAAGACCTATGAGGCGAAAAGAGCAACCTCTAGCAGATTACAACACTTGAAAAGCATAGAGATTTCTATTAATAAATAGATAAGAGTAGAGAGGAAAGAAGCACCTCTCGGCGGTACACTCATTGCTTGTATGCTTTCATCTGATGGGATGTGCAGCAAGATCGACCATTTTCTTCAGACTCTTCGAAATAGAGTATGCAACACCTACAACTAAATGTAATGTAACAATTAGATGCAACTAAGAACCAGATACTTTGCGCAAAAAAAAAAAAAACTAAGAAGCAGATACAAAAGTAATGTAAGCAATTTAAAAACAGAATTGGCGCATGTGCGCGCCCATCAAAAGCGCGTTCAAATATGTACGATTTAGAGACCAGGAGCAAATAACACAGCTCATTCACATTGAGTTATACGGCTTCGGTACAGCCGCGTTATTGACGATACAGAGGACACCTTGGTGCGCCCCCTTAGTCATTTGTTGGTAATTTCGGTTCTGATGCTTCGTGTGTGGCCCACTAACAACACGATAATACATATCAAATGAGGTAAAAAAAGCAATAAACTCTAGGTACAAAAGATGTATTAATATGATTATCACTCTATTACAGATGCAATTAAGTGCAAAGTATATATGCATCAAGTTAAGGGTGTGCATCTGTTGTGTGTATTTCTAGGAACTTTGAGTTAACCTGCTGCTCCTATCTAATATAACTGCACTTATGCTGCCGCAGTACACACATTTGTTTTGTGATCAGTGGCTACGTGCATCCCCAAACCTGAGATTATGGTTCAGTTTTAGCTCTTGCCTACACACCTAAATTAAATAAGCAAGTGATGAAGTGAGCATGTTATTTATTTACAAAGCAACACCACAGCAGTTCTATGTTTCAGGATAGGTACAGTATTTTCAGAAATGGGTATGCATGTGATCTTGTTAAATAAGCATATAGGCATATATGCTTGTAGGTTGTACTATTGGCTGGTAAAAATCCCTTACATGACTGTGCTTCTGTAACAATCATACATTCTGAAGCAACCCTTCCAGTACATATGATCAAATGGCCTAATTAGTGAACCTGACATCCACACAATTCTACTCCTAGCATGATCTCCTCTCCAGCTGCTACATGTACAGGTTATTTATTCCCTCTCCTATGTCCACAATCACTATCTCTACTTACTTACTTAGCCCCTAACCTTCTCTCCATTTCTAATTAGAACATGTTAGCGTGACATTGTCCTCAACATCCCTGCTTGTGATGATATTAAAAACTGAAATCTGTGTGTGGCATGTATATTTATATACTCGAGCAGTCAAGCATGAAATCTGAGAAGAATGGATGCAAGAGATGCTTAGAATAAGACAATGGTGATTAATTCAAACTGTCATTTTTTCTTGGCATTTAAAATTTATTTTCTGTTCCGAACCAAGCATCAAGCAACACAATAGCAGTCATTCAAAAATTCCTTTGACTAAGAATCTGTTCATGGTACCCTCACTACTAGAATTTTCGTATATGCCGGGTATCGGCGTCTTCGCCGAGAGCCAAAACACGGGCACTCGGCAAACTAAACAACGCCGAGAGCCACTCTCGGCAAACCTGGCCTCACGGCAACTGCTTACTTTGCCGTCACTGGCTCATGGCGAACAAGCACCGAACGGCAAACGGCGCCGCTGCCGAGAGCCGCGCATGGCAAAGAGGAGCCACGTGGCATGTCCGTTCGCACTAGACGGCTCCGTCAGTTACTTCCAACATTACGGAAAGTCGTTTTTCGACGCTCGGCAAAGTATATGCCACATCATCCTATTTTCCTTTTTTATGTGTGTTCTTTTGCCCTCTATGTTTTCCTCTGATATTTCATATCTTTTAATGACTAAAGTTTCAAACTGCCATGAATTGTGTTTTGTGTTAGATTTTTTTTCTAATCTCAACTTCTAAGCACTACTATCTCCGTTCCTTTATATAAGGTATATTATTTTTGTCTTGGTGCCCAAGGCACAAAATTATAGCGTATTTAAGATGAAGTTATCCTTGGCTAATTTGTTCGTTAGTGGCAAGTAAATCAATTAGACCAGGAAAGAAAAAGAGATACTTGCAATAGGGAGAAAAATTCTTACCGAGCACGGCTACAAACGGTGAAGACCCCTAGACCTAGGGTTACGACTGATGGGGAACGTAGTAGTAAATCAAAAAAATTTCCTACGCATCACCAAGATCAATCTATGGAGAGACTAGAAACGAGAGAGAGAGAGGAGTGCATCTTCATACCCTTGAAGATCGCGATGCTGAAGCGTTGCAAGAACGCGGTTGGAGGAGTCGTGCACCCAGCGATTCAGATCGCGGTCGATGCCGATCTAAGCACCGAACAACGGTGCCTCCGCGTTCAACACACGTGCAGCCCGGTGACGTCTCCCGCACCTTGATCCAGCAAGGAAGAGGGAGAGGTTGGGGAAGACAGCTCCAGCAGCACGACGGCGTGGTGGTGGAACTTGCAGTTCTCCGGCAGGGCTTCGCCAAGCTCAAACGGAGGAGGAGGGGGTGTTGGAGAGGGGGAGGGCTGCGCCAGGGATCAGGTGCTGCTGCCCTCCCATCCCCCTCTATTTATAGGGAGAAGGGGAGAGGGGGCCGGCCCCCTTAGATCCCATCTAAGGGGAGGGGCGGCGGCCAGGGGGGAAACTTACCCCCCAAGCCAGGTGGGAGGCGCCCCCACCCCCTAGGGTTTCCAACCCTAGGCGCCTTGGGCCCCTTGGGGGGGGGGGCGCACCAGCCCACCAGGGGCTGGTTCCCTCCCTTGATCAGCCCACTTGGCCCACCAGGGCAGGTGGCCCCACCCGGTGGACCCCCGGACACCTTCCGGTGGTCCCGGTACAATACCGATAACCCCCGAAACCATTCCGGTGACTGAAACTGGACTTCCCATATATACTTCTTCACCTCCGGACCATTCCGGAACTCCTCGTGACGTCCGGGATCTCATCCGGGACTCCGAACAACCTTCGGTAACCACATACAATTTCCCATAACAACTCTAGCGTCACCGAACCTTAAGTGTGTAGACCCTACGGGTTCGAGAACCATGCAGACATGACCAAGACATCTCTCCGGCCAATAACCAACAGCGGGATCTGGATACCCATGTTGGCTCCCACATGTTCCACGATGATCTCATCGGATGAACCACGATGTTGAAGATTCAATCAATCCCGTATAGAATTCCCTTTGTCTACCGGTATGATACTTGCCCGAGATTCGATCGTCGGTATCCCTATACCTTGTTCAATCTCGTTACCGGCAAGTCTCTTTACTCGTTCTGTAACGCATGATCCTGTGTCTAACTCTTTAGTCACATTGAGCTCTTTATGATGATGCATTACCGAGTGGGCCCAGAGATACCTCTCCATCATACGGAGTAACAAATCCCAGTCTCGATTCATGCCAACCCAACAGACACTTTCGGAGATACCTGTAGTGCACCTTTATGGTCACCCAGTTACGTTGTGATGTTTGATACACCCAAAGCATTCTTACGGTATCCGGGAGTTGCACAATCTCATGGTCTAAGGAAATGATACTTGACATTAGAAAAGCTCTAGCAAACGAACTACACGTTCTAGTGCTATGCTTAGGATTGGGTCTTGTCCATCACATCATTCTCCTAATGATGTGATCCCGTTATCAACGACATCCAATGTCCATGGTCAGGAAACCGTAACCATCTATTGATTAACGAGCTAGTCAACTAGAGGCTCACTAGGGACATGTTGTGGTCTATGTATTCACACATGTATTACGATTTCCGGATAACACAATTATAGCATGAACAATAGACAATTATCATGAACAAGGAAATATAATAATAACCACTTTATTATTGCCTCTAGGGCATATTTCCAACAGTCTCCCACTTGCACTAGAGTCAATAATCTAGTTACATTGTGATGAATCGAACACCCATAGAGTTCTGGTGTTGATCATGTTTTGCTCGTGGAAGAGGTTTAGTCAACGGATCTGCGACATTCAGATCCGTATGCACTTTACAAATATCTATGTCTCCATCTTGAACATGTTCACGAATGGAGTTGAAGCGACGCTTGATATGCCTGGTCTTCTTGTGAAATCTGGGCTCCTTGGCAAGGGCAATAGCTCCAGTGTTGTCACAGAAGAGAGTCATTGGGCCCGACGCATTGGGAATAACTCCTAGGTCGGTGATGAACTCCTTCATCCAGACTGCTTCCTGTGCTGCCTCCGAGGCTGCTATGTACTCCGCTTCACATGTAGATCCTGCCACGACGCTTTGCTTGCAACTGTACCAGCTGACTGCCCCACCATTCAAAATATACACGTATCCGTTTTGTGACTTAGAGTCATCCAGATCTGTGTCGAAGCTAGCATCGACGTAACCCTTTACGATGAGCTCTTCGTCACCTCCATAAACGAGAAACATATCCTTAGTCCTTTTCAGGTACTTCAGGATATTCTTGACCGCTGTCCAGTGTTCCATGCCGGGATTACTTTGGTACCTCCCTACCAAACTTACGGCGAGGTTCACATCAGGTCTGGTACACAGCATGGCATACATAATAGACCCTATGGCTGAGGCATAAGGGATGCCACTCATCTTTTCTCTATCTTCTGCCGAGGTCGGGCATTGAGCCGTGCTCAATCTCACACCTTGTAATACAGGCAAGAACCCCTTCTTGGACTGATCCATATTGAACTTCTTCAATATCTTGTCAAGGTATGTGCTTTGCGAAAGACCAATGAGGCGTCTTGATCTATCTCTATAGATCTTGATGCCTAATATGTAAGCAGCTTCTCCAAGGTCCTTCATTGAAAAACACTTATTCAAGTAGGCCTTTATGCTTTCCAAGAATTCTATATCATTTCCCATTAATAGTATGTCATCCACATATAATATGAGAAATGCTACAGAGCTCCCACTCACTTTCTTGTAAACACAGGCTTCTCCATAAGTCTGTGTAAACCCAAACGCTTTGATCATCTCATCAAAGCGAATGTTCCAACTCCGAGATGCTTGCACCAGCCCATAGATTGAGCGCTGGAGCTTGCATACCTTGTCAGCATTATTAGGATCGACAAAACCTTCCAGCTGCATCATATACAACTCTTCCTTAAGGAAACCATTAAGGAATGCCGTTTTGACGTCCATTTGCGATATCTCATAATCATAGAATGCGGCAATTGCTAACATGATTCAGACAGACTTCAGCTTTGCTACGGGTGAGAAGGTCTCATCGTAGTCAAGCCCTTGAACTTGTCGATAACCCTTAGCGACAAGTCGAGCCTTATAGATGGTCACATTACCATCCGCGTCTGTCTTCTTCTTAAAGATCCATTTGTTCTCTATGGCTTGCCGATCATTGGGAAAGTCTGTCAAAGTCCATACTTCATTTTCATAGATGGATCCTATCTCAGATTTCATGGCTTCTAGCCATTTGTTGGAATCCAGGCCCGCCATCGCTTCTTCATAGTTCGAAGGTTCACCGTTGTCTAACAACATGATTTCCAGGACAGGGTTGCCGTACCACTCTGGTGCGGAACGTGTCCTCGTGGACCTACGAATTTCAGTAGCAACTTGACCCGAAGTTTCATGATCATCATCATTAACTTCCTCTCTAGTCAGTGCAGGCACCACAGAAACATCTTCCTGAGCTGTGCTACTCTCCGGTTTAAGAGGGGTTACCTCATCAAGTTCTACTTTCCTCCCACTTACTTCTTTCGAGAGAAACTCTTTCTCCAGAAAGGATCCATTCTTGGCAACAAAGATCTTGCCTTCGGATTTGAGGTAGAAGGTATACCCAATGGTTTCCTTAGGGTATCCTATGAAGACGCATTTTTTCGATTTGGGTTCGAGCTTTTCAGGTTGAAGTTTCTTGACATAAGCATCGCATCCCCAAACTTTCAGAAACGACAGCTTAGGTTTCTTCCCAAACCATAATTCATACAGTGTCATCTCAACGGATTTCGACGGAGCCCTATTTAAAGTGAATGCGGCAGTCTCTAAAGCATAACCACAAAATGATAGCGGTAGATCGGTAAGAGACATCATAGATCGCACCATATCTAATAGAGTGCAATTACGACGTTCGGACACACCATTACGCTGAGGTGTTCCAGGCGGCGTGAGTTGTGAAACAATTCCACATTTCCTTAAGTGCGTGCCAAATTCGTGACTCAAATATTCCCCTCCACGATCTGATCGTAAGAACTTTATTTTCCTGTCACGTTGATTTTCAACCTCACTCTGAAATTCCTTGAACTTTTCGAAGGTCTCAGACTTGTGTTTCATTAAGTAGACATACCCATATCTACTTAAGTCATTAGTGAGGGTGAGAACATAACGATAACCACCGCGAGCCTCAATGCTCATTGGACAGCACACATCAGTATGTATGATTTCCAATAAGTTGGTTGCTCGCTCCATTGTTCCGGAAAACGGAGTCTTGGTCATTTTGCCCATGAGGCATGGTTCGCACGTGTCAAATGATTCATAATCAAGAGACTCCAAAAGTCCATCTGCATGGAGTTTCTTCATGCGTTTGACACCAATGTGACCAAGGCGGCAGTGCCACAAGTATGTGGGACTATCATTATCAACCTTACATCTTTTGGCATTCACACTATGAATATGTGTAACATCACGTTCAAGATTCAATAAGAATAAACCATTGACCAGCGGGGCATGACCATAAAACATATCTCTCATATAAATAGAACAACCATTATTCTCGGATTTAAATGAGTAGCCATCTCGCATCAAACGAGATCCTGATACAATGTTCATGCTCAAAGCCGGTACTAAATAATAATTATTGAGGTTTAAAACTAATCCCGTAGGCAGATGTAGAGGTAGCGTGCCGACGGCGATCACATCGACCTTGGAACCATTCCCGACGCGCATCGTCACCTCGTCCTTCGCCAGTCTCCGCTTATTCCGCAGCTCCTGTTTTGAGTTACAAATATGAGCAACCACACTGGTATCAAATACCCAGGAGCTACTACGAGCGCTGGTAAGGTACACATCAATAACATGTATATCACATATACCTTTGGTATTGCCGGCCTTCTTATCCGCTAAGTACTTGGGGCAGTTCCGTTTCCAGTGACCGTTTCCCTTGCAATAAAAGCATTCAGTCTCAGGCTTGGGTCCATTCTTTGGCTTCTTCCCAGTAGCTTGCTTACCGGGTGCGGCAACTCCCTTGCTGTCCTTCTTGAAGTTCTTTTTACCCTTGCCTTTCTTGAACTTAGTGGTTTTATTCACCATCAACACTTGATGTTCCTTTTTGATCTCCACCTCCGCTGATTTCAGCATTGAATATATCTCAGGAATGGTTTTTTGCCATCCCCTGCATATTGAAGTTCATCACAAAGCTCTTATAGCTAGGTGGAAGCGACTGAAGGATTCTGTCAACGACCGCGTCATCCGGGAGATTAACTCCCAGCTGAGACAAGCGGTTGTGCAACCCAGACATTTTGAGTATATGCTCGCTGACAGAACTATTCTCCTCCATCTTACAACTGTAGAACTTGTCGGAGACTTCATATCTCTCGACCCGGGCATGAGCTTGGAAAACCATTTTCAGCTATTGGAACATCTCATATGCTCCGTGTTGCTCAAAACGCTTTTGGAGCCCCGGTTCTAAGCTGTAAAGCATGCCGCACTGAACCAGGGAGTAATCATCACTACGCGACTGCCAGGCGTTCATAACGTCTTGAGTTGCTGGGAAAACAGGCGCGTCACCTAGCGGTGCTTCAAGGACATAAGCTTTCTTGGCAGCTATGAGGATGATCCTCAGGTTACGGACCCAGTCCGTGTAGTTGCTACCATCGTCTTTCAGCTTGGTTTTCTCTAGGAACGCGTTGAAGTTGAGGGCAACATTAGCGTGGGCCATTTGATCTACAAGACATATTATAAAGATTTTAGACTAAGTTCATGATAATTAAGTTCATCTAATCAAATTATTCTATGAACTCCCACTCAGATAGACATCCCTCTAGTCATCTAAGTGGTACATGATCCGAATCGACTAGGCCATGTCCGATCATCACGTGAGACGGACTAGTCATCAACGGTGAACATCTCTATGTTGATCGTATCTTCTATACGACTCATGTTCGACCTTTCGGTCTTCCGTGTTCCGAGGCCATGTCTGTACATGCTAGGCTCGTCAAGTCAACCTAAGTGTTTTGCATGTGTAAATCTGGCTTACACCCATTGTATTCGAATGTTAGAATTTATCACACCCGATCATCACGCGGTGCTTCGAAACAACGAACCTTCGCAACGGTGCACAGTTAGGGGGAACACTTTCTTGAAATTTTAGCGAGGGATCATCTTATTTATGCTACCGTCGTTCTAAGCAAATAAGATGTAAACATGATAAACATCACATGCAAATTATAAAGTGACATGATATGGCCAATATCATTTCGCTCCTTTTGATCTCCATCTTCGGGGCACCAAGTTCATCACCGGCATGACACCATGATCTCCATCATCATTATCTCCATCATTGTGTCTTCATGAAGTTGTCTCGCCAACTATTACTTCTACTACTATGGCTAACGGTTAGCAATAAAGTAAAGTAATTACATGGCGTTTTCATTGACACGCAGGTCATACAATAAAATAAGACAACTCCTATGGCTCCTGCCGGTTGTCATATTCATCGACATGCAAGTCGTGATTCCTATTACAAGAACATGATCAATCTCATACATCACATCCTTTTGGCCATATCACATCACACGGCATATGCTGCAAGAACAAGTTAGACGTCCTCTAATTGTTGTTGCAATTTTTTTTTACGTGGCTGCTATAGGTTTCTAGCAAGAACGTTTCTTACCTACGCCACAACCACAATGTGATATGCCAATTTCTATTTACCCTTCATAAGGACCCTTTTCATCGAATCTGATCCGACTAAAGTGGGAGAGACAGACACCCGCTAGCCACCTTATGCAACTAGTGCATGTCAGTCGGTGGAACCTGTCTCACGTAAGCGTACGTGTAAGGTCGGTCCGGGCCGCTTCATCCCACGATGCCGCCGAATCAAGATAAGACTAGTAACGGCAAGTAAATTGACAAAATCGACGCCCACAACAACTTGTGTTCTACTCATGCAAGAAACTACGCATAGACCTAGCTCATGATGCCACTGATGGGGAACCTAGTAGTAAATCAAAAAAAATTCCTATGCATCACCAAGATCAATCTACGGAGAGACTAGCAACGAGAGAGAGAGGAGTGCATCTTCATACCCTTGAAGATTGCGATGCGGAAGCGTTGCAAGAACGCGGTTGGAGGAGTCGTGCACGCAGCGATTCAGATCGCGGTCGATTCCGATCTAAGAACCGAACAACGGTGCCTCCGCGTTCAACACACGTGCAGCCCGGTGACGTCTCCCGCGCCTTGATCCAGCTAGGAGGAGGGAGAGGTTGGGGAAGACAGCTCCAGCAGCACGACGGCGTGGTGGTGGAACTTGCAGTTCTCCGGCAGGGCTTCGCCAAGCTCAAACGGAGGAGGAGGGGGTGTTGGAGAGGGGGAGGGCTGCGCCAGGGATCAGGTGCTGCTGCCCTCCCACCCCCCTCTATTTATAGGGAGAAGGGGAGAGGGGGCCGGCCCCCTTAGATCCCATCTAAGGGGAGGGGCGGCGGCTAGGGGGGAAACTTACCCCCCAAGCCAGGTGGGAGGCGCCCCCACACCCTAGGGTTTCCAACCCTAGGCGCCTTGGGCCCCTTGTGGGGGGGGGGGGGGGGGGCGCACAAGCCCACCAGGGGCTGGTTCCCTCCCTTGCACAGCCCACTTGGCCCACCAGGGCAGGTGGCCCCACCCGGTGGACCCCCGGACACCTTCCGGTGGTCCCGGTACAATACCGATAACCCCCGAAACCATTCCGGTGACTGAAACTGGACTTCCCATATATACTTCTTCACCTCCGGACCATTCCGGAACTCCTCGTGACGTCCGGGATCTCATTCGGGACTCCGAACAACCTTCGGTAACCACATACAATTTCCCATAACAACTCTAGCGTCACCGAACCTTAAGTGTGTAGACCCTACTGGTTCGGGAACCATGCAGACATGACCGAGACATCTCTCCGGCCAATAACCAACAGCGGGATCTAGATACCCATGTTGGCTCCCACATGTTCCACGATGATCTCATCGGATGAACCACGATGTCGAGGATTCAATCAATCCCGTATACAATTCCCTTTGTCTACCGGTATGATACTTGCCCGAGATTCGATCGTCGGTATCCCTATACCTTGTTCAATCTCGTTACTGGCAAGTCTCTTTACTCGTTCCGTAACGCATGATCCCGTGGCTAACTCTTTAGTCACATTGAGCTCATTATGATGATGCATTACCGAGTGGGCCCAGAGATACCTCTCCGTCATACGGAGTGACAAATCCCAGTCTCGATTCGTGCCAACCCAACAGACACTTTCGGAGATGCCTGTAGTGCACCTTTATGGTCACCCATTTACGTTGTGATGTTTGATACACCCAAAGCATTCCTACGGTATCCGGGAGTTGAAGAATCTCATGGTCTAAGGAAATGATACTTGACATTAGAAAAGCTCTAGCAAACGAACTACACGATCTAGTGCTATGCTTAGGATTGGGTCTTGTCCATCACATCATTCTCCTAATGATGTGATCCCGTTATCAACGACATCCAATGTCCATGGTCAGGAAACCGTAACCATCTATTGATCAATGAGCTAGTTAACTAGAGGCTCACTAGGGACATGTTGTGGTCTATGTATTCACACATGTATTACGATTTCCGGATAACACAATTATAGCATGAACAATAGACAATTATCATGAACAAGGAAATATAATAATAACCACTTTATTATTGCCTCTAGGGCATATTTCCAACAATGACCTGTACCGAGAGGGCTCTCGGTACATGCAGCTATTACCGTAAATGGTTATTGACCCTCGGTACTGAGTAAGCCACATCATATTTACCTTTTTATTTTTGTGAGTATCTTTGCCACTCTCATTTTGTGTCTGATATTTCATGTCTTTGAATGACTCAAGTTTCAAAATGACATGACTTTTGATGACTTGTGTTTTGGGCTAGATTATTACAAATCTCAACTTCTAAGCACTATAAAGTAAAAGAATGAAAACAGAGACCTGTCGTAACACGGAGAAGCAGGTATTCATCAACCCCTACCCCCTCTCGGTGCATGTCAACGTTGTAGACTGTCCGGGCCTCTGTAAGGGCGCACGGCCGGAAAACCCCATCTCGCTAATGTCTTAATAGAATGATAAGGTGCTTTGCGAAGCATGTAAGAAAATAAAAGGAGATGTAAACAATAACAAAAGGAATAACACATATTTACCGAGAACGACTACGAATGGAGAGGATGTGCAGACCTAGGGTTAGGACCTTTACCGAGAGCGGCTCTCGGTAAAGGCCACATTATATTTTCCTCCCATTCCTCTGTGTTTCTTTGCCACTCTTTTTTCTGATATTTCATGACTTTTAATGACTAAAGATCCAAAATGCCATGAGTTTTGATGACTTCAGTTTTCGGTTAGATTTTTTCAAATCTCAACTTTTAATTAAGCACTACATATATAAAGTAAAAGAATGAAAACAGTGACCTGCCGTAACACCGAGAAGCAGGTATTCACCAACCCCTATCCCCTCTCGGTGCCGGTCAACGCCGTAGACCGCCGGGGCCACCGGTTGGGTTCTCGATCTGGAAGCCGCCCGAGGGGGGGTCCGTCAACTGGCCCTGCATGCATGCGTGTGGCCAAGGCATATGTATGAAAGTGTGGTGTGGTGTACGAATACCCAATGCACATCCTTGACGTGGCAGATGCCTCACAAACCGGACACATGCATGGGCACGAACGTCGAGGACTAGCTGCGTTCATCACCCAGATCGAGCCGGCGGTGGGCAATCCTGTTAGGGAATGGACTAAAACTGGCTTCACGGCGAACGGGGCATTCACTGAGAGCCACGCACGGCAAAGGGAGGCCACATGGTATACCCTTTTGGGAGTGACGGCGTCGTCACTTGGTTCACCCTATACCAAGAGTTGCGACGTCACCCTCGGAAAGAAAGGGGATCGGCTAAGAACTAGGTTTAGGTGCTTTCCCAAGAGGCACTCTCGGTAAAGGTGGGCATTTCCGAGAGCCGAGAATCGACCCTCGGTAATCACTGCTCTAATTCTTTATTTTCCTTCTATTTGTGTTTTTGTTTGGCACTCTCTTTTTGTATCTAATATTTCAAATGTTTTTATGACCAAACTTTGAAAATGCCATGACTTTTGATGAACTTTTTCTATGAAAATGACTTTTTGATGACATATATATATGTTTTGGGCTAGATTTGTTCAAAACTCAAATTTAAAGCCTGTAAAGTAAAGAACATGAGAACGGTAACCTGCCGTACCACGAAAAAGCAGGTATTCACCATGGGCTACCCTCTCTCGGTGCCGGTCAACGCCCTAGACCGCCGGGGTCACCGGATGGGTCCTCGATCTGGAAACCGCCCGAGGGGGGAGGGGGGACCACTTCTGCATGCGCAAGGCCCCATGCATATGCATGCAAATGGGTGGTGTGTTGTTGGAATAACCTATGCACGTCTTTGACGTGACACATGCCTCACGAACCACACAGACGGGCGGGAATGTTGAGGACCGGCTAGGTTCATCCGCGAGACCAAGTTTTCGGTGGGCAATCCTGTGACAGAACAGGCTTAGACTTGGTCTGTCATCTCGCGACGACCTGCCGTAAAATGAAGAAGCAGTTGTTCACCGTGGCCTACCCCCTCTCGGTGCTGGTCAACGCCCTAGACCGCCGGGGCCACCGGATG